>VZRW01013250.1:1417822-1755754 GCA_013398125.1 Aegotheles bennettii
TCGGGCTCTCCCACCTGCGCGGGGAGCCGCTCCCACCGCCCTGCGCGGCCGGGCCGGGCCTGCCCGAGCCCCGCGGGGAGAAGGGAACTGCGGGGAGCGTTTCCCGGAGCAGCGGTGCGGGTTACGGGGGGGCCGTCACCCGCATTCGGGTGCGGAGGCTGCAGCGCAGCGGATTCCCCCACCTCACAGAATCCCAGGGGTTGGAAGGGACCTCGAAAGCTCATCCAGTCCAACCCCCCTGCCAGAGCAGGGTCACCCAGAGTCCATCACACAGGAACGCATCCAGGCGGGGTTTGAATGTCTCCAGCCAAGGAGACTCCACAGCCTCTCTGGGCAGCCTGGTCCAGTGCTCTGGCACTCTCACAGGGAAGAAGTTCTTCCTGAGATTCACATGGAACCTCCTATGCTCCAGTTTGCATCCATCGCCCCTTGTCCTATCATTGGTCATCACTGAAAAAAGCTTGGCTCCATCGTCCTGCCCCTCACCCTTTACATATTTACACTCACCCTTTACATATTTACAGATCCCCGACATTGACATCCAGTGGCGTTCCAGCCTTGTTTAAAGCTTTTTGGTGATGCTTCGGGCCGTGCAGGGGTTGGGTACAATCGGGGAGCCACAGGCCCACCTGCTGGGAGGGGGTGAGAGCTGCCCAGAGCGCCCAGAGCCGGCCGGGACACACAGTATTCCCAGCACCGCTACATGGGGGGGAAGATCTGAGCACCACGGTCACACCCGTCACAAACCCAGCAGGATGGGACAGCACCAGCACACGGTTACAGGTGTCCAGACTCCTGTCATCACATCACCTTCACAAAGCCTCTCAGTGTCCATAGGTAAACTTCGATCTCGAGTGCAGTCCCATTACAACACTGTCTCCTTATGAAAAGGAATTTCCTCAATACAGATTAATGACTTAGTTCTGCTTGAAAGCATTTTGCTCTTCATTCTGTCCTAAATCTACAATTGGTCCTGTAATCCTGGATGCTGCCACACAAGCTACAGAGCTCAGCTTTCTTCAACAAAGGCAGGAGAAGGAACAGCCTGTTAAATTTCACTATCTGAAGTCAAGGATGGTATTGTTTGCCCTAAGAGAATTAGCAATAGAAATGTTCATTTTAAAAAGGGGAAATGTGTCAAGAAGCATCTCCCAAAAGGACATTTATAACATATCCCTCCCCATGGGAGGGGAAGAAAGAAAAGGAAAAAAGAAGAATTAAGATGTTCTCTCTACTAGATGATAAGAACTACTGTTAAAAAAAGGCATCTTAACCCAACAGCTACTGCAGAGAAGGCAGAAAACAAAGTCTTTCAGAAGCCTTCCATGCATATGGTATGCATGCCAGCAGACAGAAAAGCAAATTTCAGGCATTTATAACAGAAGTAGCTTCTGCTAATAAAGTATTAATGGGAAAGTCTGGTTGGACTGCTGTAGCTCTGAAAGCAATTTCAGAAAGCACAGAGCAATGCAATCACTGAAGAGCAGGTGAACTAATCTACAACCCTCATTAATAAAGCAGTTTTTCCAACATTAAGCAGAAGCAAAACAACTGCAACTGGAGGCATACTTTTCTTGGCCAATGAAACAGAAATCTATCAGGCATTTAGGTGCACAAATAAATTTACTCAAAGCATGATTCACCAGTTTTTATTCACAATCTTCTCTTCTCCTGCAAGATGTTACAGCTCCACTCCTTCCTACATTCTTCTCTCTCCTAGACCACCTGCTGGTCAGAGCCATGGCTATACACTGGTTTAGTCAGACCACAAGTACAGACTTGAGCTTTTTGTGTCACATAGCTTAAGCCAATCGTGCCCATTCTGTGTGAAAGGCTGAGGTTCAGAACAGAGTTTCCACCACCACAGTTCCACGTTTCCTTGCTTCAGCTGTGAACAACTTTTAGATAATCCAGAATACAGCAAAAACTGAGCTAACACTGCAACACAGAAATCACTTCCACCAAATCAGTGCACCAGCCATGATTCCTCATGCTTTCACACAAGGGTTCAAATGAGTTAAATAACCAAAAAGCTGACTGGAGTCTCATGCCTCTGCTGTGTTTTAGTCACATATTCCTGGACAGGCCCCTAAATTTCTCTGAGCAATAGCAAAAAGTCACTCAAATCTAAAATTTCATTACCCTTTTGCTAAAATGAGCTTGGCTTTGCCGCCCAAGCCCTTGTCTTCCTCCCGCTGTTCTAATAGTTCTTCTCCTCCTCTAACATTTTCCCCAGCAATTGGCCTGATTACAGGCAGCAGGAGAAGCAAGCCTTGATTTTCCATAGAAGGGGTGTAGACAAAAAGGAGAAGCTTGAGTCCACTGGTAAGGAAAATACTTTTTTTTTCTATTTTAACAGTGAATCGGGACCACACATTCCAGAAGTGAGTCACAGAAAAGCAAGTGATGTCCCAACATTCAGGAAAACCAAAATGGGTTTATACTGTGAGGAAGAGAGTCCAAGCAATTACATTCTGCAAGAACTTAATGTGGCATGACTAGAAAAGTGCATGCAAGACAATCAAATATAAACTTAAACCTTCCAAAAGCTTTCCTCAGAGGAAATAATGCATAGGTACAGCACATCCATAGAACACCTGGGTATGTACATGCATCTTGCCTTATCAAAAGCATCTTGAGTAATTTGGAAACACTCATGGAAACATGGAAAAGCTGAATAGTGAGTATAAAGACACTTTACTGATATTAAAGTTAGTCTTAAAATACTGTATAATGCAGAAAGAAAATGTTTCTGCTTTGCCAAAAAGGGCAGGTTGAAAGGAATCCATCTGACGTTTTTAACTACTGACTTTAAATTGCTATCCACAAGAATAAGCTTGGGTTTCTTCTGCAGGTTAAAGTCGGATTGTTTTTTCTTTTTTAGTTTTTTACCAGCCTGCTAAGTGATTGGGCTTTAGTCCTTGCATGAAGCAAAGGTGCCATCTCGTGGCTTTGTTGGTACTTGCTGGTTAAGACACCGCCTTTCCGGGTCAGACCAGGGGTACTAATATAGAAATCTCATTTTTAAGAGTTCAGCCTATGAACAATAAGAAAAAACCCTACCTAGTTCACACGTTTACGGACTGACACTGAAGAGTGTCGGTCTCAAGTCCTTGCTTGGGGACAGGGATCACTGTAGTTGGCAGAACTATTTATTCTGCCAAGGGAGAGGGAGGGCATTCAGACTGTCATGTTAAAGGTCAGAAGGGGACCTACAGCCCTGCCCCTTATCGTCCACTCCTGCAGTATTTAATCAAGAAAGCTGCTGAGATCAGACTTGTGGGTACACCTGGAATATCAAGTCTTTCTTCCTTGCACAGGCTGAGGACACCACACATCTAAATAATAGAAGCTCCACCTGGGGAAACAAGAAACTAAATACCATTAAAGGCATCTGCCAAATGTAGTTTGAAGGTCTAAATTTCATCTTTACAAGCAGTCTCTGCTTTTTATACTGAGGAATTAATTGGATATGTGTATTTTACAAAACTAATCCATGATTCAGCAAGAAAATTAATGAAGTAAACAGGCAGTTGGAGCTGCTGCCAAGAGTGGTCATTTTAGACCTAGCAACCTTGGAAAGTGACCTTTTAAATAATGAATTTGGAAAAGTACACTGCAGACCAACAAAAATGAGTGTTTTCTACCTCTAAACTCTGCTAGTAGCAATAGATTTGAAAGAATGAAGACATGAAATGGATTGTGTAAACTTGCTAGGGCTGCTGTTTATGTATTGGGCATCCTAAGCCTTGAACATACCTGCCTTAATGCATCCCCTAAGGTGTCATTCCAGCGTTGTTCAGTAGATGTTTCTATCCACTAAATAATGAAGTACTCTGATACACTGATGCCAGTAGAAATGTTGACTGCATAGTATTTTGAAAGCAAGAGTACAAAATTAACCCTGGAAGGGCAGCCTGGCTTCCTCAAGTTCTTCCAAAAAGATAACTAAGGAGGTAACGCACCATATTTAGAGAATATAATTTATTATTCATTATATCATAAACAATTAAATACCTCATAACAAAAGGCACCTAAGCACACATGCTTTATGCAGTTGTAAAAATCTCTAACTCATTATAAACCACCTGTTTAAGTAGTGCATAGTGATGCAAAAGAAGTTGTGTGGCTCTATGGTTAGCCCAAGGATTCTTTTCATTCCTTGATCCATGCTTTATCAAATAGAATACTTCTAGCAGAAGCAGGTGATTCTGATCTTCTCCAAGTTTAAACTAGAACAGGACTTAATGGAAGCATCACATTTTCTTTTAACTTTTAAATTTATCATATTGAAATTAAATGTAAGTCCACCATTTCTTATCAATGCATTCCTGCAGTGGACTTACTCAGCCTCTTTCCTCCTACTCAGGAAAACTGTAATCTAAATTTCAGAACAAATCTCCAGAGTTTGTGCATGGTTTACTTATAATATTTTTTTGTAAGTGTTCAAAAGCTTCTAGTTTTTATGGACCACAGAATCCACTCGAAGTTTTTGGCTTCTGATAGCTGCCCAGGATATACAGCTGTTATGAAACAAGAAAATGCCTCTACTATAGAGCTTTCACTAAGGAAAAAAACCATTCCTATTAAAAAAATGCAAATCAATGTGAAGACAAGAATAGTCTGCTCTTCTTCCCCCCAGCCCCAGCTGTGTCCCCTCCATTCTCTTTTCAGATTATAAGAATATGAAAGAACAAGATGCTTCACTGAAGGATCACTGAGAATCACTCCCATGCCCACACTGGCCCTAGAGTGTCTTCAAAAATTTATTCCCTAACAAAAAGAAAACTTCATTACTGCTAATAGAAAAATGTTGCCATGTTAGAATTACTGAGAAACATGGGAAGTATCACCAATTGCCCTAAAGTCCTTGAGATTATTATGGACAGTTTCACACATTACTAGAAGCAAGGTGTTTTGTCACTGACTTGAGAAGATCAAGATTTGAGGTTCCTAACAGGTAGTTGTAATTTATGAAACCAGTTTAGGCTGTATGTTTCAAGATGTTCCTAGACCAACTCACTAAAGAGATGTAAATGAGCAAATATAATCAGCATCTCTAATAAGCAGGTCTCCACAACACTCAGGGAAACAGTTCCTATGATAAAGCTTATAACCACAGATACGGAGAAGAAAACCTGCCCCCTACTTTTTTTAATTATTTAAAGAATAATCACTTCAGTGGTGGATTTTAGAAGGTGTTTGTGAATTGAAACAGAAAATGAGTGCAGAGCCCGAGCTTTAATCCTCCAATTTAATTTCCTTTAATCTTGCTTATAGAATATAACCTCTTTTTTAACTATCCAATATTTCACCAAAGCCTGGCAGTTTCAGATCCTCTTATGCCTTTTTACCATGAGATACACGTATTGCTATTCTCCAGACAGGCTTCCCTCCCTCCTCTCCAGGTTTCTCCACCTCATGTGTAACACAGCATTCAGCTTCTAATCTAGGATGACTAACACAATAAAACTAGAACAGGAACAGAAGATAGAGCATTGCAAGTGGTCATTTGGCAACCTGCAGAGCTCACGCTTACAGCAGATACTCAGAGCACAGGTAGGATGGCTAACACAACATTAAAACTAAATAAAAAACAATTTATATTCACCCCCATTGAGGTTTGAAGCTGGGATAAGTAATTTGTACCAAATGGAGGAGGAACACTACAGACTTTGCTGCTCCAGGCTTTTTTGGGTCTTGATCATTTAAGTCATCGCGGGGTTTCTTCACATAACCTGACCTCCAGTTGTTTTTGCACAAAAGCGGTAACTGCTGAATGAGATTGTGAGGCCAAGATGAAGGAGACAACCCCTAGTTAGCTAATTGGTTGATTTCATCAGGAGCTGCATTATAGTCAGTACCTAGCAGGAAAAGATAGTTTAAAAATTGCTGTTTTGTTTAAGTAACACAAACATAGGAGTTTTTATTCTTTATTAAATGAAAACATTTAGTTTAAAAGTGGCAGGCCTAGCAGAATAAGGGACAACCTAAAAAAACCCCAGTGGCTCAGACACATTTCATTTGGTGTGATAAAAGACAAAGACCCACATACCTTAGAACATGTAATTTACTTCAAAGGACAGTAACTTATAATCTGTGATTTTAATGATTGTCCTACAACCGATCATTTTGTGAAATAAAGTGCAGTTAAACTAAACATTATCCTCCTAACTTGCCAGAGAACAGTATTTCGTTTAAGCCATTCAGATAGAGGTAGTTTCAAGGGTTAGTGGTAGGTTTGAAAGCTTGTTTGTAGTTATTTGAGCTCCAAGAGCTCAGCCTTATTTAGACCAAGTCACCATTTTTCAAACTTCACAGAAACTTTAAAATCTCATATATATTTTAAATGCTCAGCTTAAAATAACTAAGCCTGCTACAGGACCCAGTTCTGATTTTGCATATACCAGCACTTGTGAATCAAGACAACAAACTTCTCACAGAAGGAGAGAATCTTGTTCTTTCACCACTTAAAATAATTATATTGCCACACTCATATTAGGAGGAAAAGATAGATGGCCTTTACTCAAAGATGCTCTGATTTGCCCTTACAGAGTTAATTGGAGGACTGACATCTGAAAGAGCTCTCTGTCTCACAGGACTCATTTTCTCTTTGCTCCTACTGTACCAACTTGAAAGATAGAAACATTTAACAGACTGGTCCCCAGACATGCATTGTTTTTACTAATATTTTCACACTGTGGTGTAGCAATCCTGCCCAAAATCTCACAGCAAACAACATTCTTAACATAAATCCATACCGTGCCAGCAGAGGAAATTGTCTGCTTTGTTCTTACCTCCTAGACGTATCAGTGGATACCAGGAAGCTATTTCAGATATGCTCATCAATCACAAGTAATTACAGATCCCTATCATCATTGTTTTTCCACACAATCGCCTTATCTCTGACAAGACACAACAAAAGTCTGTATATTGTGGGAAAGGATTCATCCCAACAAGTTTGCTGTCAAAATAATAAGAAAATAACGAGTGTTGTCCAAATGTTTTTACTGTTGCTTATAAATAGGAAGAAACCTAGTCTTTTTTCAAATAAAATAAAACTAGAGACCTCTACATTTTTAAGGTTTTCAAGAAGATACCCAACACTGCTTTCTCAATGGAGTTTTGATTTATTTTGTAACTATTGAAATAATTAAAATCACATTCCAATCAAAGTCACTAGAGCCTATGCCCAGTGCAGTGCTTCCCTATAGAGGAATCTAATTAAATGAACTGTTTGAATGAAGTGACTATATGGAACATCAATGGTGGAGAGCCACTATAATTTAGAAGCAAAATTATCATAGGAGATTCCAAAACAAGCAAGGAATTCACAAGTTATACAAATGTATCTGCTGAATATTTAGAATATTAGAACAAGAGCTGTGTTCAGAAGGCAAGAGTATCAAGAGAATCTGTAGAAATAACAACAGGTTGTCAACATTCTGGGGCACTAATGGTAGAAATAAGTCACAGAAACAGAGGAATTTAATTTCTTTCTATTTAATACCAACTGCAATGGCCACATGCTGTTCTGTGTTTGTATTTATTGTGTATTTTAGTTTGTGCCACCACAATATAAGCTCTTCTGGGCAAGGCTCCCCTGTTGGCTTGGCACAAACTCCCCTGTTATGCAATACTGGGTACCCTGAAATAGTGGCTACACTTGCTATGTTAATCCTCTCCCTGAAGCAGGCTAATGAAATCAAAACCTGATAAAATGGTGTTACAGTTTTCACATAAATCAGCAGAATCAAAGACATTTCAATTTTAAATCACCAGGGGACTGGCACAGAAAAAATGAAATATCATTGAAAAAGCCATAATTACTGCAAAACTGTGCCCTAGCAGCAGTGACAGAGAGAGACTCAGAGCCCTGTGTACCTGCTGGAAAGCTGTCGCTCAAGTCCTTAGTCCTCTTATTGATGCAAGAGAACCTGTCAGTACTGTGCTGAGCCCAGGCAGAGGAATCTAGCTTATGGCTTGCATTGCAAGTCCTCAGTAGAGTTTACTTTCACTATAGAACCAAGTGGACATTAACAGGCCAACACCCGTTTCCACTCCAGGATTTCATAGCTTTTAGATCCAGAGAAGCATTAACTGCACCACGGCAAGGCCGTCCCACCACACCAGGATGGTATCCTTTCACCTGCTCCAGGTTATGCTCACAAGAGACTGCACGTTCCTTATTCTGTTGCTGTCAGTAGACTTGTGCCTGCCATAATTCAGACCCAAGTATCTAAAAAGCCTGGAGAACACCAGAGTGCTCTACCCTTTTTGCTGCTTCCATGGTGTTTTCTGCCCTGTCAGATGCACTATACCCACAACAGAACAGGTTGTTGTAATAGAAGTCCTCTACGTAAGAGCATTCATGAAGTCTCCAGTTAAATCTGTACCTGGTCTCATGATTAAACCTCACCTTCTGTTAGCCAAGAAAGAAAAAAAAAGATGAAACACAGTGTTTGAGTATATTCTATTTCCTTCACATTGACATAAAAGACTACATAAGGTTCAAGAAAGGAAGACAGCAGTGAACTTCCTAACTGATTCCAAGGGTAGCTTCAGGTGGTTGGCATGGACCGAGTATGTTTGTTAATACCCTGTCACAATATAGCTTTACAGGAAAAACATTTACATGAGCTAGTATGAAATTTGTGCAGGGAAGTTTGTTCTGTAATTCAGTAGCCATAATTCTTAACTTTTTCTCCAGATACATACCCAAGCAAACTCTAAGTGGAGTCAAATAATACAAACACTAAATGATAACTGCAAATCTAATAAGGCACCAGAATTGCATCAAAATAATTTGCTTTTATCAGTGCTGCCCATTTGTTTCATAGAGCAAAAGTCACGTCGATAAAAAAAAGGCAACCCAGATTACAGTGGCCAAATTAGGAGGGTTGCTTGTCCGGGGCTTAGGCTTTCTTTAAAGCACAGATTGTACCCGATTGACTTGTCCTAATGCAGGCCAGTGTACAGAATATGCTATTAAACCTTTTAATTTCAAACACACTTCTGTGATTGCAATTTAAATGAAAACACATGACCGAACCCCACTTCATCTCTTCACACTGGTTGTGGCAGTGCATGGGCTTTAATTCTAATCGGGATAAACAAATCCATAGCTGAGACTGGTAAAGAGAAAAACATGCCAATTTTACAGAAAAACCTTGCTTTTTTTGTTAAATGCTGGGCAAAGGGAGATGTCCTGAGCAGTAACTGGAGATACTGGCCTGAATAAAACAAGAAGAGCTGAAGTACAGGGAAGCAGAAGGAACCCAGAAAAGACCATATGAGAGGCAGAATTGCTTCAGTACCTCTCATCAGATGGCAGAAGGGATGGTTTAGTATTTTCATTGATTCTCATTTCAGTTGGTATTGTCTGGGGATATTAACAGCTTTTCTCCCTGTGGCCAAAGCTTTTGAACCTAAGGATGATTAAATTAGCTTTTAAGCAAAACGCAGCATGCAGACTGCTAAGGTAGGAACTTAAGTAGAATAAAAGACCTTTTCAAACTAACACAGGCCTGAAGATGCCACTGTATAATAAATAGCTTTTCATTGGTCTGGTTCACTTTTGTACTGAGCACCAGTGCATGGAGCAAGGCAACACCTTGGCTCTGAACAGTCAGGATTTTTGAAGTGTGATGGTGTAGCTGGATACTTCCAAGGATAGAAATGTTGTTGAAGCAGCATACAATTTAAGGTTCGTAAGTGAAAGAAAGTGAAGGGCGCATCAACAAGAATGTAATTTCTAAGAATACAGACAGATTTATATTTTTTTCATGCTCTTCATGACTCCGAGGGAAAAATTGGAGTTTCTTACAGAACTAGTAGAGAAAGCAGCAAGGACAACAAATGTCAAGTTAAAGCAGATATATTTGCTGGTGGGTCATTTGAATTGTGCCTGAAGCATAATCCCAGCAAGATAGGTATTTCAACTTCATTTAGCAGCATCCCTAGCTGGGATAAGGAGGTCTAATCACTTTATTAGAACAGTGTCATTAGAGGAGAATGTGGAAAGAGGAAGCTTTAATATTTTTCTCTTTACTTTTTAATTTTTATAAAGATTTAGCAGGATAACTTTACCAATTCTGACTTTGTGGTATGCCAAAAGGCTGGCTGTGCAATAGACTAAGAATTGCACTGTTGCTGCTCATAAAACAAAAAATAAAATATATCCTATATTCACATTTTTTACCTCTTATGTTTTAAGAGTGGCCCAGTACAACCCGTTTTCTTTTCAACTTCAATTGTTTTAGAGCAATACACGCTTTACCTCCAGACATCTTCATTCCTTTTCAAATAGCACCCAGAATTCAGATGGCACAGTAAGATTCATGCAGTCTGACCTTCCTTGCCTTTCACACAGAGCTCCTGTGACTGTAACCAGCAAAGTCTGGGGCATGGGTAACAGGGCACTTCATTGCAGCTTAGTTGCTTGTGGGATATCCACTTAGTGCTAAATGTTGCAAATAGTTATACTAATTCACTGAAATTGAGATTTTTATACTGTCCTTTACTCTCTTCCCCCATTAACTACCTAAGTCTGTGTCAGAACACAGTGTCACTGGCTTCTTTTGTAGTGGCACATTTTGACTTTTTTTTTCTGTACTGTGGGGAAAAAGAACTGATAAAATACAGCACTATTCTCAAACATTACACTGCTAGCTAGAGACTCTTCCTCTAAAAGCTGCTGAGTGATCAGAGCACTCTTGAATCAGGAATTAGAATGTCAAAAATCTGTCTTTATTTTAAGCTGCAATCAATGTGCCAGTTTTCATACTGAAGGGTTCATGATACCATCTTGGAGCACATGGTAAGCAGAGATGCCTTAAGCTAAGGAACAAGGTTCTTAGAATACAAAGCTTAAAGCAAGGAGCACAGAACATTTATGAACTGGGTAAAGATAAGAGGTTTGATACTAGTCTGTACTTTAAGAGATAGATGAAACCTTTTCTGGTTATTGGGTATTGCTGTACAATCTCATACCCCATGTTTTTTGGGTTTCCTTGCCATTTTTTGCAAAATCCGAACTGCATTTAAGAACACACACAGAGAAATAAGCATGTTCCACAGCTTACAGAACAAAATTCAGCAGCAAAGAGCAAGACTTTTCATGTGCAGTGCCCAGTTTTTAGCTACTAGTGTAACATTCTTTAGCAGCCTAGAGTATACTTCTTAAGATGAAGATGGCATGTGGCCAAAGCCATTCTATGGACTGCCTGACTGCTCAAAAGGATAAATTCTGGGCTGAAAGTGTCATCATTGTTCTCAATGGTCTATCACTTAAAATAGACTCACATTAGTAGACCATAATTAACAGCTGGTAGCTGCTCCTTTGGGTCCCCCTCCTCTTTTTATTCATAGACTTGAGAGAAACATCCTCAGACAAATATTTTCATTTTGAAAAGCTTCCTACTCTGAGGTCATGTCTAGCATCAAAATGAACAACTGCACCATGAATTAAACCTGTTGAGATACGACTTTCACCAAGCATCACCACCTGGATATTTAAATCCACAAGATCTCTGCTACAGGGGCAAGTGTAGCACTTATATTTCTACAAGCGAGAAATCACCCACTCTTCAGATGTATCTGCACTTATTGGTGCAGACAAGGTTTAAATTACACCAAGATACTATCGAAGGTAAATCCATATCGAAGAGCCTGTTCATTTGGTCTCACTGCAACTAGCTGTGCTGAGACTGACCACTTACCAGCTCTTAAGTACATAGTGTTAGCAATAATATGCACACACATCTGAAGAGGAAAGAAACAAGTCTTCATAGCCCATTGATTTTTTCCTCCTCACACTTTTCTGCTTGAAGCTAAAAGATAGTCGAGAGGCAAACAGGTACAGTAAGCTGACTGGTTTATAACGGTAGCATTAACACAATGTGTGTATGTGTGGAGGGAGAAAGAGTTCAAGCAACTGCCCTTTATCCATTAACACTTTCCCCTATGTTTACAACTTGCCTTACACACTTTAAATTCACCCCCCAAACAACATCACTCAGTGCCCATACCAGACACTGTACCTCTGCAGCAGTCGCGCTGTGTGTTACAAACAATGCTGTAACCGGAGAAGGAAAAAATAAAGCGGTTTATTTGTTCTATTCCTAAGCTTTATTGTCAAGAATAAGTAATCTGACTTACCTTTCAACAGTCTAATGAGAACAGTATTTTGGAAATTCTCTTGAGTAGTTTATGTAAACTGGATCTGGTATTTAAGGAGCCAGGGAGTCACCATCTTGCACTGTACCTACTACGTTCCTGCCATATATCTAGTGTTAAGAACATTGCCTTCCCTGGAAAGTCAAGAGAAAAAAGGATCCCTCAGGCTTCTGGGCTATCATTTGCTTTGCCTGCTACTATACTCCCATATGTCAGAAGGAATTCATACAGGTGCACCAGGTTTTGACAAAAAAATAAGTTAGATTGTCATCCAGAGCTGCCGTAGTTGCTCAGTTTCATCCAATCAGATTTTGAAAAATCTCCACTGATGGAGACTACTGAACCTCTCTGGCCAAAACCTGCACAACTAGCCTAATAATGAGATAACTTTTCCCTCAAATCCACCTAAACCTCTATAACTCCAGTTTACATCCACTGCCTCTCGACTTCCAGCCATGCACTGCTCCAAAGAGCCTGGCTCTGTCTTCTCAGTAATTTGTGCCCCAAAGGCACAAGGCAGCTGCTGTCAGGTCCCCTGGAGAGCCAAGGGTGTCAGTTTCCCTGTACTCAGTCAAAGCAGGATACTACAGGAACTATGGTTTATTTTATGAGATGCAGCTCTGTGTGTTCAAATTATGATTTCCAAGAGAAACTGCAGCAGTTTTATCTAGAAACCAAAGAGCTCACATTTTTGCCAGCAGCAAAAAGGAAAATAAACATATCAGATTCAAAAACCCCCCAGCCCTCCTTGCCAAAATGCACTTTTTTAACAAGAAAAAAAAACAGTAATGCCACACTAGATCTAGAACACCCACCTCCTGTTTATCCCAGTATCTCAGCCATAAGACTGCTCTGTAAGAACAGCCACATCCACAAATAGAGCAGTAAATCCCTAGTAGCGTTTATCCAAATACAGAAAGGCATATTCCATACAAAAGTTTAGCAACAAAAACAGAGAAGGTCTGATTTAGTAAATCCAGTTTGCCTTAGTTGTTATTTAGCAAACACCTTCCACTAAAATACTACAGTTTGTTGTCAGCAATCTGAAATGTGTTGAAGTAGGATACACATACAGAATGTCTTATTTACTAAAGCAGAATTATTTTTGGAAAAGCTGAATGTAGAACAAGCTACGTCTTGCTCTAATTTACAGCTGAGCATCCTGTTTACATGCTGATGTCTGTGTTTACTTTTTTGGTTACAGGAAGCAATGCTGAAAGACTTGAAATAATTTTGCCTCACACTGCCTATCAAGTTATTCCACTTCTATAGGAAACAATGGCTTGGGGTCAAGTTAACTCAAGCAGAGAAATGTGAGAAAGCAGAGTTGTTTCACCGCTCTAAGACAATGCTGTTTTAACAGCTTTGCTACAAGGATTTTCTTTGCCAGGCTTCTTTGCCCAATCTGTCTCTCTGAAATATGTACGACTTCCTTCTGGCACTTTTGCTCAGAATATTATTCAAATCATTTTTCCTTCTATCCAAACCTTATTCTTCCTCTCTTTTTTCCTCCTTCTCCTCCTTTACAGGGTAAAGTACTAACACTTTCACAAAATTTGCCCTCTCTCTTCAAGCTACAGTCTTAACACATCAATCTCAACTACAGAGCTGTACACAACAGCAATTTTTACATTATATTCTCACAATTTTTAAAAATTTTTTAAATTTCTATGTAGAAACATAGAATGTCTGGCCTTATAGAGGGTTAAGAGGAGGAAGCCAGGACAGTTTTCCATATGAATCTCTGTGCAAGTGCCAGCTAGATTTCACAGCCTGGTGCTCAGCAAAGCACAGTGGAACAAGAACGCTGTTAGTATTCTTAGAGTGCTCTGAAGAGGAACAGGAAAAGGCAAGAAAATAATCTTACTCTGTATCAGAAAGAAGTGCTGGAAAGTCAAAGAGAAGAATTCAAGCTCCATCCTCCCCACAGCAAGCAATCAGCATCACTCACAGTCACTCTCATGCATCATGATGACACTAAAGGTAATAAGCTGTACATGAAAGAAGGGAAATACTGAAGAGGTGTTGTTGCAGCACATCCCCCTTTCCTCTTGCTCTCTATGCCCTCCAAAACTGCATATTGCTTCCAAGATACTGAAAATACTCCTTGCTGAAGCTCTGCCTGGGAAAGGACCTACCATGCACCCATTCCTGCGCCTCTCGGGATGTATTTATTAATGATCTACAGCAATACACCCATTCCAATAACTAGAGCTGACTTAGTTTAATAGCTTAGTTTAATTTAATAGCTGATTTACCCTACTTTCAAATCACTGCCAAGGAGCACGAGGCAGTCCTAACAACAGACAGAGCCCTAAAGTACCAGCGATGCAGGGGCGATATAAAAGTGTTGATGACTCCCTAATACTTCAAACAAGTCTTGCACAATGCTCAGGATCCTTGGCTGGCCCTGTGCACACAAAGTTAATTCAAACACCACTGATTTTTATTAATTCTTTATCAAAAGCAATGAAAATCGCTAGAGGTCCAGAAAAAAAGAAACAACAGAATCCCCATTCTCCCACTGTGAAGAGCAGCTGGTGAGGGAAGGAAGACTGGATAACTATCCTGTCCCAGTCCTGCTCCCTTTACCTGCCTAGCTCTGCAAATAGACACATATTCCCCCACCATGCTTAATATAGCCCAAACCCTTACATGTGTCAGAGACACTGCCAAGTGGTACAGTAATGCACACAAGAAAAATCCTGCAAATTCTAAGGTTACATAGAAGGGGGAAAAAACACCAGCTTCTTCACCCCAGGGGCAAAATTGGACTTCACATGTATGATGGACTGAATAACACTTCATCACAAGAGCCAATTTTCTTCCAACTCCTCTGCAGCTCTTAAAACAAAGATCTTAGTTTTGTACCTGATTTATTAAATGGCTTTTCTCTCTATTGTGCCTTTAAAAAACATAAAGGGAATGCTAAGTACATAATTTCTCGATTTACTGTTCTCAACAGAAACTAGATATTTTAGTAAGGAGTACTATTCTCACTGAAGAAATATATGCTGATATAAAATTAATTAAAAAAAATCACACTAAAACCAACTATGTCACTCCCCTCCTTCCACAAGGAGAGAAAGGATATAATTTCCTCAGGGAAAACAAAAGCCAGAAGGCTTTTGTTAACTAAGTATCTATTAATAAGTAAACCATCTAAAAAAAACCAACCCTGTGACATATAGCAAACAAAAAGCCCTAGGACAGTCCCATCTCACATCTTAAATTTTAGTGCTAACTGCAGCATAAACACGAGAGGTAAAAAAAATAAGTAACAAAATACACATATAGTGCAAGCCATGAATCAATGGAGTAACTAAGATCATAAGTATTCTAAGAAACAGAACACTTTGCCATTTTCCCATTGTGTAGGCATTCATTAGAAATATATCTGACTCTTTTTAAAATAGGACCCTTTCCCCCCAGACACCTTTTTTGGACTCATTATAATTTTTGCTGCATGAAAAGCAAGATGAGCCAGTACAGCTCCTTGGCTGCACTTCTGTTAACTCCCATGGTTTACCCACTACCTCAAGACACATCCATTCAGAAATACCTGTAAAGTAACATATAATGCTACAAATGCTTCCTACCTTCTTCTTCAGATGATAAAACACCCACCTCCACTCTAAGAAAGGATCTTCTTCCCTGACTAAAAATATTATGGTTGTTGTCTCAGTCTTTTAAGCCTTTCCTCCACCCCTGCTTTGCAGGTGTAGGAGATGAGGGCCCCAGAGGTGCAGCCCCTCCTCTGCCACCTGCCCACCTCTTCCCTTCTCACCTCACATCTCCAGTTTTCCCCCTCGTTCTGGAAGTTTGTTCCCAGCAGAGTCTCCAGAGGTCTGGCGTGTCCCTCCTCCTGGCTGCCAGACTACAGCCACTGACACTCACAGGACTAAACCAAACCACTTCCACTTGGGCTCCTATATGTAATTCCTGGGCTCCTAATCAAGCTCCCAAATGCAAAACACTTGGCTGTGATTGCCTAACAGGAGCCTGCATCACCTGGGCTCAGCCTGGTTTTGGGCTCCCAAATGCCAAACACCTGGCCATGAGGGTGGGAGAGGAACCTCATAGCCAGGGCTGGCCTGGGGCTTGTGCCATGAGGGTGACTGACACATCAGCCAGGTGCTATGCTCCTTAGCATCCTGCTGGGCCATGCTGCCTCGGAGCCTCAGGTCTGAAGAAAATAAAACCCAAGAAACTCTGCAGAAATCCCAGCAAAAGCCCAGCAAGGCTGGGCTGCAGCAGCACCAGTGCTTGGGTTCAGGTAGCTGTTTGATTAATTCTTGTCACCACTGAGACACACTGTTCATCAAACACGAGAGAGGCTCTTTTGCAGAAAAGGGCTCTGTATTTGATGGTACAACAGCAGCTGGGCAATCACCCCTGGTAACATCCAGTCCTCTCTGAAGCCACATCCAAAATTCATGATGCCGCTTTCTCATTGTCTATGAAATGCAGGTTAGAGTTTGTGTTAGGAAATCTGGGAAGCATAGGTGTACATGGACAGTGGAGAAAAGAAACAGCCCAGAGTTAGGATTGTGGACATGGAAGCTAAAAATCAACCAGAAGGTTTTAATTTCTTAGGTATGAATGTCTTCACAGAAGTTTTATTCACCGAATTCAGTGCCATGGGATGAAAGTTGGGTTTCAAAATGCTTGTTAGCTAATGCTAAACTGACCACTCGCAGGGCAGCTTAGGAACTAATTTGAAGAGAAGTGCTTGATTTATTTGCCTTTGCTCTGTTTTTGTTTAATATTGTGGGAACCTAAAAGTATCCAATTAGGAAAATAAAGCTGAGCCAAAGATATAAGACGGGCCAAGTAAAGGTCTCCCACTGCTTTCAGCATGTTACAAAATATATGATACCTTTTATAATAATGTGGCAAGAATAAATCAGCCTTTCACAATCGAGAGGAGAAAGTGTTACTCGTTCTGGTGCTTTCTGCCTTTCAGAGGTGTGTGTGCTCCAAAATATTGTCACCTTTGGTGCTTTCAATGTGTCAGCTTGGAAAGGAGATCACAGAAGTGATGTCAGGCCAAGACAAACACTTACCTGCCATTTTTCCCCCTTATTACAACTGCTTTCAGGTGGCCATCAGTGTAAATTTTAGTATCTCATACTCAGCTGGATGAAGTCTTTTACCGGGCTCAGTGTCCTTACAAGGCTCAGCCTTTGAAGACATCACATTTCATTTTTAACTACTGCCCAACTGCACTGTCTCTTAATTGCAAAGCAATCATTTGGATATATCTTGTACTACTCTGTGGTTCACACCCTGGAAGAAGTCTTCAGGAAACCACCACATCCCAAACCGCCTTTGTGGACCCAAATCATAACTTTTTATTCGCACATAAGCTCAATGTGATGGGTAGAAAGACCTGAATCAGGTATGCCTGTGCAGACCCATGGTGCAGCACCGGGGCTGCAAGTGTGCTGGAACCAGCTCTGCATCCCTGCCTCTGAGCCCCAGCCAAGCAGCCCTGACTGTACCTGGAGCTTTTGCCTTCTGCAGCTTCTTTTTGAGTGAATCTCACCCACAGAGAAATAGTGATTTTCTTTTTCTTTAATGCTGCATACAGAAAGCTTCTCAATTTTTAGCCCATTAACAAATATTTTCTGCAATCTATTACCATGTCACCACAGAAAGCCTTTTTCTTCAAAGTTTAATATGGTTTAACTCTGTTTTAATCATATTGCTCTACTACAGTTTATAGCCTGCGGCTTCAGGGAACCTTTGCCTTTTATTAGTACCCATATACAATCATGATGTCATTCCCAAAATCCAGTGCTGCTTTGGGTTTCATAAATTCTTATACCTTTGATATACTTGGTGTATCTGCAGCCCTCCGAGAAGGAAGATGTGCAGGCAGGGCAAGGAATGAAATGTTACAGTACCGGGTTGTGCCAGCACATTGCCTTGCAAGGGGGAGCTGTACCTGACAGGAGACATGGTCACTTCTTCCCTGCAATGATGCTGGAGAAGTTTGTAGTAATACTGGCTCCTCAAATTCTTGGTACAATCAAGGTGAGTCCTGCTATGGCAGTTGGTGGGAGCTGACAGACCTTCACACTTGCAACCCTGCTGCAGGCAGCTGTTTCTGGCTTGATGGTGTCCCGTGAGGAAGATTCTACCCAGCATCTCAAAGCTCTGCTGCCTGCCTTGTGGGGGAAGCATAGGGGTACCTGTCTGCCACCCAGTTTGGTCATTTGAATCTTCAGGTGTGGAAAAAGAAGTCAGGAACTGAAAATCCTTCTCAGAGGAGCAGATTCAGATACTTGTTATCTGTTTGGAATTATATTTTGCACTTTATAATGATGTTTGTGAGAGATACAAGAAAGTTTCATTGTGTTAAATCTCTGGTCTCCATCTGATAAATCTCTTAGTTATACCACTGATTTAATTGCCAGAGATGACAAAACTAAGATTCTGCAATTGTATAAAAGTAGCTGCTGACAATTCTGTTGTCTCTTCTAACTCCATTTCTACCGAGAAGCATATTTTCATGTAATTTAAGGTGCTATACTTCCAGGACCATGAACAAGATGGATTCACTAATTAAATGGAACAAAGTCCAGCCTGCTGTCTCTAAAATACAACACATCCAGTCATATCCACATGCTTGTCTCCCTGCTGTTAGAGAGATGTGTCACTTGCAGGTGCTTGCGTTCCCTCTTAGCATCATGTCAAAGAATCTGAAAATACCTGACCTATCTTCTAATAAGATACATAATCTGACTTTTTTTTTTTTCAAGTAGCATCCAAGTAGGCATTGTCTACTTTTGCTCAGACATTTGGGGCCTTTCCCCAGTTCCTTCACAAGAGTTTTTTTACTTTCTTTCCCAAGTCAGAGTTGCTGCAATGTGCTCTATGTGGTGCAAGTGTTCAAAGGCATCGGGAATTGTACAGAATGCAGCTGCCTGGCTGTGAAATGGTATTAGACACAGAGAATACAGTATATTGATTCCTTGGCATCTATATCAACTTCCTGTTTGTTTCTGAGTATAATTTAAGTCTGAGTTTTTTACCTGGTTGGATCCTGAAAGGTTACTGTTTTTGTCTTATGAATTGCCATAGCAACTGCGGTGCTGGAGCAAACAGTCATGAGCTTTAACAGCCTGGGGGTCAGCAGCAGAACACTCTTAATTTAGAGACCTTCATCTCTAAAACCTGGGTTGTTTTACCAGCTTGATTGGGCTATATTTCTGTACTTCAGCATGACTCACTTTGTGATCTGTGGGCTACAGAATCCTGATTTCCATGTGGCAGGGAGGGAAGAGATGTGAATTTAGGGAAGGATTGTATTATTTTCCCTTTGAATAAACACTATATTTAATAAGTCTAGAATGAAACCCAAAGTATATATTGGTTTGCCTGTATATCTTGATGTAAAGGCTATGTTATTATACTTCATTGCAAGACTATGGCTCAATTCTGAGGCCTGGATGAGACATCGAGCACGATGGCAACACATTTGTTTGCACTGAAACTGAATTTGGCCATTGTGCTGTGCCTCAGGAGCCTTGGTCCCTCAGCCTTAGCACTGCTAAGGGGCTGCTACTTGCAGCTCTGTAATATTTCACATCAGCTGCCGAGGCAGTGTTTTCCCATTGTTGTTCTCACGCCTTTGTGTATTGTTCCCATGGTCCTGCACCTGCAAACCCTAATAATGCTGTACAGGAGATTCTCATGGGAAGCCATTACCACTGGTGTGAAAACCAGCCCTTTCCCCCCACCTTTTTATGCCTCATTTTGTAGATGTTAGTTTGTATTCTAGATAGCCAAAACATAGGCCAAAACAAAGCTGTATTGGTATACTAAACACTATTTGTGTTTTAAATACTAAAATATTATCCAACAGAAGGTTAACGACCAAGGTGCAACACCTCTATCTGATTACCATATTCAGCTGTATTCATGCCACAAAGAGGAACATCCAGAGGGAGTCTGAGTTGATCCCATTGAAAAAATAATAAATAGTGGAAAAGCATGCCAAAAACCATCATCATCTTTCTTTTCATCCTCACTGTTGCTGCACTGGAGAGAGTCCTAAGAGGTCCCACTGGGGTCCACAGCTGGGAATAGCTGCCCACAGAGGAGTTTTTCCTTTTCCTTCTGTGTGTTCTCAGCTGTAGAGCCCACTAACAATACTCTGAGCCCGACAACCTGTCACAACATCCTGAGTGCAACAGCCCCAACAGGGCGAGTCTATGAATTATGAGCACGAAGCCATGTGCACAGGGAAAGTCACAAATGGGAGCACTGCAGATAAACCACAGGGCATTTTGCTGTTTGTTTGGGGGTCTGCCTCACCCTTCAGCTGGCAGAGTGGGAAGCAGTGGCTACCTGTGTTTTAAGCCACAAATAACATTGCCTTAGGTAAAATACAATTTAAATATAGCTATGACAGATACACAGTTGGTCCTTTTGGCCAGTGGTCACACATATCTGCCAGCCATAACAGTTTTACCTGCCATATTGCACATATATTTATCAAAATCGGTGCAGCTGGAGATCTCAATGGGAACAGCAAGACTGATGCCCTCAAATGGTATAAGATGTTGGTGGTCATATTTTTGTTGTTCTGTAACTCTTGAACATGATTATTTAGTGATAATACTGACCTAGCTGATAAAATCATCAAGGAAATTGTCATGGAAATCATCAAGGTGTATTTGGCAGCTTGCTGGGGACTTGCATTTTTGTCTGCTAGGTAAAACTTTTCCAATCTGATAGCTCTATTACTTCATTCCATGTGTTTTATCAGGACTTTGGGATTTAACCAAGACTGACAAATATCTGAATCCATCCCCAGAAATCTGAAGCCAAGCTTCCCAAGCAGTCTGTATGAGTACCAGAAGCAAACATCTGCCCACTTGCCTTTTGACAGATATGGGTTTAGGTGACAGTTTCTGTTAAATATTATTGAAAATAGTGCCTTGTCCTTTATCTGCTTCAGTTTTACCTCTGAGACAGTTTTTAACAGGGGAGGACATTCTCATGTTCATCAGATGAATGATGGCTACCTACCTTCTTCCTAGAACAGAAGACATCAAATAGTTGAAAGGGAGCTAAAATGACCCCAAAAAAGTAAATTTATGTGAATCTGGAACACACAGAGATGCACAGAGATCTTCACTCACATTACATTTCCTTGACTACCATTGCTTGCATGTAGAGGGATGAATCGCTCAACTTTGGCCTCTGGGGCAATCCCCCCTGCAGTTCTCCTTAATTAGAAAGCTTCAAAAGCAGCTATTTTCACAACCTCAGTGTTAAAAGTAGGATGCTGTGATACAGCAAGCAGGGCTATGGCTCCCTGGCCAGGTGACTCTGTCAGAAACAGATCTTGGTCTCCTGTGTGAGAAGCATGGCATGAGGGAGGAAAAAGGAGAGAAAGTCTAAGGCAATTGTAGTTTTACAGTCTCCTTTTTCAGCTTGCAAACTGGAGATAAGAGCAGACAAGCTTTTTGATGATGTGGAGAAATCAATGCTTTTTTATTGATTCTTGTAGCTGCAGAACTCTCACCCAGCACAAGTACAGGGGTCAGAGAATGACTACATGACTGTCCTGCTACACCACCAGTGTGCTCCTCAGAAATCTTGCTATTTGATTCACCAAGAGTGGAGTCTGCTCCAATACAGGACTACGATAACAGCAGCTTACCCAGGACCTCCTCTCATTGGGGAAGTTAGGTGCTGCAAAGTATCCACTGCACAGGCCAGAAACTACCACAAAGCTAGTGACAGGTGCAGCTGAAGGCACAGCTTCACATAAGGAAAATACTTTCTTTACAAAAGACCATTTTCAAACAATTACACAGAGCCTACTGAAACAACGTGTGTTATCCCAAAAGAAAGAGTTCCACAAAGTTGCATGTGAAGAATAACACAGAAGTAGAAATCTCAAAACAAAACATCTTGGAAAACTAGCTAAGAAGTGACATAGTCAAAACAGAATGAAGCACCTAATTTTGCAACAAAAGGAACAGGAAACAAAAAAATGGTCAAGATTAAATGAAAATGAAATTAATTAAAACTTGAGTAGGAAAAATAATTGAAGCAGACTTGTGATGTTTATGTTTAGTTTAATTTTTTGTAAATCCTCCAAAACCATCAGTGAGAGTCTTTCAAAGTTGCTTTAATTTTGCAAAACATTAATTTCCTTAATTGGCATTTTCAACTTCTGTCGGAAAATTTCTGACCTGCTTTCGACCCTACTGAGAAGCTGTTCATTAGCGACGTGTGAGGTTCTGTCACCATTTTCAGTTCCTGCAAAGCTGTCAAAATGGTGCAAAACTTACTCTAAGGTCCTTTTAATATTGTGGCCCACCTTTGCAGGTGACATTTTATAGTTGATTTGATTGTGCAGCGATGGACCTGACCTTTGTGTCGTGTCTTTCATTCCCCATTTCTTCAGCAGAGTCCATTATCACTTGTTCAAAATTCCTTCAGCTTCTCTTTGACTTTGTGTTACTTTCCACTTCATTCCCAGACCGCACCGCCTAATGCTCTACACCTGCTTTTGATGTCACCAAACCGGGACAATGGATATAAAGTTATTTCCCTTTACAAGTCAAACCTGGAAGGTCTCTCTGTTGTTGTTCATTCTCTTTCCATTGCCGGTGTAAATGTCCTTGTTGTTTTTCCCACTGGTGAAGAAAGGGCAAATGTCATATTCACTGAAGCAAAGACTTTGCTTTGAAGCGGTATTGATTTTTCCTTTTCCCTTCTGAAGCTTTGCCAGGCTCCATAAAAGCATGTCTCTTGTTCAGAAACTCTTTGGACTGAGAGACAACAGGGGCAGCAGAACCAGCGGGGCGCAGTGGGAAGTTAGGGCATCTGGTGGGGAATGACAATTATGACAGCAGCTAGAAAAAGAAAGAGGTCATTTTATTTTTAGCTGTACTGTGAGAACAATTGTGGATCAGAACAAAGTAAAATGGGAAACGCAGCTTTAATTCCAACTTATGATTCCTCCTTGTCTAAACCTGAACATGAATGTTTTTCTGGGGTTCAGCTGCTGGCAGCAAGATGCACGCCAGGAGCTAGATGCTTAACCACAAAGGTGACAACAGCATGACTTTCTGGCACGATGCTATAAAGATTCGAGCCTTACTCTGCCCTATATTGGAGCAGCAGCATCATATAGACCTGCAGAGGATTACTCCTGAACGAAGGTCCAGTGCTACGCAGGACTCCCATTTAAGAGATCTGAATTACTTTGTTTAGAGCTAGCTTATGCCATGCAGAAATAGCCTATAGCATTTATTAAGCTCATTAATATTGCAAAGAATTAAAATGTCTCTCTTCTTCCCCAAAATGTCTCTGTCTTTCATAGATTCCTTCAAGTGCGTGACCACATACACGTTCATTGCCTGTGCACTGGAGAGTCTCTCATTTTTAATGACAAGATGGGTGCTGGCTTTAATCCTTCTTTAAAGGTGGTGCCTCCCAGCGCTTCCAACACTCTTCCATGGCATTTTGTTCATGCTGACTCAGAGGAAAAAAAAATGTCACTTATTGAAACATCAATGCCACTTTTGCCATGCTTCTGTATTTCTCAGAGCTGTCAGGCTGGGAGAGCTGGGCTTCCAAAGCTCATTAGATAAACAACTGCTGCTGGAACTGCATGTAAAACTACAGTAGCTGCCTTTTCAGAGTAGGTCAAGTAATAATTATAGTAGATTTTTCTACTTGTTTTTTGTAAAATTAGTATCTACTACCAGGAATTAAATAACAACACTAAGAATTATTCCTAGTGCTAGTGAGTGTGATCTTACACTCGCAAGTAGTAAATCAACCTTGTGCCCCCCTCTTATTACCTTTTCATATTCAGTTCCATCTCCTGGTCAGAAAGTTCTTTAAAACCTAAAAATCCCTAAAATGGCTTCCAAATTCCCAGCTATTTTGAGAACTGTGCATATGCGAGAGCTGGAAATGAGAATTTTTTTTAAAACACCTGTGAAAAAAACCTCTTATCAACAGCAGTGAGAGGGTTCTGTTGATTAAAGGATGTTTTCTGTTACTCATTTGTAAGGGAAGTGATTCATTAAGTGCTGTCTGAAAACTATCTTCACACTGAATAAAAGGAAAACGTTCCGTGGTCACTGGGGCTTACAGAAATGTCTTGAACACTCACCATGAGCTCTGATGCTGACCTGCACTTTGCACATCAGCACTGCTCCAGCTGGCGATGACACTTGTCAATGAACTTCAGCCTCTCCCAGCATGGCCATCACTGGCTGCTGCTTTTTCTTCCCCCTACAACCAGCTGTACCTGTCAGTGCAATTTTACAGCCTCTTTCTCCAAGGATAGGAAGTACCTTAAAACTGTGACACCCTGCATAGAGGAATAAAAGCATAACTGATACTGTTGGCCCCATCAGGACCTGAGCACAGCAAGCAATAAGTACACGGAAGCTATTTCGGTGTCCTGGGTCAGCTCTGACTTTACACAGTTTCCTGCAATACCTTTCAGGGCACATCACACTGTTGACTTCTGCACCAGTGTTACCCGTCCAGTTTTCCATGTACATTTGTTTTCATTACTTGTGCCCTCTCCTGCTGTTTTTTCTGACAAGCCTGGGATCTGAAAGCTGAGTTCCCAGACCTTTAAGTAACAAGCCATCATCAGCTGTACTGCGTATGGAAAGCTGCATCTTGAATTTGTTTTCACAAAAGGCACATCAGAAGACCTGCCTAATCAGCAGTTACCTAGTTTGCTCACACCAGACAGAGTCAATTTGCAGACCAAGCCTGCTGTTGACCCTGCTGTCTGCTCTGGACTATTCCAGTCTGTCTCCACTTTCTGAAATGAAATGTTAGTATTTTTACTTGCTGTTTCTAACTCTTGCCTAATTAGGCACAATGCTCATGCTGTTATGGATCTCTTCAGGGCAACCATGAGGGGCTGCATGTGAAGGAGCTAGAGGGGGGATGCTGATACCAACAAAAGGGGTTTGTGCCATTCTGGTCCTGCCATCATTCATAGATCACTGAATGGCAATGAAAGAGGTCAGGTACCACTGTCCCCTCCCTACATCTGCCCAGTTCACATGCACTATCGTATTGCAGAGACTCCAGCTCTTGGAACTTGATGTCTCATAGGACTTCCAGTTTAATTTAAAGCAACTCTAGAGGTTGCTACTTGTTCATGTTGCAGCTGAATGAGTTTGTACATGTTGGAGGGTGTATCTTGTAGGCTGGCATCTCAGACTTGCATATGGTAAATGGTGAGATTACAGATCACATTTTATTGCTGTTCTTTTTGTTATTAAAGACATGAAATAAAACTGGTTCATTCAGAATAATAACTGCAATATAATTTTGCAATAACTGAAAAATACAGGCTATCTTTCTATATATTACTTAAAGGTATTACAAAATTTGACCAATGGAAATATGAAAATCAATTGATTTTTTTAAACCGAGAAACAACTGGTGAAATTGTGACAGCATTTCTTTCTCTTTGAGTTTTAGTGAGACTTTTTTCTATGCAACTATCACTAGTTGATCCCATCTTAAAAATAATTTCACATTATGGGAGAAATGCGGTTTGTTATATAGGATGCCAGAGATTTCCAGGCTGGAAATTCCAAGTTCTGCTTCCTATATATGATCAGTTCTCTCTACCCATGACAGAAACTGTCTGAATGCCAGCAGGGAAATTCCTGTTGTCAAGGATGAAAGACAAGATATCTCCTGTTTCCTGGAAGTTGTCTTCACAAACTTTGTGAAAGCCAAACTAAGCTATTATGCAGAAAAGCATGCTGCACAAGTTCCTTACCTCTTCTCCTCAGAAAATGCCATGTATAATGCAAGACTGGAGGTGAGAATACAAAGGTAGAAGTCACAGTTATCAAAAAAGCTTTTTTTGACTGAACAGATGTGAACCAAATGTGATCATACCAACATTTCATACCAAAAGTCTACTGTAAACCAAAGTCTGCTATGTCTGGTATCTAAGCTAACTAGATGACGTCTTCGAAAGTCCTTCAAATAAATAGAGTTCCTAGAAGATATTAGAGTCAATGAGTCTCATGAATGATCACAGCTGTTCTCTCAAATTCAGAATTTTCTAGCTTTGACCTCTGATCTGGAAAAATAGTTTCATAGCAGCCCCACAGATCAACAGGATGGACGTGCACTTGGTGGCGATTGTACCACAGGTAGTCCCCATTAGCTGGTGCTTTTCATATTGATCTCTCCTCTAAATGGGTAATGTTTAGTAGTTCCATAGGCAATGAAGCCATCAGTATCTGTCAGCTTTTACACCTCTTTGACCTCAGTGTGTGGCAAATATTGCTATCAATTTTATCTGTTTGGTTTTAGTTTTTCAGTTAATCTGATTTCAACACTCAGCATGAGGTTCAGAGGTTTGAACAAACACAGCCGAGTCATTCATGCCATTTTAGAACATAAGCGAGCTTATTTTGCATAGTTCTCTTCACGATACTAATGATTTACAGGACAACAATCAGTTCTCTCTCCAGTGAAGTAAGTTTGCAACGATTTAAGATCAGGTACAGCTCTAAAGCATGTTTTTATAAATCTCGTGGCCTTACGTGCTTGTCAAATAGATGTCAGAGATCACATGGAAGCCTAAAAATACTCATATAAACCCTTCTTGAAGTGCTTGACATCAATCTGTCTATTGTACATCTTCATGCTCAACACAGGTTAAAATAGTGCAACTCGCT
Organism: Aegotheles bennettii; assembly: GCA_013398125.1. Classification (NCBI taxonomy): domain Eukaryota; kingdom Metazoa; phylum Chordata; class Aves; order Caprimulgiformes; family Aegothelidae; genus Aegotheles; species Aegotheles bennettii. The sequence continues at coordinate 1,444,714 of VZRW01013250.1, forward strand.
GTGGCATTGTAACTAGAGGCTGCTAAGCTGACAGAAATAATTTGTTACGTTGCTTACTGCTAATAAAACCCCCTTTGCTTTTCGGCAGTTTTTGAAAATACAGCTCTTATCCTTTTCACATGTGAACTCTTGCTGTTCCTACCATCCCTTGCAGTCCTTAGACAAAGGTTTGAAGCCTGCAAACACATTCCCAACTAGAAGAAAGAGGAATGTCAGACCACATTAAAAAAGGACCCCACTGCACCAGAACAGGCAGCTAGTCTTTTTTGTCAAGTATAGCTATTGTGTGCCAAACACATCTAAACCCACACTAACTCCTGAGCAGAATGAGCCTACTTGATCAGAGAAGCTCAAACTGGCAAAGCACAACAGCCTCACCAAGTGCTACAAGAAGCCTCCGTTTCTGCTGGTGTGCCAGACTGCTCGGTAGTGGTTTGATCCCCAAAATTCACTCCTCTGGGCTGGTCTTTTTCCTCCAGCTCTTCTGCTTTCTCTCCCCTGCAGCATTTCTCTGCTCTGTGTTTCCACTTTGCTAACTTACTGCTAATGAAGCTTACTCCTTGCAAAGTAATACCACATGGAATAAAATAATGTTGTGGAACCAGCAATTCTTGTAAACCACGTAACCGTGTCTTATCTATTAAGACTCTTGGAACTATTTAGAGAGATAGAAGAAATAAGAAGAAAATCTCCAGCCCATCCAGTCACCCCAAGGCAGAATCCATTCTGAAACTTCTGTACTATAGATGACATATGCAACCTGCTCTAGTTTTAGCTCGAGTTACCACTGGAAAGTTTCTACACAATAAAGTTTTTAAAGTGGGGATTGTTCATTACTCCATGCTGCCTCAGAGCCTTTGCTGTTTAATTCTTAACACTGATGGTCTTATTCCCTTAGCCACAGGCACTATGAGAATAAAATAAACAATGGGTGTGAAAAGCTATCGTTTTGATCTATACAACTAAGAACAAATAATTATCATTAGTATAAATATATAAAAGTAAATGCTTGATATCATAAAAAGGTTTCAGGCTCTCATAGTTAGGTGCATCTAAAGGACAGAAAGGATAGCAGTTTTTTCACTTACTTTTGATTCCTTCTTGGTCAGCAAGGAAAACCAGGTACCAGTGGACTATGATTCATCCAGTACTAAAATTCTCTCTCTTGCTAACTTCACATACAGTCTCTTTAGCTTCCTTACACTGGATATTGGTAGCTAAATTTAAGAAGGAAGAATTTAATCCTTCCACATCTAGCTAGAACTCTACAGCAAAACCATCTCCCACAGTCATAATCAAACTATTAAGCCCTCCTTCTGCTCTTTAAGAAGAGAGGCAAGGGGCTGTTTCAAGTTATAAAACAGTAGAAAATTGGGTTTGATGCTTCCCATCTGTAATTAATTCCCTTCTGCTAAGGAAGGTGCTCATCTTTCTCAGGTGCAGTCAGTGGAAATTGTGCTGTTTACTGCAGCAGGGTCAGCAGGAGCTCAGCTCCATGAACAGCTGTAGCATAGATACAGACACAACAACAAAGCCCACTTCAGATGAAAGGTCTTAGTGTCAGTGCAGCCATGAAAAACACAACACTTGTCCGAAGCGTGGCCATGAGCTCCAAAGTATTCACTGATTCTTTAACCTTCTTAGTCTAGCAAGCAGCAGAGTTTACAAGCCAGTGCTCAATTCTGGAGGCACATGCTTGCCTTAGCTCGAGGTTGCCTTTTGTTTGTGAAATTGTGCCTCTGGCATCTTTCAAAGGGGAAAATGACCATCTGGCATGTGTGTGAGAGTAACTCAGTGATGTTGTGAACTTCCTGACATGTGCCTGTTGTTATTGACTGAAGGGACTCTTGTACCTACCCACAAGAAACTGGTCTTGGCTGTGCTAGACACCAGAGACATGAGGATGGCTGGATTTACATTCCTATCCTGAACAGCAGTTCCTCTGTGGCTGGGATTTCATAAGTTAACAGAGGGGTTTAGTCTCCAGAGCTGTTCTGAGAAGTGTTTGTACCCAAACATTGCTGTCATAGAAAAGAGATCATCTGTTAAGAGACCTGGATACGCAGTTACAAGAAAAACAAGATAATCCAATCAGAAGGAATAAGTGAAGAAAACAGAGGTTTAGATTATTTCAAATATTTGTATTTGCGTGAGACAGTAGTAATGAAGTGTGAGGGCATGGAAAAGAATAAAATTGCACTTACCACAGAAACAGTTTAAAAAAAACAAATCCCAAAACAAACAAAAACTTAAAAGTAGTAAGAAAAAGAAATAAGAAAGTAAATCATAACAGAAAGGATTGGGATAATCGTTGAGTAAATGCTAAATGAATGAGACAACGAACTGCACCTGGCAATAGTCCCTACCAAAGCAACTCAATAAAAACAGAGTTTCTAATTTTAAAATAAAATCCCTGAATTGAATTATAGCATGAAGCCAGGAAAAGCACAGGACAAAGGGGAATTCACATGCCATATTACAACACAGTCCAAATTCTAGTAACAAAGTAGCCCTTTTCAGTTTAAGATAAACTGTATTGTTGAAAAAGGATTTCTTGTTTTTAAAACAAAGTTAATAGAATCTAAAATATACAAACATTACCAGTGTTTTATTACATTTGACAATACATGTTCCATCTTCTGTCAAACACAGCAGAATTTGCCAGTGTTTTCACACTTCCTTGGTGTGTCTCAGAGCTATACCTGGGAGTTGTTTTCTGGAGAATTCTCCTTTCATGAACTTAACCCTGCCCTTTCCTCCCAGACAAGGAAAGAGGAAAAATCCCAACTAGGCTCCTGGCTGTGGCAATTGTGGTTGTATCCTTTCCTGGGTTCTGGTGAGCCTTCAAAGAATCTAGATACCCAAATATGCCTATAGAAAAAAAAGAAAACCCCACAAAAAGCCAAGCCAAACCCCAAAACTTGGTTTGCTATCTTTCTTCTATTACTTTTTCTGTTCTTGGACACCGAAGTCATGAGTCGTGAGAAGAAACCAATGGTTCCTTTTATCTTCATCTTCTGTGAAAGCTGTCATGGTACACTTACTCCAGTTACTGACTGGGGAGAGAAAAATAGATTTATGGCAAATTTAATTAATTTAAATAAATAAAAAATAAAATATCAGCACTTAGTTTACGTAGGAATCTCTTCTAGCTGCCCAAGAGTAATTACTTTTGGATGTTACGTACCTTTTTTTAGTGAAGATCCATGTTTCCACTTTCATTAAATTTCTCTAGACTTACCTGTATGCAAATGAGAGCAAAATTTATTCATCTACTTAGCCAAATTTCATTACTACATAGGAAAAACCTTGTGAAGAGCAGAAAAGTAACACTGTGCAACCATATCCTTATCATCAATCAGTAAAATATTGCATGAGTTCTGAAAACACATTTGGTGACTAACCACACATTATTTTTAGAACCTTTCATATAGTCTTAAATCTTTAAATTAGTGTCAAAGTTGTTTCTACAAATTAATGGATAAAGTAGGTACACTGTACATCTCTCACCCTCAGACTGCCTCTTGCCAAAGGGTTCTGACCGGCCCCTCATCTTTTTTCCAGGGAAAATTTATGTCAAGTATATTGTACTGGGTCTGACCCATGACTGCTTTGCAGTCACCAGTTTTCTTTCTCTATCCTTCATGCCCATGAGATACGGTCATGCTCCAGCCCACAGCCATGTGGCCACGCTGACCCAGTGCTGAGACCAAGCTCACAAGATCTGCTGAAAAATAAAGTATATTAGCTGATTTTGCAGCACCACAGTGATGTGTATTCAACCACCACGCGTGAGTACCTGGACATGCACTCTCCTCTTTGCGGTTATATGGATGGATAAATAATTCAGGAAGGTCTGCAAATGTCCAAAGGCTCTTAGAAGCCATGGTCATTGCTGTTTAACTTTTATATGGACCTCACAGGAGTTTGTGCAGATTTCTGAACTGATCCTTCTTCCAGTAAAGTCAACAGAGAAATTCTCATTAACTTCCACAGCAACTGAACAAACCACTGCCTGCAGAATTTGTCTCTTTTTTTCTTAGTAATGCAGTTAAAGTGTTATCAGCTCACACAGTCTTTCACAAACCTCTTGTTAATTGAGTTCTAGTATTATCACCTCTGGTTGCCACTATAATCGACTTCTGTTTAAAAAAGTTACTGGCTCTTGCAGCTGTAGAGCAGAAAACCTGGATACTAACAGCCCAGCCCTAGAGACTTTAGGACTCCACATTTATTATTTTTTTTAAATGGCATCATTCTAAAGCTAAGCTCATAAACACTGAGTGCCTGGCATTGCTGACACCGAGAGGGGAAAATTCAGATGACAGAGAAAATCCAGCTGTTTCTGTCCTGAATGTACAGCAAGCGTGCGGCTCAGTGGGATGACTCTTCCCTTCCAGAATGGAACAGAGCAGAGCAGGTTTACAGCTGCTGGAAAGTCATTGTGTCTTTGACATACAGGTCAACATACAGATTTGAGGATCAGGAAGAACTGAATGTTCCTTTTTTAAAAAGAAGATATTAACATAAAACTTACTATAGCATGTTAAGGCTGCCACCTGTGGTGCAAACCTTTGCTTTGTATCAATGTAATTACCAGGGACTTTCTTCTTATGCAGAAGGCTCTTATTGTCTGAATTTTTGTCTTACATACAAATAACTATAAGCATATTTTAAAGCACATTCTAGTGCCTGATAGTGCTCATAAATCAGGTAGTTATTTTTGTAGTAATTTCTGTGAGTGGGTGTTCTTGTGTGTGAGAAGATACGCAGAATTGGAAGGTGAGATGAGCCATGATGAACATTAAAGGTCCAGAAGCAGATCGATAGCTGGTGTAAATTGTCAGGGCTTCATTGATTTCAATGGTCCTATGATAAATACTAATTCAACTGGAGCTAAAAAAAAATGTCATCGGTTGAGCAACAGGTCAGTAACAGTGAAGAATACAGAATGAGGTATCGGTGTTACCTCCACACTGAGCACTTGCTTTTACCTTTGAATGGACTTCAGATGGTGCAAAAAGGTAGAATTCCCTGTTTATTCATGTTTTGTGAAATCTCTGTTGGCTGGAGCAGTGCATGTGGGTACAGGCATGGAGGGAAAGATGCAAATACATTCAAGAAGGCTTCTTCTGTCACAAACAAATACATGCACGGCTTCTACTGCTGTGATGGTACTTCCATCTTCAAATTAAAAAAAAAAAGAACATTTCAAGATACTATATGAAAATTACTTCTACCAATTTGTTGCACTTCTATGAGTTTTTTCATTCATCCTAATAGCAAGGGAAACTAAATTCAACATAGGTTCTAATCCACTATTTACATACACTACTCAAATTTCTCTTAGCAACTAAAGCTTATCACAGAAAAGATAGTCTTGCATGTGTATGAATTACTGAGAATTATAACATCAACAAGAAGAACTGAAGGTGGGTGACACATTACCTTGTTCTAACCATTTCATAAAGTTAAGTTTTTACTGAATCTGTAAATAAGAAATCAATTATACAACAGAACCTAAGAGAAAAGGGACTCTGCGCATGGGTGGTGGTTAACTCATTGATTCTTCTGCATAGTTCTCTTGAATGCCTTAGCAAATGCTGCTAATTTCTGGCCTGTGTACAAATGTATTGATGTGCCAGAATTAAATCAAATTAGAATGTTTAGAGTAAAAGCCCGTTCACCATGTTTCAAACTCCATATTTATTTGGAGGCCTCAGAAGGACATCTTAATCTTATAGTGTTATTATTTCAAACAGAGAAAGAGATTTTCAATGTTATTTGGAGAAAGTCCCTTAGCTTACAGACTGGAAAAAAAAAAGCAGAACTGCTGCAACAGATATTTTGACAAGAGCTTTGAATGAAAAATAACAAAACCTCCGTAGGGAATTTCCCATTAATCTAATTTATTTGGGAGCACTTTTTCATAATAATAATTAAATTATCTAATGTTTGCTTACATTAAAAAGTGATCCTCTGTAACAGTTGATTACTAGAAAAAAAAAGGGGGGGGGGGAAAGGCCAATATTTTAAACTAACATCACAGGAAAAAACCAGCAACTTACAAAGATCAAGGGATGCCATGATGTTTGACAGCTTCCTATGAATTCAGCTGCTTCATCTCTTAGTGAAGCTGGCAGCAGAAACTCCAGTATTTTGTGTGCAGTAGTGTCTTTAAAGCTGTAATGTGTTTATCTGTTTGACTGCTGTTCTTCCTGTTTTCAGGATTTTTCAATAACTAAAATATCTAACAATTAAAGTCTTGTGACATAGGAATACACATTTAGTACAGACAATGAAAACAACAACTCCATTTTCCTATGGAACCCTATATTCAGGTAGTTCATCCATGCCTTGCGAGGCTTCAGTGGGTGGAGAATACCACGTATAACCAACTGAGATACCATTGAGCAAAATGCATTTTTATCTGCTTTATTTCTCCTAGAAATGTCAGCACAGCACATTATATTGCCTGTAATTTTAATAGATAAACGAGACAATGATTCCATTGTTTGTTTGTGGGTTTTTTTTCAAAATGGTAGAATACATTTTCTTAAAAAGGTCTGCAAACATATTTACAAAAGTGTGAAAGCAATAAATGCAGGCTTTTCATATTTTTACTGAACTTCCAAAGACTGACTGTTATCCTAATTTTATTGGAAATCTGGTCCAAGGATGATACAAGAAATTAAATACCACACTCAGTTTAGCTTTCTTGTAGGCTACCATGGAAAACAAATCAAACAGATAAATATTTTAAAAAGAACAAACTTATATTCCATGAAACATAATGAAGATATTCCAAAACCATTTCCTATTTCAGCTTTAGAACAGCTCTTGGTCTTTCTTAATGTTCTTAAAATGTGGGACACCATCTTACTTTTGAAAAGCCAGCTGCTGTAATGTAATTAGAAAGTAGCCACTGAAATATCATCACAGTATCTGCATCACAGGAATGGACTTTCTTTTTTCAGACAGGAATGATGAAATTTGTGGTGTTGCCTTCATCTTTCACATTTTAAATACTGTTGTCTGACAGAAATAAAGTGTAGTGTCATGCTTGGTTTACCTAAATAATTTATTTTGTAACTAATAAAAGTAAACAATTACCAGATACTGTATATAGAGAGATATATAGATATATGGCCACAAATAAACTATAGTAGAAAGTTATTTTGGTTTTGATAAAGTTAAGAAAAGCACATAAAATCATATTTCATTAACATCTTGTTTTATGGCCATCAATATTTTTGTACTTTTTTGTTTTGTTTCATCAACATAGCAAAATACAATCTTCCTATTAAACAATAATTATCAGATGGCAGACAATTCTTTTTATTGGTTTACATTGGCAGGTCACAGTCTAAAAGCACAACCACATCAGGCAGAAATTGCACACAGACCACCCTGGATTTTGAAGACTATTTTTTATGCTTCTACCAAAAGAGGTTAATTTAAAACTGGGGATTGCAACATGCAATAATTAAATATATGGATTTTTTTTTTAATAGCTAAATAAAATGACTGAAATTGCAGTACTTTATCTTGTTTTCAGCTTCAATTTTAACATTTGTGCTTGATGTTAGCAAACACGTTTTAAACTTCCTGACAATCATTTATGAAAGTTCAATCACCCAAATAAATCCCAGGTAGTTTTTTTTCCGTCACAGAATACTGCAGATTTCTTTCACTTAGGTCTGTTCCTTGGCTTTTTTTCAGCGTTGATACTTGCATTTTAAACTTACTCCTGAAAATAGGGGAGATTTGTGTGGAATACTATGGAATCATACAGTCACAATGTCAATATTTCTGTAAGAAATGGCTGCAGATGGGACTGACCCATAAATACGCAGTTGTATTACTCGTAGAAGGCACGTTCATGTCTTCAAAAACCAGTCTGGTCTTAAGATATTACTCTTTATTTGAGACAGTTACCATTACTTCATTAAAAAATGACAAAACAGCAATAAACATTTTAGCTCTTTAATGAGCAAAGATCAGGTCTCTTAGCATTGGAATAATATTCATTATCCAGATTATCTTTATTTCACTCGGTGACCAGTAATATGGCCAAGAAGTACAAAGAAATTTTCCATCAAGTAGTATACAATTTTTGTGTGTAATAAGCTTTCATTCTTGAAAAAGAGTAACTGAAAAGAAATGTTTCTGTTACTGCAGTTAGTTTGTCAGAGAAAGTTCTTCGCATTATCTTACAAACTATCAAAATTGCTAGTAATTTGAAAAAATGTAAAAAAAAATCACATAACTTTAGTCTAATAGAAATATAGTACAGGTAAGAGAGAAAGTATTTATCAGGGATGTGCTCTTAAGTCCATCTCAATTATTTCTTTTATATAAATGTACATCTGATTACATATACAAACGTTTTGAAAGGACCATGGTATATAATTACTGGACAACAGGGGAATGAAAAATTTCTTGTGATTCTAGAACATTCATTTCAAATCACACAAACATACGGAGTATTCAGATTTTAAAATTTCCAGTTGTTGGCTCTCTCCCCGTTCTTACACAGCCTCTTTTTGTACACTGTTGCCATCTGATCTAGACAATTCCTTTGAATGGCAAAGCTAATGTATAGCAAAAAGGGAATTAACTCTATATTAAAGTATTATAATTAAACTTTGTAACATGCAACATGAGTTTAAACAATAAACTGAAATGTGTAATCAGAGTGGTAATATCAGGGCGTTTTTATATTGCAAAAAAATCATTGCAGTTAAATTTTTGGACACACTTTACCATACCAATTTGAACTGAAAATATTGTAACTAAATCACAGAAAATTATAAATCCTTCATAAGAGGAGATTCCACTAAAGTTATAGTTATGGTAAAGATAGAAATTATTTAGGTGGAAAGGAAAAAGAACATTAATAATACAGATCTTTTTTCTGGGATTCGTACCAGGGAGGGTTCACCACTGTATACCTAGAATGCCATAAACACCTTTAAGAACTGTTGCAATTCCTCCTATTTCTGAAGCTACCATGAAATATTTTACTGTAATTACTTTTGCCCCTTCAAAAAACTTCTTTAGGTTGTGCCAATTGATGGAGAAATCTTCTATTAAAAACTCCAATGGGATGAGAAGAATTTTAATTACGGCTTAATCAGCAGCACAGCCACCAAGCATATAAATTATCATGCACATCGTGCTAAAAATATCCAGTTTCCTTTATTCCCACAACTTTTATACTGACAGCACTTATGTGATAATGTTGTATCTGCCAGGCTGTAACACTTCTTTGACTGGCAGATTTCAGCATGAGTCCCTTTCTAAGGCCTTAACAGCATTGGTGCTTTGTGTACTAATTCAAATATGTAAATATGGTCTACACAATAAAATAGGTCCAAATAAAAACTGGTGAAAATTATCTGACATTCCATTACTGTGTCCCTTGTGCATATTTATAGGTTTTTAAAATTTTCAGTCATAGTTCTTTCCTGTTTGTGTTGCACATGCCTAATTCCATTATGTAACTTAAATCTTCAAAAAATTAATACTTGAATGTGAATGAAAAAGTATCATTCAAGACAACTGCTTCAAGCAATTGCAAACTGTTGGGTTTTTTTGTTTTTGTTTTTTCCTCTTTTTTTTGTTTTGTTTGTTTGTTTCTTAAGTTCATTTGATATATGTACAATTCATTTTTTTCAAAACCCCAAAAGTTCTTGATATGTATATTCACATAATATTCCTCCATATTTAAATAGTAAGAGTCTTGTAGGTTGAAAGCCAAGTAATCTTCAGTAATGTCACCTACTGTAATCCATCAAAAAATAAAGTTTGTTTCGTCTTGTCTGGCTATACCCTGGTTGTTGAGTGTGAATGGGGGTGGGGATGAGGATGGGGCAGAGTATTGTTCTGTCCTCCAGTAAATGTATTGAATGTGTGTAGGGGTTGGATCCCTGGTATAGTGTTGGGGATCATTGTGATGGTGTTGGGTGTCATTAAGGGAATATCATCAGGAGACCTTCTCATAGCTAGCGTGTAGTCTGGGGGACAGGCGGTCCTAAGAACCACCTCATGTGGATGGATGGACTCACATTCATGATCCAAGTCAGTGTGCTTCATTTGGAGGGACATTATCTCCTCTTCTTGTGCATGGGTAAGATCATTGGTAGTAGTACGTTGTGGGCTACATCTCCTATGAACATCATGTCTCCGCTTGTCTTTTTTGTAGTACAATGCTGCAAAGGCCAAAATGTTCAGGAACAGCAAAGATGCACCAACTGCAATAGTAACACTCAATTCTGTTGAATAGTCCCTTTGATCCACTGAAAATGGGCTTGGTTGTTGTTTGGGGTCATCTTGTTTGGCTGTAGGAAAGGCTGAAGTAACTGAAACAGAATTTTTCCTTGTTGGTCTGAAAGTATTATCAGTTGATGGCACTTTAGTTGTGGTAGAGGTATACTGTGAAATGTCGTTAAGATTGTGCAGATGAGGTACCAGTTCCAACCAAAGGTTCACTTTATTGGCCCTATAATGTTCTTTAACTCGTGGTTTTAATCCAATGTGAAGATACAGTTGGTCTTTCTGAGAATATCTGGTCCATGCTACTTCTTCAAAACGATTTGGTTTTGTATGGATGAATTTTGTATCTTGCGGCACCGGTTGATTTGGGTCACTAAAAAAAAAATAATCTCGTGTTACAAAGTATTTCAAAAGGAATTATAAAATTAACATAATTAACATTTTATACTTAGCGTTTAAGTCTGCCTTTGGACAGAGCAGGAAGCTATTTCCTAAAATTAGAGGCCTTAATAATCTTGATTAGAAACAGCATTATGCAGATGAACCCTTCTTTTACATAGACTTCAACTTCCCCCAAATGCTAATGTCTCTCACACTGAAATCTTTTGCTGCTGTGGACAGATTGCCCCCAACATGGTAACGTGGGCAAATGTCTGTGAGACACCAGTGTGAGAGGACACGAAGTTCTGCTTTTCTCTTTTAGTAACACAAAGCTCAGCATTTCAGTCCCTGTGCAGTATCTATTGCCTTCCAGAGGTGAATGACCATGGCAGGACATAACTCAGTACAACACCTAGTGACTAAGAGTTCAATGGCCAAAGGTAGAAAGGTGTTTTGAATTACCAGTGAAAGCAGAATTAATGAAAATGACAGATTTTTTCAAGCTTAGAGACACATATTTTATGCCAATTTAAAACAAAATACATTATTAAAATAAACTGTATTATATTAGATGCAATATTTATGTCATTTCCTGCTCATGGGATGAAAATATCAGTGCTGGGGTAAGGTCAGTTACTAATGTAACCATTTTTAACTATACACATACGTTAAATGCTTCGTTTTGCTCTTTCCTGGGGAACTCTCAATTATTTTTGTGTACAAAGTATTTCTTTAATTTCTTCACACAGAATGTTCACAAAGATATTTTTTCCCTCCTTTAGCTAGAATGTGTAAGTGAGCTGAGGGACATAGCAATAAACATAAATATCCAATCTAATTCTTAATCTCTTATTTATGCTACAAGTACAGAGGCATTCCCAAGGGAGATAACCAAGGAAAAGCACTGCATCATTATATCCCAAGTTTATACAGAAGGCTATTCATTATCTGGTACTCACCCAGTTTTTGCAAAGTTTGTCCAGTATGTCATCACCACTGCACTTAGCATGACATCATTTTTGGAGAAATTACAAGGAAATAATTCAGTAGGACCAATCATGGGGATTCCTAGTACGTAAGGAACCTCATCTCCATGGGCTGCATCTGCCCATGCAGGTACCTGATCTGTCTGGCAATGATGGTAGAAGGCATAGAAATATGTAGGTGATCCAAAATTTGAGTGAAGATCTGCTGTAGCCACTGCTGGTGCAACCCACTGGTGATCAGTAAACAAAGCCAGCAGTGTTTTCCTTCTGGTCTCAGGATTGTGTCGATCTGCCCAGTCCGTGTACATAAATTTAATAGTTTCCCTCAATATATCTTTGCCTTCAGGGTATCCATATAAGTTATCGACAAAATTAGAAACTGCAAAGTCAAAATCACTAGCTGATATGCCATCTTCACTATCCACAATATTTTCAACAAATTTTAACCCTTCCCCTTGGTTAACTCCCAACATGATGTCATAATTGAGGAATTCTCCTTGTTCCATCAATATCTGAGGATCATCTGGTATCACATCGCCATCAATTACTGGTCCAAAGGCTATATGGTATCTTGCTGGCTGAATGTCCTGGTCGACAAGTTCTCTATAAGGCTTCTTCTGTAGACATTCTACCAATTCTACAGTGTCTGACATGTTGCAACCAACTTTTGTAGCCAACATCCTGGCGTATTTTGCAGGCTGAAAACTAACTGCCCAACTGGAGAGAGCTGTTCCACTTTGAGCTATTGCTCTTTGAAAAAGTCCTGTGGGGAAAAATATTTAAAAACTACTGAAGTGACCTTGAAATGGCTATGTACTTGAAAGACTCAAAGGAGTTATTTGAAACAACAGAAAACTTGAACGGAAGAGATACTTGAATCTTAATAATACTTAAATACACAAGATGGTGAGCTCTGACTGTCATTGTATCTACAGGCAATGCATAAAAAATAAATGCAATATGTGCAGAAATAGAAGCAAATGATTCTATCTCAATGAGGTCCAGCTGGAGGAACTGATTTTCAAAACAAACTCAGGAAGGAAAAAAAAAAAGTGGCATTACCTTATATAGGGTTTAGTTGAAAGAAATTCCTAAAGTTAAAGCAATTTACAGGTGGAAAAGCCAACAAGTCTCTGAAATGGATTGAATTTCTGGATATTGTTTGAGCCATCAGCAGCATGTGTACATACAACTGTGTGCTAAACAAACCTCATATACTGCTTTTCAGTGTTTGTTTGGGATTAAACTTGGTTTGAGAGGCGCAGTGCTTTTGAACTGCATATCATAGCAAAAGTTTATATTCCAGAGTAACAGATGAGAAGGTACTAGGCAGCTATTAAAAATTTATAAGTGTCTAAGAATCAAGATCCTTTCTTGTAAGCAAGACCTTGTAAACCTTTTTAAATGAAGGTTTATACTGATCACACTAGCATAAAAAGGGAAATGATATATTTTGCACTATTTAGCTTTGTAATTCAGAGATTTAAACATATTTTAAGGTATTCATTTAGGGGGCAGAGAGAGGAGAGAGTATGATCCGGCTCTGCATATAAACTTCTAGTGAATCCCAAAGATTTCAGTGCAATTAATTTGACTTCATGCTGGACCAGAAATTCTACTCATTGAAATAACACAATGTGTTTAAATTGATGTTTTCCTCTCACTTCTCTAAGCATTTTTGAGCATATCATGATGAAAGCCTCACCCCCTTTTAGTCAGTGAATCAATCAATTTTTTTTGCTATTGACTTTTATGCAATCAAAATTCCACCCTTGTTTCCATATTTCTTGTGCTCCCTTTGTCTTGGGCCTTTGCCTTGTTCTGCTCCCTTTGAGGAGGGCAGTTCTCGCTCTGAAAGAGATCTCGAGTCTGAGCCTTCAGGAAAAAAATGGAGAAAAATCACTCTGCTGTAATACTCATCTGTAATATTGGAAACTTAGGTTATATTTAAGTAACTGTGGCCTTTCTATTTTGTTGCATTTTCATGGAGGCACATCCAGTTCATTTCAGCAGCACACCTTTTGCAGTAATTACTGGAAAATACTTTATATTGGACCCTACCTCTGAAAGCTCACTGTAGGTAATACAAAATGGTCTATAGCATGCATAAGTTATGCTGATTTAAGACACATGGGTCAAAATTTGGGTTTACTTATGCTGTCAGGCACCTGAAGTAATTACACTGACTTTGGTAGAGTTGCTCAGGGACTGGATGTGACATCCAAGCTCACTCACTCGATTTTGCTAAGAATGTATCTTTGGTCCAATGCTTGATGAATAGCTGGATAGTCCCACTGAAAGAACCAGAGTTAAGGTGCTCAGTTTACCTTGGAATTTTATCCCAATAATGCAAAAAACAGCTTTTACTTTGGTAAGTAACATATTTCCATTGATAAAAAACTTCCATAGCCTCTAAATCAAGTCAGAGACATGCCTTTCCAGCCTCTATTGCAATGTCAGACCCTGTACACTCTGAAGTTGCTGGCAGAAAACATTTTACAGGCTTCTGAGGAATTTTAAGATCTTTCTAGCCTGTATTACATCCAAATCCAAAAGTCTTAAAATCAGACAGATGTAGGGTCTGAAATATGTAAACTCAAGCCTCTCCTTAAATTTATGAGAAGTCATATCCAAGATATTATTCCCTTGCAAGGTATGAGTAAAAATAAGAAAGAACTTGAGCTATAAAGCAAATAAAGATATATTTGCATGTTTACAAGGTCAGATATTGAGCTAGTATAAATCAGCTCAAAGTCAGTGGAATTACTGCAGAGGATCCAGGCATTGTAATAAATGTAACTAAATGACAAAACTGAATTTTCACAAAGATGTATTTCATGATACTTTATAATGTTTCTTTTTGCATGTTGTGTAAATCTATTTTTATTGCTTTATTAAATATCTCTGAACAAGGACAGAAAGTGTAAGCTGCTTATTAAGAAAATGCTGATATAAACACTATGGCTTGCTAAGTGCTATGTAAACATTAAATGCTGGATTAAGAAAAAGTAGTCAAGTCCTCTGGCCATAAAGTTATCTTTGAAAAAGAAACTAAACACCCCACCTTCTGCTGAAGAGTGCTTAAGGAAATATTCCTCCTCAAACCATTTGGTGAAAAATGAACGACAGTATGAAAAATTATTTCCATTCTGTTGCATAATTCCTGACAGAAATTGGTACCACACAGGATGCAGAACTACATTTTTATCTGATAATATGTATGATTATTACAGCTTATGGGCTTCAGACTGATAGCAAGAAGATTTAAATGTTCAACGGACCATATCGCTTCGTGACTCCTTATACAAAGTGTCATGAAAGTAAATAATAATAATTTGCACATATTCATCTATGTTTTCAGAGGAAAACCAAGGATGGGTGCTGTTCTGCCCACTTGCAGATGGGCAGCTCTGAACAGCACCATCGTGAAATAGGCTGAATGCTTCCTCTCAACTACCAAGGGATCCTTTCCAAAGGAAAGGAGGGAAGCAAAGGGAGCACCTGAGTTCATAGCTTATGAAAGAGACTGGTTAATACTGTGGAACAAAAGTTTTTATGAAAACATTAAGATATTTAAATATTTGAAAACTTGAAATAACCTTTCTTATTTGAAGCTGATCAGTATTTACTTTCATATTTTTTTCATGGCTGATCTTTGTTCTGTTTAATCCAAATTTCAGTTAAAGCATGTTTTTGCTTTCTCATAAAAGAAATCCTCAAAAACTTACTTTTACTATTGGATTTTAAGTATACATCCTCAGGCCCTCTCTAGTCCACTCCCAAATCCTTTGATCTGGTATGCTGGCAAATTACTGCATCAGTTTTCCCAAACAAATTTTGCTCCTGGCAGAACTCTGGCTGCTTGTTAGAATATGACAGGGTAAAATTTGCTGGTAAGAGGCAACACGCGACTCTCCAGATATTGTAAATGTAGCGTTTTGCATCAATGTCATGTTGCATCAAGATCAAGATTAAGATCAAGTAAGAGTTAGGGGAGGAGAAACCAGGTCTCCTCATTCAACCTGAAGCTAAATCCTCTATGACAAAATCTATTTTTTGTGAGATCTGATGAAAAAAGATGGTGCGACCCTCAGTTTACAGAATAATGAGCTAATACTTACAGCTAGTTCTTATGGGACAGTTTATAAATGTGTCCTATTTAACTGCAGGTAGTTATGGAAAAAACTACAAACTACATTAAAAATCAAATTGTGGAAAAAGATGAAAATTTACACCACAGCCTGTTTTCCACTAGAACTTTCCTGTAAAAGCTAGATTTTTTTTTTCTCATTTAGAGTAGTGTAAAGGCCTGATCTAACGAATCTGTCACTTCCATTGACCCACTGACCTCAGTGAGCTTTGCAACATGACTTTGGTTAAATGCAGCTCTTTTAATGTCAGTGGAATTATTTTTTTATGACTGGCCAATTAGTCTCCCATAGAGATACAGCAATATAAATCAATGGAGGATTGTATGCACAGGGCACAGTGTGGTGTCCCTGGTAAAGCTAAACAATACAGATAAAAATGTGTGAAAACCGAGACAAAGGTAATGTGATCAATAAGCAATAGCCATGCAAATGAAAGAAACTGTGTGGAACTTTGGTGCAAAAATAGAAAAAAAAATTAGGTGCCTCAAACAGCGTGTTTTTAATTTCCTGCTGTCTGCCTCAACTAGAGAGAAAAGGTGTTAATTATGGAATAGGAAAAACATATAGAAGAAAATCCATTTGCAACTTGGATGCTTTGACAATTTTGGATCATGCATGCAAAACATTCAACCATTCTTTGATTAGATGACAGCAAGTGAAGTTCATGCAGTTTCAGACAAAAGATTTCCAAACTAGGTACTTGTCTCCTTCACACAAAATAATAATTTTAAGAATTTCAGCTGTTAGCCTGAAAAGAGAAACTGTGTCATTTTAGTTTTGCTTTAAATTCTCCTCCTCATGAGAAACTAAACACGCCTTTCATGACTGAATATAGATGACCTCATCTACTATGAGTGTGACTGACTGGTTCTCCAAAAAGGACACCCTTAGGTAGGAAAGAAAAGAGACAAAAAGAATGCACCAAGAAAATGCCGTTCAGAAGTCTGCTATAAAGTGTTTCTACAAAGCTCCATAGGAAAAAGAAGAAAGTGACCCAAAATTTAAACATGCACAAAAGAGCTGAGGGAGAAGGCAGCTCGTACAGCCTTTAAAAAGTTTGCTTAATATTGAGCTGAACTCAACAGTTCATAGGAACAAAGAGAATATACAGAGCATCACATAGTACTAATGGCAGTGGCATGCAGACACCAAAATTGTCAAAATTTGCAACCTGCATAATACCTTTGGTTGAATTGCTCCAACGGTTACCTTCAGAATAATGGGATAAAGTCAACAGATTGACGCATGAACCGCCTGCACCCGATCCAAAAACTGTTATTCGTAATGGGTCACCACCAAAGAACCCAATATTTTCACTAGTCCATCGCAAAGCTTGAATGAGATCAAGGAGGCCATAGTTTCCTTTTGCTGCTTGGTCCCCAGTGCTCAAAAATCCTGTGAAGGTAAATGAAAAAAGAAAGGGTTAGCAAGTGCTCTTCTGTGTAATCCTGTTACAATCTTCTAAGTACAATTTCAGAAGTAGATGCCATTAAATATTATATTTGCAATTTTGCACTCTTCTGGAAGCAAATTATTTGGTATTCACTCTTTTGGCCATGACATATTAATGTAGGGAAGATGAAGACATATCCCAGGCAAAATACTCATTTAAGTCTTAATAGGTCACAACATAACACTCCCGTAAGTTTAAGAGTAAAGGTTTAGCAGATATACTGCAGTCATTTTGTAAGTGATGTGGTTGACTGTGTATTGCACTTCTGTACTTCAACGCAGCCATGAGCTTTGTGCGTGCCTGAGAGGCAATGATTCCACTCCTCTGTAGACTGTGTTTGGTTATGTCCAGGCAACATGTTATCTTTTCCTTTTTTTCACCCCCCAAAAACGCAGCTTTTGCCACAGGACAAGCCAGGTTGAACAAAGCGAGCAGCTCGCAACTCCCTGAGCTCCAGCCCACAGTCATTAACCCGACTTAATTGAATCTACGTTAAATGGATAAAGACAATTTATGCTGTTTCCATGACCCCTTAACATCAAAAAGATAAGAGCTCAGGGGTAATCCGGAGAGCACAAGAATTTCTTTGTATCGGAAGAAAAATGATGGAACCATCAGGTGCAGGAATGACTGTTTGACACTGCCCCAGAGGCATCCTTGTATTTAGTATTGCTGTTACTTTTGTCATTGGAGCATACTGACTCTAAAATATGGACAATATCAACTTTGAAGAATGTCTCTGTTGATAAAAGACATTGCTTTGCTTTTGGATCCCATTTGTGCTATTTCCAATTTTCTCAGCTTAATAAACAAATGTTTAAGTAATACCAGCGTTATGAAGTAGCCCAGCACCTCCATTTGCATATCAAACTGATTCAAATACTCACTAAATCAACAGCATAACTGCTTTTCAGCACATGCTTTGTAGAGAAATACAACCATTACAACAATTATTTCCACATTAATTAGATATTAGTGGGTCTTCTACTCTCGTCAAAGTTCTACTGATTTAACTCTCTTGAGTGCAGACAGCCTACTCAAAAGAATTTTACAGTGGTTTTTCAGACAAATGGTTCTCAAAGGAGCCCTGCTGTTTCATTACGACAATAAAAGCAGCTTTTGATACATTTCTAAGAAGAAATACATACGTGTGTATACATATATAAAGAATTTAACAAGAGTACAGATAGGTGTATGCATGTATCTATATCCACGCATATAATGAACATGTCATTTGTTACCTTATTATTATTCTGATCTGAGCTCAATGGCAAGCTTACATTTGGTATTCTGGCATATGTGCAGATATTTGTACTAACAGCCCCTCTTTGCTGTAAACTGCACTGAAAGCTAATTGGCCTCGCTGCCTCCGTAGTTGAGCTATGCTCCGTTTAGGGCGAGCGGCTTTGTTTGTGTAGGTCAATCCTGGTTTTTGTTACCATGGAGAGGGAACAGGAAAGTTGCATAAGGTGCCAGGCCTGCAATTCTCCCACTTCCAGACCTAATGTACCAAGTCTAATGGGCGTACTTCATTCACTGTAGCCATAGTAAATTGCTACTGTGATACTAGACTTTAAAATAACCACTATTCTACAACTAAAACCTGCCACATTTACTACTTAACTGCATAAAAAAGTAAAGTAGCAACACTAACATAGAATACCACCTTGATATTCAGCGAAAGCCCAGAAATGAAGTCATAAATATAATTAATTCATTCTCATTTTATTATTAGAGCTCAGTAGTGAGTTGAGATTAATATGATGTTGTTTTACTCTGCTTCATCCTCTTTTGTTTTCTTCTGTGTAGCCAAGGGGCTGGTGTGCATGCCTATGTGAAAAGATGGTCCCAGTACAATCCTTCCTGCATAGAAGCATTCATTCTGTCTTCATGCTCCACTAAAATGTTGCCCCTCATCAACAGTTTTTAAGGACACAGAGAAATGATGTCTCTGAATCTCTGACAGCAAATCTGATGAAAGCTACCTAACCAGTTTCACTGCCTTTGTCAGCCTGCTTGGAGTTGAGGGATGGTACCAGTGACTGTAACAAAATTAAAATGAACTACAGGATCTCGTGGCTGCACGCACTGGGAAAATCTTCCCCTTTCTATGCATAAGTGTATGACTGTATAAAATCAGTGAGAAATCAGTTCATCATATTAAGCACGTAAGTGACTGCACTGATTTAAGGGAGTAGAGGAACTATCGACACTGGCTGTCCTTGAAACACAGGCAGCAATGAGACGAGAGCAGTTACAGCAGTTACCAAAATTGTGCCCTAAACAAGTCCTTCCTTGCTTTTTCCCCTTTCCCTGCCTTGCACATTCCCTGAACCCGGCCAGGATCTGTTCTCAGCAGAGCTGCAGTGTTGATTCAAAAAGATCCTGCAGATTTCTCAAAGTGATTCCAAGGCATCTATTAAGAAAATAGATGGTAGGGTTATAGCTGAGATACAGTGACCGCCCTGAAGAAAAACAAATGCTAACACTCACACTTTCTGAAATACTTGTTTTCTGTACTCTGCATAATATGTAGCAAAGTGGGAAGTGAGTCTTTGCTTGGAAAAGCAACAGATGAAAATGATAGGTGAAGCCTTAAGGCAATCCCCTGCTGTTACATGAGTTCAGATGAAGTCCTGCAGATTGATGGGGAAATGGGAAATCCTTGGGAAATGATAAATACACCAGTTTTACAGAATCATTGTGAAAAAGATCTTAAAAAACCAGCAAAGTAGAAAATGTCTCCTGTTGCTAAAAGCAGGCATCAGGAAAGTTGCATTCAGTTCAGGAAATGTGCCAGAAGGGGGAGCTTTCAGTTTATTAAAAAAAAAAAAGGGGGGGGGGGGGGGAAAAANAAAAGGGGTAAAAGGAAAAAGATCAGGAAGTATTTGTAATATTCTTCTCATTCATCTATATTAGACAAATTATGACTTGTGTCCAGAGCAACAGCTCCGATGCAGAAGAAATATCTCATGCCTCCTCAGCAAGAGCCACGTTGGCTGGCTTCCATATCTACACAAGATGGATGATTATTGATGTTGACTTTCATGACATGAAACATCTCTATCTCATTTTTCAGAACCATAAGAAGCCTGTTAATATCACCACCTGTTCATGCGTTTTTGTCTTGTATGCAGCAGCATCAGCATGGCTTAGAAACATTCAAAATGTCATGAAATCAGAGACAGGACTGATAAAACAGATGAGGTTTTTCTTTCCAGTTTGTGGTGGATTTTGTTCTAGCAAGGAGTGCCTCACCACAGATAAACTCATCTAACTAAACACCCATAGAGAAATGCTTTAAGACACAGCATCATACCCTGTGTGTAGGTCTGTGGGTGCAAGTACTTATTCCTATTTATCACTTAGATAAAACAGAGATTCCAATAATGTTTTTTTCTCTATCCCAAAAGGACCTTCCAGAATGTAATTAATACAGATACCACTATTTCTATGCATTTCTATGGCACGATCATTACACTGCCTAGATATTAAGCTACCAATTTGGAGTCACAGAGGTGAACCTGCTCTTGCTGAAAAGGGCATTTGTGTCTGAAAGCTTGTCTGTTTTAAAACTGTATCAGCGAGTCTATTAAAAATATATTATTCCCTTCTGCAAATGCTGTCCTATTATTATCCCTGGGCTGTCATCTCTGCAAGAACGCTGCTATTGTATGCTACCACCTTTTGCTCTTGTAAAAAAAAGTAAATTATTCTTTATTTTAGTTATTCCAGGAAGACATTTGCAAAAAAACCCCCTTATTTTTGCATTATTCTCCAAAAAGGTCAGATTTGGCTAATTTTGTTCCATAATTAAGTCCTTCTACAGAAAATATTCCAATCATCAGCTGAACAATTGCTATTTTATATTCTGAATGGAGAGGTTATCTCTTCTTTTATCTCCTCCGAAGGAGCAGACTCTAATAGAATTATGGAAGTGCGGATGTGGTCTTTTGTGAGTTTAAGAAAGAGATTTATTAAGCTCATTTGGACCATTTCTCTGTTACATGTCCGTTAGACAAATAGGCAGAGTGTGCCATAACCAGGCCCTGTATTTTCTGTTAAGATAAATTTTAATGCTTTATAGGCTTATCTGCCTGGGTAATGATTTCTGCTTGCCATTCAGATAAATCTTTTTCTAACACGATTCCAGCATTTTTGAAGAGTAAATAAAATAATGGAGTTGGCAAAATTAAAATATTTTGTTGAAAACCTTAGTAGATTGAATTATTTTAAGCTCCTGCCTAGTTGAACATTCAAATTAATGCAGAGGGGAAGGCCAAGACGGGATTCTTCCTAATGTAAGGGACTGCTACAACCCAATGATGCAGTAGAAGACTAGGTGCAGGCTGATGGGTACAGAGGTGCCATTTCACTTTACAGAGAACCAAACCTTCCCTCTGGTGAATTCTGCCCATCTAAGTGTTTCATAACCCAGCAATCTTCGTGGCTGGATGAAAGTAAGGGATGGAATCTCTTGTTGGAGAAAAAAAAATCTGCCTGCAAGAAAATACCCAGCAACAAATACTATTCTAAAATAATACACAAGAGCTTATAAAAATGAGTCTGATGTGCTTAAAGGGTTTTTTTAAAAGAACAATGTTACTACAAGCAGTAATGCTTAAGACTTTAGTGTTACTCACCTGCTTAGGCATGTGTTGTAATAATTTATCTACATTTCCAGTTACAATTCCCTGGGCAGTCAAATATATTTTATTTTGTTAAAAGCAAATGTTAAATCGTACAAGTATAAATGCATCAATGCATAGTAGAAAAATACAGGACATGTTTTGAGGGAAGAATTTATATTCCCTCTGGATTGCAAGTTCCTCGATTAGGACTTTAGTTTGACACCCTCTATTAATATTGAATGGTAATTGCCATGTACAGAAAATTTCAGTTGCCCTTTAAACTATGCCTACTCAGGTAGAAATGTGAGCAAGATAAGCAAATTTTAAGCAATATGGTTAAACTTAAAGAGCACATTTGTTTTCATCTTAGACCTCTCTCTTGAATCCGCATCAGCTCACTAATGTGAATCAATTACGTGGGCAGCAGCGCTGTGAACATTAATGTATATGTGATATTCATGAAACAGAAGATACTGCTCCTTGCTTTGCTGACCAGCACATCCTAATATTAATAGCATATTTCAGTAATGGATAAGCTGTAAGGAGACTAAAAGGACTAGGAACTTCCATAAAGATGTAAGAGAGTATAGACTATCCATTGCAAGACAAATATTCCTTCGTAGCCATCTGCAATATACTTCTGCTCGAGAATCAGATAAGCAAGTCTGCTGAAAATGCTACTCAATTGGAAGTTTCGTAGCATATTCATTTAATATACAAAAAAGCAATTTGCAACATTAGCAAAGTACTCATCTGTTTCTGTAGCTTTCTGCCAAACACATATTAGTAATAAGATTAATGATTTCAGAAGTGCAAGATTTTGGCTTAACTCCAGGAGATGTGTGAAGTATGATGCTACATCACTATGCACCTTTTCTGGCTGTTTAAGATGTGTGAGACACTGCATTTATATACAGATTTCATTGTAATTTTAGGTATAGATGATAAATCAGTATGTCAGAATCTTTGCAGGAGGACACGCTGTACTTTTACACAATCAGAAGACAAATGTTCTGTTGCAGAGTATTTGTTAACAGATGTACACTGTCAGGTTGGACGGGGCTCTGAGAAACATGAGCTAGTTGAAGATGTCCCTGCTCACTGCAGGGGGGTTGGACTAGATGACCTTTAAAGATCCCTTCCAGCCTGAATTGTTCTATGATTCCATACATTATATGCATGTATTTTCAAACTATTCACTTTTCATGTAGTAAGGTTAGGGGACTGGTCAAATAAGTTGTTCAAAAACTTGTATTTTCGGATGTCACATCATAGACTTTCTAAATTAAGGACAAGTATCTTCCATACAAATAGCCTGCACTGATTTTTCCAGCCCATTTCTGTGTTTTGGGATGTGTTAGGCTTGCATTTCTGCAGTGATCAAGTTGCGACTACTGAGAGAGCTGCGTCATATAAAACTGATTGAAGTGATGGGAGGGACGGGACGGGATGGGGACAAGTGACACCAGGGAGGATTCTGATGTGAGGTCAGTTTCATTGCAAATGTTCTAGAGCTGCAGAATTTTTTTAAATTTTATTAAATTTTTTAAACAAAGACTCTCTTATAGAATGAAAATCCATCCAATTCCATATGGCTGGACTATAAAGCTGATTCAAAAAGTACAGCTTAGAAACTGAAAAGCTTTTTGTGCAGTCGTTCCCACTATTCCCATAACCTCTGTCACTCAGTAAAGACATTAGGAAACAGCTCAACTATTTTAATTGTCTTAAGCTGTGTAACTGTAAGAACAATACCTCAAGGCTAACTGCCGGAGTTGATGCATTACAGCAAACTCCTCATACAGAGGCAGACTGTGAAAGAGTGAAGCGTTTCACATCAGAGCACTTCATACCATTGTCAAAGATGTATTGGCCCAAGTTGGCTGGGTGCAATGCAGCACACAGCAGGCTAGCCCTTGGGTTTTTTTCAAAACACAGGTTCTCTTTCACAGGCTACATCAAAGTCCTTTAAATGACAAAAAAAGTTTGGATGAAGCCAGGTTTCTTCCTATCCTGGAAAGTTTATCCTCAGCCATTAGAGAAGAAAGGAAGATGCCTGGATTGATTGCAATATTCTTTGCAAGGATGTCACAGATGTCGAAAAATCCTGAGATTATCATTTCTAGTATTCTCTGAAGGCTGTGAGAAGAAGGCGACTCTCTCTGCCTTTAAAGTTTCAGTCAAGCGATGATAAAAGTCCGAGAGTGCTTTCAAAAGCTTTAGCTGCCTTTTCTTCATGTGGTCAATGGTTATTTCCCATTCTGCCCTGCCTGTCGTGCTGGGACAGTTGTAGGCAGCCTCTCCAATTCTCTATGTGCGAGACATTCATGTATCAGTCCCTGTGACAAGCCCACGCTTGCACGTGGCGTTGTGGTCCAGGGCAGGCCCACACGATGAAGCAGGTCAATGTTTGTTTGTGAAGCACCAAGCTGGCTGGTTTCTCTGGCTGCAGCACAGCACAGCACGGCGTGGGGTTGTTTCTCTCCAGCTCTCCCAGCTCACACATCAAGCATGACAGGTTAGTGGGTCACAGCTCTCGCAGCCTGTGCCAGGCTTGTCAGATGCAGGGGAATGGTGAGAACACAACAAGTCAGATGTTCGCTGCAGCGCTGTCAGCTGCAGAGACAAGTTCCACAGAAGCAATTCTCTAAGCCCATGCGGCAGAGCTGGTAGCAGGCTGGGAAGTGCAAACTGATGCTGTGCTTTGCGGGCAGCTCTTGCAGCCAACTTTTGGGCTTCGGCACAGGGAGGGAGAGGGGATAACGGGGGCTCCAGCTCCTCTCTGCTTGTCAGATCTCTAAGTACAACATAGCTGGTCCCAAATGACCACCTGAGAGATCAGCTCTATAGCAGCTTATTACAGACAATCTTTACTGAAGAGCCAAATGAAAGTGTGAGAGATCTCAGAGATACTTTAATCTCAGAGGATGAAATTAGGTGTTATACAAGCAATAGAGTTAGTCCACTAGAAGAGATCTTTAATACTGATTTCCGGATATGCTTTAAAAGGAAAAGAGAAGAGGCGGAGGCAAGTCCAGTCTCAGAAATACAGCAGCAGAAACTAATTTTACAGGATTTTAAGTGATATGTGCTAACACATATTAGAAAGTAGAAGTAAGCCTTAAGAACTGATGAATTACATTTGGCATAGGTGGATGCAAAAGGCAGCTGGAGTACGTTTGATTTGATTGTCTCCTCATCTTCTTTAAAAATACAGAAAAAGATGGGAGTTTGCTATAGAAAAGAGCAGATATCTATGAAAATTTTCATCTGAAAAAATAAGCAATTCTTCTGCCAGCAGAGAACATCTGCTTAAATGCCTTTCACAAAGTAAAAATCATAGTTACTACACGGCTGAGTCATGCTCTAGGGAGACACAACTTCTAGTTTGAAGTATTTTTAAGTTTCACACAAGCTTTTCACAGGAAATGAACAATGCTGTATTACTAAGTAATACAATAGCAATGCTCTGATGAACCCCTTTGAGAACTTTAACAAAAATACAAATAAGATCAATATTCTCAAAAGACAACATGGGCAAAATAAAATCTTATTATAGGATAAAGTGTGGAATAAGAAAAATCAAACACATACTGATCCTTTCAAATATACCCAGCCAAGGCCCAAATGATAAGGAAAGACTACATGGAAGAACGGAAAAGTCCATAGGCAAAACCACCATTTGACTTTCCAACTTGGCAGAAGAAAGCGTTGCCTCAAGGGAGAGATTCTTGTCTTTACCAGGATTGAGTGCACAGCTGTTCCAGTCCTACTTACTTCAAGTAGTGCAATCTGCAAAATTAAGTAGCCCAAAGCACATTGCAACAAATAACTGTCCTCTGCTATGCTCTTTCACCATTCTCATTTTCAGTAGCAAGATCAGACACAAGGCATTAAGATACGCCAGCCTTTCATGCAATATGCCATAACTTCTAACTTTAGATGATACAATTAGAGGCAGCAGCTAGAGACTTGGAAAACATGTTCTAGTGGAGAGTTAACAAATATTAATGCTCATAATGTGCAAGCCTTTAAAAATCAAAATTGACCCCGTACAAAAGTGTCTTTTCCATTTTCCTTCAAGATCTGGGCAAAATGAGTTCATTATCTCAAGATAGCTCAGATGGTACTTGAAGATCTTTCTACCTAATATATTTGAGAAATTTATGCCATATAATGAGCTGTTTAATATGTGCAGCTACTTAGAACTACATGTAGTTCTGATGCAGATTTCAAAAGCATCTTTTAGGTAGTACATTTTAATCGATTGTTACATGCCAGAGAGCACTTTTTCTAACTTCAGCCTGGAAATCATCTTTGCTTTATAATGGTCACTCTGGTTGCATATTAGTATATGTTTTCAGTAATACCACTCAGGCTTTCAGAATTTTGAATATGTATGTGGATGAGAGAAAGGATAAGTTTAATTTCACTAGGAGGAAAAATCTATATTTTAGAAATAAAACCCCATAATTATGAGTTCCATTGAGAGGGACAGCACCACAATTTTTGATATTTCTTCATAGTGTTGAGATTTGGAATGAGGGTCCAATCAATGCTAATATACATTCCATGAGCTGATGAATGGGAAGTCAGAAATCTTCATGTACAACTGTATATGCAAATCACTAGTTAGAAGCCTAGCATCTTTCAATCAGAACACAGAAATGATGATGCTAATTTTCTGTGAACTCAAATCTCCTTATTTGAAAATAAATAGAAAAGTTAAACCACTGGACCAATTTACCAAGAACTGCATTCAGTATGTCATCACTTGCATTTTTAAACCAGAACTGGAGGCTTTCTAAAAATATGTCACTAGTCAGATAAGATTTAATTCAGGGAAGTTTTATAAACAGTATATTACAGGTAGAGGTCATACCAGATCATCACAAAAATGTCTTCTTGCTTTTGAAAGTGTGAATTTATGTATGAGACTGAAATAATCAACACCTGACTTCTGTAACCTGATCAGTACAGACAAATCCTTCAAATGTACTGGAAATTTAAATAAGTTTTGAGAAACCCTCACAAATAAAGCTTTTCTGCCTTCCTTCTCTCTTCCTCTTCCTTTCCTCTTCCCTTCTCTTTTTGCAAAGCTTAATCTTATTTAATCAGTATCAACATTATTCTTGCAGTTCTGTTATTCATGTGAATTTATATATTTGTCCACTATGCTCTTTGAAATATACTTGCGGGGCACACAATCAATTTATCGTTTGACATATCCTTGGGAATACTTGGCAATATTTTTACTCCTGTAATAACAATCTGCCATGCTCCCTGCAGATGCTGAGTGGTTGCCCAACTCCTGGACCTACCCGTGGCACCGCATCCACATCTGTTTCCATGCTGCAATACAATGCTCAGTGATCAGAAGATGACATTCTACTCTGTTCCTTAAAAGACCTAGAGGCATGTTTGTCTTACTGAAAGCATTGTATTTGTGGCTATCTTAGCCTGCATGTAAGAATAATTTTGGATTAAAAAAAGAGAGTGAGTATAAAAACCATCAACCCAATTTCAGCTTTAACCATAAAGTCAGGCATGTTGGAGCACACCACACCATCACCATAACACCACATCAGGTTATGTACCACAGCTGCTGTTTGTGCCTATGATGGCAGAGATGCTGAATCTATTCTTACTCAGAGAAAAGGATTTTTCCAACAGTCAGAGAGCTAAGAAATACATCAGGTTTTCAACTTACACCTGTGGGGCTCTAGAAGTCTGGGCTACTTCTCAGGGGTCAAAGATCACTAAGAAAAGCAAACCAATTAAGAGCTAAAACAAATGTACTTTATGACTGTCTAAGCCTCTAGGGAAGACTTTGAGAGGCCTGTAACAAAAATATGCCACAAACAACCACCTTCATACACAGACTTGTGCTAGTGAGATCCTCATACTGTTTTCATTGCTATTAACTGAATACCAGAAACATCTGTAAGAGCATATATGCCTAGACAGAGGTATCAAATCTAATTTTCTGGTAAATAGCTATCAGTTCTGGTAAAACGTGAAATAACTAAGAATAAACTAGATCACTGTATGCCTGTTTCTTTCTTACATGTCATCCTGCCTCTCCTAGTACAATTTTTGCTTTTTGCCATGTCTGAATTTCCTATTCCATAGGGCAAGATGCTTTATCTCTTCACAATGATTTTACAGCACTGCAACACACGTTTTGTGTCTTAAAGACAGGAAGCTGAAGAAAAGTCAAAAATGGGATGAGGGTAGCTGTTACAGAGATGGTACCTACCACTTACCAAAAAAAAAATGATTGCTATTAAACTATTCCTGCCCAGCAGAATCCTGAGGGGTTTGGCCACTGCTGACTGTACAGCTGTTGCACAAAACAGTAGGACATGGAAGATATGTATGAATATATAAATCATACACACAACTCCTGTGTATCTCTTCAGAGCAGTCTTATAAAATACCTTGTCATATGCATATCCCCTGTCTTTTCTAGCAACAATTTAAACAAACACAAGATGTCAAAGAGTCGTCCTTAGTCCAAAGAAAAGGAAGGAAAAAAGCCTCAAATCCACTCAAAGTTCATTGAGACTAGAATCACTGCAGCTCCATCCATTGTAATTTCACATTGGTGCACTTCAATTAAGGCATAATAAGAGGGCAAAGTAATTTATACTTATAGATTAGATGTCGTCTGTGAAAAATCACTGATTAACTCAGAGTAGGCTCCTGCAGTACCAGAAGAACAAATGTCGTAGCACTCCTACTTTTCAGTTAGCATCTTGAAACCACAAAAGCGAAGCTGAAATACCTTTATTTAAAGGTATTAGTAAGGAATACTTTATACGCGTGGGCACACTCAGACACATGCTATCAGCATCTTCAGGCTTCACTAAATAAAGGTTCACTCAGCAATAAAGTACCAACACAAAAATGCCTGTACTGTTTCTAATAATGATCTCAATTGTTTATTCAGTTGTTGAAAGGCAAATTTTTTACTCTATTTTGTTACAATTAGAGAATTCTTTAAAAGATTGCCTACTCCAGCCTCAGCTAAATGTAGAGCTCTAGCTTTCTGTAAGATGTTGCATCCTTTCATTCCACTCTGCAATGAATATCATATGCATTACCACTACATCATGAAAATATGCATATACCCATCTACAGATGGACCGGGCTCATTGCTATTCTAAATCTAACTAATCCTAGTGAAGTCAAGAAAATTTGTCAGCTCAAACCAAGAAAGGCTGAGATTCCCTAAATCTGAGATATGTAGAAGCATGACATTAGTAAGTGCATTCATAGATACCACGTAAAAAATACAGCATCAACAAAGTGACTAAACTAAGTAATATTTAATGGGTAGCAGAAAATAATTGATGTTTCAGATAATTATGTATGTGTGATGGCTGGAAACTGAGGTAAGATTCTGGAAATCTTTGGAAAGAAAAATGTATGCACATATGCCATCCAGCTCCCAGGAACTGAGATTGATCTACATTTAAAGATTCCTGCAACAAAAGCAGTGAAAGAAAACCAGTGTCCAGCTGAGGTAAATACACTGTTAAAGATGCTGACTTTGCCTTTACTGCCCCTCTATTTGGTCCACAGTAGGAAGCCAGGTATTCAATAATGCCTAATCGGAGAGTATCCCATTTACAGCCTCGTCTAGCATGGCCAGTTTCACCTTTTTGCTTAAGAATACAGAAACCTGGTAAGTACCAAAGTGAGGAAAATAAAAACAACAAAACCTAACTTATTTCATGTTTCTGTGATGTATTTTAAAACCTAACACTTTTTTGAAAGCTACTCTACAATTATAAATTAATACTTCGATACAATACAATTACACGGTCTTTGAGTAGGAGGATTCTTTTATGAGGAGGGTAATATTCTTCAGTTACTCACATTGGATGAAATTAGGTGTCTTGAAGCTTATAACACCCACTTGCAGCCAAACTAAGAGAAGGAACATGAGTCAGAGGTCACAGGGAACAAATTCTCAGCCCTGAGCAAGAACTGAATTTATACAAAACGGTCACGTCTAACAAAACAGTGCTCAGAAGAGGACGAGAATGTCAAGCACTTCTATAAGGCAGCTAGGAAACATAATGGCAAAGAGCCACTCTCAGAGGCATCAGTTTTCTATTTTGCCATTACAATTCTTTACCTTACTACAAAGAGAACTAATATGCACAGTATTCACACAGTAAGTACAATGGTGCTAATTTGTTTTTAACGCTTAAGCAAATACTACAGGTTCTAAAGGCACTTTCTTAGCCTCAGATGAGTTGGAAAATCTAATCTGTGCTAATTTTCCTAAAAACAGATGGTGCATGAATTAAACTGTGTAGCTCCTTTTAAGCTTCCATTCTCACTAGGCCCCTTTTGGGATAACTAATGTTCATTTCCTAAGGCTCTATTCTCCTGCACTTATTTCTCTTAAATAACTGGAAACAGCCTCCTAAATTGTATAGGAAGATGCACTCTATGGGAGAAAAGTCGCAGAATATGAGCCTTCAAAGGATTATGTTACCTATGCAAAGCTTGTCACTAAACCCATTATTTTTTGCAAGGGTAGTACAATGGCACCTGTGTTATTTACAATGGGAGAATGTTTCACTCCAGGCCAATAAATATCATTATCTATAGAAGGTAAAAAAGCCAGGACTATGCCAGTAAACATGATTCATATACATCACTTGAAGGCAGGAGGCATGAACTCACAGAACTAAAGACCACCTCATCTGAAAATAAAGGTCACAGACAGCAGGGATTAACAGGTGGTTTTAGCTGTGGTTTATTATTGTAAAAGTCTTAAAACCTCACCAAAGCCCTTAACTGTGTTGGAGAGGTAACAGAGTGTTAGGCTTTGTACGAAGGAAAGGAATCAACATGTGGAAAATAAAATTTGGGAAGGTGAAATAACATTAAAAGGGAGTTTATTAAACCAACATGACTCACAGTTCCTCCATAGCCTAAGAGAAGCAGATTTCTGCCCATGCGGTTGAAGTACCATAATCTTTAAAAAAAAAACCAAACTAAAAGTTCCACAAGACCTGCAGTAGCCAGTTAGTGGATACCATGTATTCCTGGAGCTGCTGCACCTCCTTGCACAACGCCTCTCATCTCTCCCTCCTCTAAGTCAGATATTTCTATATAGTGCTTAAGTAAGCTCAAGTCCCAAGGTCTGCTCTGATTTCAGTCATGATCTGTTCCTTAAGGTAGCAGGGTGAGGGAACAAAATATAAATGGTTTATTATTACTGGTCTTCCTCTCTATGACATTTATATGTTGCCCTGAATTACTCTGGAATCAATATGGATTACAGTATGGATTACAGTATGCTATGTTTTTATCCTTACCCTTACCTTATCCTTATTATAATAAGGTAGTAGGAGTACTCTGTTCATAGGAACAAGGAGATGTAGCACAGAGGGGAGTGACACACCCAGGATTTTATTGGAAAGCTGTGGTGGAAGAGGTATTGAACCTGCCTCTGAATTGTGAGGCCAGAAATTGGATCTGGTAGACTTAAGCAATAAAATAGCCAAGGAAATACTGTGCCATTATATTTTGAAGATTCTCTGCAATGACATACCCACCTTTAAAATTCCAGTGCAAATGTTCTTTTAACATACTGTATAATGTAAGCTGGGTGCTAACTGACGAAACAAATTGAGTTTTAATAGACTATGCTCAACAACACACCCCAAATGACACATCAGTAATTACCATCAGATCTCAAACAACATCCTGACAAAGTTACTGAATGTGAAGCGCATCTGCTAGATTGCAACGCATTGCATTCTTGGTGTGTTTGAGATTTGTCAGAAAATGTATTTATACTCAACATTAATTCTGCTGACTCCGAGGATTGTTTCAGTTAACAAAGGCATCTCTGACACTGCAATACAGAATCATGTCCCATTTCTGGCAATGTACTGCTAGCAAAATACCAGCTGTTTTCAGTGGAGGATCAGTGCGATGCAGTGAGTTGATGTGCTGGCCTGATTAATCTTTATTTGATTTCTCAGCTTCTAACGTAACGTGCATAACTTTATATTTGTAGTCAATGGCGTAGAACATCACTTGACAGTTAAAGTACTTCTGTTCTTGTTCTTTACTCATGAGACTGTTACTGAAGAAAGGAAGTTCATCTTTAATTTGTTAACTTCTGAAAACAGCAGCGATGGGTTGACTACACAGACTATAGACAGGAAGAGTGGCTCAATGATCAGCAGTTTCATTTAGTATCATTCTTTACCCCATTGCTGTTTTCCTCCATTAGAATAAGAGGTATCACGTGGTTTTTGCTTTTCAATGATCCATCAGTCAAATTCAAAGAAAATGCTGAATCATAATTTCAAAAGATTAATTTTGAAAATGTCTTTCTAATTCTCGCAGAAATATCACATACGATTTAAGAAATAAGTAGAATATGCTCCTGAATGTTTAGAACTAGTATCAGTAATTTTAAGACGATATTTCTTTCTAGGATAGAAACTAGAACTTCTATTGTATCCTTCTTTCTTCTCCTCAAAATGACAATTAATTGCTGTAAGTTTTGAAGACTATTTAACAGCATTACAGTGCCTGGAATACCACATCCCCCTCTGCAGTCAGTTGGTCAATCTTCAGCTATTAGTCTTTATAGAAGTGGATCTGATCAAACCTCAAACTGATTTTTTTTCCCCCAATACTCTCAATACTTTTTCAAGTCTTTAAATAGTTTATATTAAGTTTTCCCGTGTCATTAGTTATATGTGTTAAAAACTAAAACACATACTGGTGTCTGCTTCATTCTAAATAATTTTTAAATACTGTTGTGCACTGCCCTGGTTATTGTTTCTCAATACGTATACATCATAGTCAACAACATGTTATATCTCACACTAAAAGTGACTGAACACAAATAATGTTGTGCAAGGTATGAAAAATATTTACTTTAATACTGTAAATCACTTCCTGATAGCTGTTGGGAGCTGGCCATGTAGGAGAGTTTATGCTTCCTTCCGTCTTTGTCCTTCTTCCCAGAACTATGTCAAAATAGATATAGATCATGGAGAAAAGGTGCTATGTACAAAAAAAAAATGTCAAGTAACAGAGTGCTATATCTGGACAGCCAAAAACTCAGACATAAGGAAAAGCAGCTTGTTTCAACCTCTGTGCAGTACTTTGTAACTATATGACCATTATTCTCATTGGTACTTTTGCATTCATGGTGCTCTAGGTCACTTAAAAAAGCTATTTCTGATAAGCTCACAGGTACTGTGGGTTGTGCCTCACTTCATAGAGCAAAGGGCAATGTTCAGGTCTAGATCACAGTACTTATTGTGTTCTTTGGCTTGCTACTGTTTGGGGGCTTCAGGTTTCTTGCATTTTAAATATGTATAATTTTAATCCTTATCTTGTTCCAAGCATAGGAGAAGTTGTGGAACTAGAAAGTTGTTCTATCCTTTCAAAATCTAGTGCCAAGTTTATCTTTTTAAAATAAATAAATAAATAAATATCAGGATCAAGGAGTTTCACTGTTGACAGATAAAGATTGGACAGGTTTCTGTATATCACTGTATTCATATGGATACCTCTCCCCCCACATAGATAAAGCAGGTATTGACCAGGGTACAAGAGTAAATAAGGAGGCACAGTTATTATCATATAAATGATAAGAGATCAGATAATAAAGTAATAGAGTTGGGATGTAAGAATGAACCTATCCAAGACCTGTATGGAAAAGCCATCCAAAACGGAAACCCTCATCCCTCACTTGCTATGAATTTGCTCATGGGGATTTTGCAACGCTTTCAAGAACAGATGATTGTTTTCTGAGGCACTGGACCCAGTGAACTTAATGAAGATATCTCCATTAATTTCATAGACTCTGCATTCCTCATTTAAAACCGGGATTGAACATTGCTACATTTCCTGCTGTTTATTGCTGTTGCAGCAAAATCTTGCATATATGTTTTAAAATCAAAACCCTGAAGCTATTTATTCTAAAGTGATTAATTGATTGGAGAATATGCTTATTATAAAATAATGAAAGATTTGCTTCACAGCTCAGCTATCGCATCTATTTACTATTTCCAATAATATAAAGGGCAGAATGGAAGTAGCAGTTATTTCATCACTATATTGGTTTCTTTCATCTGTCTAATCAGGCTACCTTTCACCTATACACACACTACGGAGGGGTGAACAGAATGAACTTTTCACCCCTAGAATCTTTTTTATTCAAAGCATTTGGTTTCCCACAAGCTAAAGAAAAAATAATTATACGATCTTTGTTCCCACTGCAGGTACCTAGCAGGTTTTAAATATAATAAATGCATTCTGGCAAAGTTAATGTACCATAAAATCAAGCAGACTGTATCACTCTTTGATACACGTACCTGGTAAACCATCACTGAAAATAACAACAATTTATGCTAACAGATTATTCATCCATAGCAAACCCACCCTCTCTGTCAGGAAAGGTATTTCCAGATACAAAAACATAATCCCCTCCTCCTATTTGCTTTCTCTGAGTATATTATTTACCCAGGATGCAGTGTCTGGTTTAAGTCCTGCTTTTAGTCAATTTTATAGCACGACTGAAACACTGGAAGTCAAGTGACTCAATGCAAGGTCACACAATGAATCTGTACCTCTGTGCAAACCAGAGCTCCAAAGCAACCAATACCTGCTCCTTTGCCCTCCATCATCCTGCCTCCTCTTTTAAAAGCGTTAGCCTCAATGAAGCAGTTAGTCTTGCAAATTCTGTTCACAGGCATTAAGGGCAGGTGAAGCATTGTTCAGGAGGATCAGCTAGATCCTGGGATTGGGATGCCGGGCAAACTGCACTTGGAAAACCAACTTAGAGAGTTGCTGGCTTCCTCTTTGTTGTCACAGTCCTATTTATCTTTCATGCGACACAACAGTGCAGATGCCAAGGCCATAAAAAGTTTTATATGGCTCTGCCTGTCGCCTCTTCAAGGTGGGTTGGCAAGGCAAAGGGCTACAGACAGAAAAATGGAGTAATAAAGTTTAAGTAGTGGGCAATAATATCCATCTGCAGTGCTGCAATGCTGATTAAGAGATTGAAAAAACACCCTGTGGCTCTAATTGGATTTTCCTGTGATGTGTACAACCCTTGGGGGCCCTATGCTTATAAAGCCTGCTTGTGCTGCCTCTTTATCCTACATGTGTGACTCCATACTCTGTAAAACACACAAATTCTTATGGTGCTGTGGAGATGTTGCAATACTCTTTAGAGACCATTGTATATTACTTAGAAAACCACAATCTAATCAATTAGCTTGACACAACACAACACTAACAGCCATCTAAAATGTCTTACATACACGAATACAAAAGCCTATGTGTGGTTACATAACTTACATAAAATCCTTATGCATTCCTAACCATAAATGTAAGTAAATTTGAGGAAAAAATACAAAACACGTGCTAAAAACTTAAGTTTTGAAAAATAATACTTGTTTGGGAAAACAAAAAGCTACAGCATTTGCACAACGCTGCCTTATGCCGAACCGAATGTGTTTTAATTTACTAAGCCTTGTACTTTAAATAAAATTATAAGAGCAAATTAAAGACCATTCCTGAGTCTACAGCCAGCTTTCACAAGTGTTTCTTTTTCTTCTCTTCTCATAAATTTCCTAAATACAGACTACAGCAATGGGCTATTCCTGCTCACTGCTCATTTCCAACCCATGAACAGGAGAGAAAACTGAAACCGTTTCATTAAATGGAAAGAATACTGCAACTATTTAGTGGGAAGAAAAGTCCAAAACAAATGAAATATTAGAAGACTGAGAAAGTATTTATACTTTTGTTAGAAACAGAAGGAAGCTGGAAGGATAAAGTAACAAACCTCTCACTCCCCCGATAATTAGTGTTGAGAGTCAGGAAGGGGAAATCAAGAAGCTGGGAATAAAGAATCGGTGATTCATGAACACAGAGCTGACAGTTGTATTTGTTTGAGATTATTGAATGCTGTTTATGAAGTTTTGTTCCTTGCTTATAGCTGGCTGCTTCTTTCATTCAAACGTTTCCCACACAACCTGAAGGATTCATAAATTCACATGGAATGAGCTCTTGACTTCGGGAACCATATTGGTGGTACAGGGCATTAAAGTGAGCATCACAAAAAATGGGGTTAGCACCTCATTTAAGACCCTGACAAATACAAAAAAAAGATCAGTTAAATTAGCCAATGACACTAAAAAGGAAAGGGGCTTGTGAACACAGCAGCAATAAAATAGAGGCGGAGAGTATAAAACCACTGTGAAGAGAGATTAGCTTCAGAAAAACTGCAGACTGTTACACCTGGGGAGAAATGGAGAACATAGGATAATGATGTTAGAGATTTCTCCACTTCTACCCCAGTTAAGTCCATCACAGGTCTGCATTGCCATGTAGCAGCCAGAAGTGATGCTTCTGCAAATGCAGCTCAGCGCTCGTTTAGCAGTTGAAAAGTACTAAACAACCCAGGTGTCACAGTGTGTCTTTCTTATCTGGAACACAAACGAAAAACAAATGGGTGTAAGCTCACCAAAGAGAAACAAAAATGATAAGAAGCTGCAGGGAGAAGCGTTTGGAAAAGATTAAAAAATGGGTAAACAACACAAGGTAAAACAAATATAGTTTGGTCAAAAACACCTCCGGGGATGACAGGCACATTACAGTATGAATTATTCAGGTGCCAAGTAAGGTTATCACTAGACACAGTAGCACCAAAATAAGAACAGGAAACAAATACACTTCTTGGTTATGAGAACTGCTAAAAGTGAGGGAAATTTCTTGAGAGAAATGGTGGCGTACCTCATTGATCTGAACTTTGAAAACTAAGAGACATAAAGCATCAGAAAGTTTTGCATTGGTGGAAATAGGGAGATGAGGATGAAAAATAGAGCTTTTCTCTCTCTAATTTCTCTAGTTCTGTGTCTCTGCACCTTTGCTGTTAGCATGATTGATAAATGATCCTTACAGCATCTCACCATCACTGTGTTCCTGCTTTCC
This sequence comes from Aegotheles bennettii, assembly GCA_013398125.1. Classification (NCBI taxonomy): domain Eukaryota; kingdom Metazoa; phylum Chordata; class Aves; order Caprimulgiformes; family Aegothelidae; genus Aegotheles; species Aegotheles bennettii. The sequence goes on from VZRW01013250.1 coordinate 1,481,591, forward strand.
AGTAATGAGAAGACTTTCCTTAAAGGGCAGCATATGGGAGGCTTTCTCTGCTTTATAAATTTTATCCTTGACGCAGACTAGCTGTCAATTATTGCAGAAGGTTACAGAACCTGGAATGTGAGTGCAGATGTGCTTCAGATCATCTGTATAGCTCTCTAGAAAAAGCCATTTTTTAAAAGATGTTGGTGTAATTTCAGTAAGGTCTTCGAAGCAAGGGTGAGGGTCATCAGGGTCAGGCAGCATCTCTTAGCAGCTGAAGAACTTTGCATTTTCTGTCACGAACTGCAATCTAGGAAACCTCTCCATCATGCCTCCCTTTATACCCAGAGATAACAAAATTAGCTTAACCCATTATGTAACTGAACCAAGTTACCAGATTCTCCTCTGATTAGTAGCTCCTGTCCATTCCTACTGACATTTATGTATTTACTTTTCTTTTCTTTACTGAAAGTAAAATAGCAGAGATCTTGGGCTCTCCAGGGGGTCACATAACCATTAGAGAAGGGCTCAGTCATGCAAGTTTTCCCAAACCAGGAGAGGAAATGTCTCCCAACCTTTTCAGAAAGCAAGCAAGCATCCAAGCATTACAACAAGCTTCAGGCTGAAACAGTATCCAAACTGATTGATTTTCCCTTTTCAGTGCAAACTTTGATGCATTATGTACCCTGGCAGCATCTTTTGAAAGAGGCTACAGAAGCATATGAAGCATTTGTGCTGTTTACCAGTTAGAATTTGGCAAATAACTCCTGTTTTCAGGCATTTAGGTTTAAAAATACAGTATTAGAAAAAGCCTCTAATAAAAGTTTTCGGTTTTGTTAGATGGTGAGATCAAATTCATGACAGATTAAAACTGCAAACGTGCTAGCTATGCTTATAACACTACATAAAATAGCTGTATTTGTAAAACAGTTGAATAGTTCTGCAGTCAGCTAAAGAGCTCTAGAAAACTAAGAACCAAAAAAAACCACATAAGGGTATTTTTCAGCACCTGCTATTCAACCCCCAGTTGCCATGTTCATCAATCCTGTGCAGCCATGAATGCCTGCAAGCATACTTCAACACAACTGACACCTGCACACACACATCAGCAATGCTATTAGAGCCTGAAAAGAGCATTTATGAAAGCTCAAGGGGATAAACTCTAAAACCTGCATGCACTTTACTATTGTGGTTGTTAACCTGCACAAGTGTAGCTGCAAAAACATCTGTTTGCAGGAGTGGAGGAGCACATTTGAGAAGGAAATATGGTTGGAAATTTGGTTTCCAGCACACAGCAACTGAATACAAAACTGTTGAATCAGGTGTGAGGGTCAGCACTAGTCAGAGGAACAAACTGGTGTCACTCTTTAATGCACTAAGTTTTCATCAGTGGAGGTCAGGGTTCAATATTTGAAATGTATCTGTTAGACTATAGGCAGCTCATAGAGAAGTTAGTCTACAGTCCAAAGGGCTGAACACTCCTCAGTGCTTGGCAACTTTTTCTGGCAAGCCCTTGTCAATGAAATAACTGCTTCAGTTTGGAAATAGGTGTACTTTGAAACTGGCTTCAGTACCCACCAAAGTCAAAGGAAATTGGATCAGGATCCTATGAAGAGTATTTGGACTGCATACTTGACACTGTCAAAATATTCTTAAGTTTCTCATTTGCAATAATGAATAAGACTTTCAGAGATCTGAAGTGGAAAGCGTTTTCAAACAACTTAGGAGGACTTTTATATATAGCCTGTGCTAGTACAGAATGAAATCTAGAGGCAGGAGTGTGCCATTTAAGTGGAACACAGGCAGGGAGACAGCTGAGCTCAAGACAGACCCTGACTTCTGCTGCTCAGATGGTACTGCTGGCCCTGTCAAGGGCTCCAATTGACTGCATAGCTGCTAAATAGCTTAAAGATGATGCTTGTTCACAGGGCTGCACCTCCACTTTGTTTAAAAACCTGAGGCAACCAAGAATTCAGCATTTAGTCCTCAGACCTGATTCGGCGAGGAGTGTGAGCACCCAAGTACTTAGATTTAAGTGCTTTGCCCAATCAAGGGCTAAATGTTGAATGTGATTAGAAACCCCTCGTAGTCTGAAGAAGTCATTACAGTGCTCTTGCATAAATTTAGATTAAATACATCTCCAAAAAACCTTGAGAGCTTTGGAGCCAATTTGTAAAAAAACAAGTGGTAGAGTACAGTCAGTGAATCATGTATGTCTAAACATTGCTATTTTGGGTTTTCTAAGCATAATTAAATAAACCTTAGACCTAGCCCCAGGCTAATTGTATTTTGAAATGGGTTAGATAGCAGAATCAAAGAGAAATGCTTCATGGCTATGTTTTGAATCTCAAGGCTCTCCTGAGAGGAAAACAGAGAGTTGCTGCAGCTGAGAACTAAGAGGGGCATGTGTTGCAGCTCTTGTTTTTTCTCTTTGCTCTCTCAGCACAGGCTACTTTCTTTGCCACAAATAACACAAAGGTTATGAAATGCACTCTTAAACAAAGCCGTGATACACGAGGCATGTTTGCATGTCTTATCCATTATCGTAACTGAGAAACTTAAGAGTTCCTAAAAGGTCTGTATCACTAAATCAAGCATAATAATATGAATAATTTTCAACATACCCTTCCTGCTGGCCTTTTCCCAGCTAACACATTTAAATCTGTCCATAATGAACCCCTACAGACTAGGAAATTATGTCCGGAGGCAGGTAATCCAAAAGGATTTTGCAGGAGCCATCTGCAATAAATCTGTTTGAAGTTTAGTTAATCTGCATTTTAATAGTTCACCAGCCAGATATTCAAGACTTGGAAAGTTGGAGGCTGGTAATACACTAAGCTCTATCAGATGAAAATCTCTAAACATGAACAACTCAGAACTCTTATTCACTACAAATAAACTTACTATGGACTTCAGCTGAGGAGATGTTGCAGAACCTGGACAGCTTTGCATCCACAAAGCCTCATTAGGGTGACTGAATTATTTCTGTGCTAGAAGTCCAGTTCACTATTTGGGGCCTTCTGCTTTCATCTGCATGATCATCAGCTCCCATTTACTAGAACTTTGAATTAATCTACAGCAGCAGTTGGTTGAACTTCACTGGCTCTATAAGAGAATCATTTGTTGCTCAAGGTGTGGAGGCACTTTCTGTGTCTGCTTGGCAGCAAGCCAGCTGCCAGGCAGCTAGGTAGCTCCAAAAAGGCACTGTCCCAGGTTATAGACTGTTAATCCAGTTTCTGGTCAGTTTAGCTACCAGCCTTTTTGAAGGAAAAAGACCAACGTGAAACATCTGAAGAGTCAAAGTTTGACAAAGCCTGCCTTCATAAAGACACTGCATGTCTGTAAAGCATCAAGTACATCTTTGATAATCATATAGACAAGTAATGATGCCTAAATGTGAACAAACCAAGGGTTTAGTGTGGGCGTACTTCTTTTTACCTCCTTATTTTCTTGGCTTGGTAAGCATTCAGAGAAGGACTGTTAAAAGCTCTTCTGAAGAATGCAATGCAGACTTCAGTGTTTGGACCCATTTAGATGAAGGTCAAAAATATTACCAGAGGTAATTCCAGGATGTGTTATAGTTCTGTTTTAATTAGTTATTTCTCACCTGTGTCATAACCTGGTTGCTCCTCTTGGACTTCAGTCATATGTGAACATGTGCCTGGTTTTGCAACAGAAACAAAACCATGGACCATACATTTGTGCAGACCAAATTCATTTTTTTTTGTGTTTAAGCAATAATACCACGTGTTAAATGCAGCTATTTCTTTCACAGCAACTCTGAACTGGTCACACAACTTGGCCACACAGGAAGTTCAAGAACATAGTACAAAAAAACACCCCAAAAACAAAAAAAAGTTTGTCATGTGTATTAATCTCCTTACTGCAATGCAAGAAAAATCACCCCAAAGAGGAGGCCAAAAACTGTTTCCGAGTTAGAATCTTGTTTTTATCATTAGACAAATCAGGGCTACATTCCTACCTAGTGTAACTAGTGCAAGCTGTCTGCCTACCTACACATGGACTGATTCTGGATTTTCCTCTGGTATATTGTTCCAGCTAGTGAAAACCAGAGAAATAAGTAGCTATTCAAGAGCACTGCTCGAGCATGTTGGGATACAAAGCACCCCTCCAGCAGTAGGTGGCAAACCTCTCTTGGTTTATCAGCTGCATCCTTTCCTCTTAGCATAAGACAGATCATAGGTCCAAGCATCATTTTTACCACATAAGAGCTGAGGATTACAATTCTCTCTTCTGAGGATTATTTGGATGTCTACTGGGATAAAATGATATACATATCATTTATTAATAGTATGTGTTCATAAAAATCTTTGAGATTGTTGTAGGACACATTGAGGTCCTCTGAAAGGAAAAAAAAAAGCCAACCTTAAAACTGCAGAGGTTCTAAAATGACAGTAACAAGGGATAATACAGACAACTCAATCAGACATTGCCTTTAAGAGACATTTCAGGTTATAATAAATAAAAACATTTGTCATTAGCATGCCTATCCTAGGCTTTTCTGTAAATCCCCACCTGATAGCTGCACAGTCATTAGCAGACTGCCAACGAATGACTCATTACCTCTCAAACAGTTATTTCCGAGGCTAAATTTTAATTTTTCAGTGTTGTATTAACCCAAAAACAAATACTGCTCCAGTCCCACTGATGCATGATCTCTGCCTCCTCATCAGCTGCACTCATAACATTTCTTGTTTGCTCACCAAAGCAGCACAGCGAGCATGACAGCCGAGAGATGACATTTTGAAAAGAGTATCACTATATAGCATCTGTTCTGAACTGTCTGCTGTTTAAACCACCTCGGAAATGGCAGGTTATTTTTCACATATCAAATACTGTCATGTCACATTCTTACAATATCAGAAACCTTCTACTCTGTCCATTACTGCATAATTCAAAGGATGGATTAAATCAAATTAAAATTGTCCCTGGTTTTAGAGACTGACTGGGCAGGCACATCTTTTTCATCATGAGAGTAGAGGTTGGAAAAACAGAGACTTAAAGCCTGAGCTGTAGGATTTCCTTCTTCATGCACAGAGAGATAATATTCATTTCTTATGAAAAAGAATGACAGCCTCATTTAAATTCATTCTGTAGGTGTTCCACATACGGAAAGGAAGTTATTGTTGCTAAAGACAAAATCAAAGGGCCAGATTTTGGCTACCACCTACCAGCTAATGAAATACTGTTGATTCATATTTGGGCTCCACTTCCACAGTTGTGTAAATTTTTTTAAAAATAAATCAGATCCCTGCTTATTTTGCACAGTGAAAACAAAATAAATACATAATTATTTTTTTCTTCAAAAACTAGCTTCAGTTTTAAGCTTATCTTTACTTCACAATAGTTCCATGATTATCACATTCACGTTGTTTTTTTGGTTTTTTTGTTTGTTTCTGGTTTTTTTTAAATCTTTTTAATACAAAGCCAATGTAGTGTTTCATTAAAGAAATGTAAATAGCTCTGTAGATAATTTTGTTCATCTGAGTTGGTTCAGACCTTGCTGTAATCTAAATAACCCGATTTAGCTGTGAAAGATGGAAATGAGGGTGCTGAATATAAAAGAGAAAGCATTATAAGAAGGTTTTATTCTAATTCTGATTCAACAGCAACTGTGTAGCTCTTGGTATTTTTGGAAAAGCCATAGATGGCTAATCTTAGACTTGATGAATGGAGGTTACAGTGCTTTTAGGAGGAAAATTACAGGAGAACAGAATACTGAATCAAATGAACAGGCACATCATCATGAATAAACCTGACAAGAGGCATCTGGATCAAGCATATAGGAAAACTACTTCTCAGTACCTAGGCACCTATCTCTCTTGTTCATTTATTTTCAGGTCCAAAACCCAATTAGAAGTAATATGTGCACAAATTGCATGTCAAAAACAATGGATTGTTTTAGAATACACCTGTTTCTTTTCAATATACAATGATGGCAGCCAGAACAGCCAAAGAAGCAAGAGTACTCCACCAGTGCTGTTCTCTGACCTGAGATGAAGAGTCTGTAGAAATGTGTGTAGATTCACAAAATCTGCTGCTATTTTCTGTGAGCCAGACAAGCCAGTGCAAGGTATTTAAAGCCCACACACAAAGTCCTTCAAACTCTTCACACGAAGAGATTCGTTCATATACAAGCAACCCTTACAGCAATGATGAGAGTCAAGGCACTTTCAGATATTTTGAAATCTCCCTTGTAAGCGCCTCTTTTAATTAAGTCAGTAAAAATTCTATTTCTCTACAATTCAGGTAATGCACACCAGTGTCAGACAGACCCATCCATGTGAGAAGAAAAGAAACTGCTAGTTTGAGAAGAAACAAAACACCATGCAAGAAACTGGGAATTACACATGTCTAATACCTGTGCAGAAAGACCAACATAAAATGGTGAAGATGGCATCTTATCAACCTTGCCCATAGGTAGATAAAACACATCTGCATGTATCTACACAGCAATAGATTTTTCAAGTGAATGCAAGAAAGACCATAATTTAAGTCATACACACATGGACTTACTTCTTTCCTCATTGTGAAAGGTAAGAGATTTCAAGATCAAATTTCCTAGCATTTAAATATGTTCAAAGGTAAGGTCTATGTCACTTGGTAATTTAATTGCAAAAGTGAGTTACAATATCACAGTTGGCAGTGTTACACCTTTTCACCCCGACTCTGTCCCCAGTGTTGTTATGTTCCCATTTATTGAACCCCCTGGATACCGATGTCATGGTTGCAAATTGGCTTCCCTCCCAACCTAATAACTTGGAGACTCTCTCTAAAACAAATGTAATATTAAAATGCAGACAAGTGACCTAAAAATGGCCCTTGAGGACAGGCCTGCAATTTCCTGAATCACACTTTCCCTATTCCCTCATTTGTTAAGTTTCGCAACATCAATTTTTATACTGTTGCTGTTTTATTCTGTCCAAATGATTGCTGAATACTAATGAACTGTCTCTCTTTGACAAATGAGTTATTGTTTGAAATATTACACTAGGGACGTAGAGACTAAACTACTTACAGATACTAGACATTTATAGGAAAAACATTTACATAATAGTATACTATTAGCATAATGAGGTCCCATATCTGAAAATAAATAGGGGTTTCAATAAACACAAATTTTGGCAGTTTTACTGTAGTAATATTTTGTAAAATAAATCTAGAGAAACCAGGGGAAATGATTTTTTTTCCAAGTACTTTTTCATTTTGATGTTTTATCCTACACTAGTCAGCTGTGCAAATGCAGGGGACACTAAGTACAGTAATACCAGTATGCTTTATCATGGTTCAGCACTATGATTATCATACAGTTTTGCTTTATAATGCATAATATACTATTAGGGCCTGAGACCCAATGTATTCAAGTTATTCACCAGTGGCATATTTCCTTTATACACCCTTAACCACCTCCTATGGGAAAACAGAGGGAAAATGTACAAAAAATCTTGGATGAACTTGTTTCATTTCTGTAATGCTGCACAGAGCACCTGCTCTGTGTTGGAACTTCTGCACTGCTCATTACTAATTGTTTTGGGTTTTTTTTTAAATAATTTATTAAGGAAATTCTGTGGAGAAATCCCCTCTCCTTTATTATCTATCAGTGGCTGGGGACTCAGAGCACATAAAGGACACTGGTCCTCCTTGAAGACTAACTATTCTTCTTAAGTTGTGACTATATTTTCTTTTGACAAATAATGTATTTTCTTTTTCCACAGCTAGATACCTTTTTCCTGCTGCAAGTCCTAGAATATTTTACATTCGCAATGATTAAAGAATTCTAACTGCAAGAATTCTAACTATTCTTTAATCAAAGTGCCTTCTCCCTACAGCTTATTCTGACCGCACACATGAGAAACCAATACTGTAAATTACTGCAGTCCATGCTGGCTTTGTTACTTCGTGGCAGGATTTTCCAGTTCCAGTTGCTGTGCACACAAATTCAAACTATCAGAGGCTGCTGTAACAGAGCTTCCTCTTCAACTCGAATAGAAAACTGAGATCCTAAAAATGCACTAGGCTGTCTCTTCTTTGATTTTTAAGGCTTTTGGCTCTTACATTGAGGCATCAATATTTTCCTTCTGTTCAGTATTGCTTGCTGTAGGTGGTTTGGTTTTCCTTTCATAAGCTACTTCTAAACAAAATCTATCTTTCTTTGCTTAGATTTACCTTACTAATATCAGCTGGCATTTCTATTTGAACCTTTCAGCTTAATAAATTTATGTCTGTTATGTGGTCTATGGAGAACAACGCACCTTCTGAAAGCACGAATAGAGCTGTGTGCAGCAGCGTATGCTTTTCCCTGGTTCAGATCACAGGCTATAATATGACAAAGGGGAAGGACCTTTGACTTTTCAAATCATTCAGAACAAAGAGAGAGGGAAGGAGGTAGATGTGATGCTCCCCTGTTCAGCTCATGGGTTTGTAGTTATCAGGATTCGCTTGCAAGATTAACTTTCCAGAATGTCTTTATAATCAGTGTCTACACATAAAATGTGAAAACTAGCTTCTCTAGAAATGAATTTATACATTTTATCACTGTTTAATTACATCTTCTCTTTGCTCTTTTTTACTTATGGTCATTAAGCTGAGGTAAGAGTTCCATTCAGTAATATAAATCTTTTTCTTCTTTTGACACTTCCCTTGAACAAAATGGTGAAGTTGAGATATTTTTTATTTATGTTTCTTGCACACACTTGAGTCAAGCAATACTACAGATGTTGAACTGACCAATCTGCAGTGTTATGGTGCTCACTGGGACCTAAATATTTGGATGACAAATTCTACAAAGCAGTAAAGATCAGGATGGCTCACAAAATACTCTAATCATTAGCACAGTCAGCGACAATTCTGAGAACATGATATTGCTGTCCTTCAAGTTCTGGGCCAACTCAGCAGTGAATGGATGCATTGAAATACTAATAGATTCATAATTTATAATAAATTTATAAAGAAATCTCCCAATCAACCAATTAAACCAAACACCTAGTAGAGATGATCCTTCACTTCAATGCCAAAGGAGTTGCTTTGGCTAGTGTATTTACTTTGAAGTGATTGCTCTCTCATGTCAGTTTTATTTTACTTGTTACAATTATGTATTATCCCCCAAAAGAGTTCACTAATAGCAATTAACACAGATATTATCTACCATTTATTATATACAAGCAGACTTATCTGACTGAATGAGCAAATCCATACAGGCATAAATAAAGAGGAAAAAAAAATGCATCCAGAAATATACATTCAAAATGCTGTCCCTCAGCAATTAAACAAGAACTCTGCTAAACTGTACTTCGATTCCTTCCCAATTCTCTTGTCAAACGTTGTGCTAATCCCAGGCTCTTGTTTATCAAGTCCCTCAGTGGTCAGCACTTCTTTTCCTTTTGCTATTTCATCTTTGACACTGCTAAATACTAAATGCTCTTCTCATTTAATGTCTTAATTAAATCTCATTAAGAAGCATTCACCTAGAGAGCCCATTTGTGAACGTAATAAGCTTTTTATGCCCAAACCCCTATGAAACATGAATATTACTCGGCAAATAAACCAGTCTTCTGCACTGGTTTCTAAAAAAAAATTCTCCAGATCATGATATTTCCAAAAGAAATCTCCTGTAGAATGACCAAGATATTGGCAGAGGACTGTAAGGTTCATAGCTACATCTTTGCTCACCCAGTGAATACAGTATTAACAATACAATACTACTTATTGTATTTTCAACACACTCACCAGTTTCTGAATTTGTAAATTAGGCAAAGTGCAACCATCTCTACAAAGCATGCAGCATGTCTGGGTAGTTATAATAAGAATTATTACAATTACTGTGAGCATTCAAGATGATGATACCAGCAAGGAAACATTATCTGTCTTATTCATTTCTATTCTTATTTTGACCACACAATATTTCTAATTAAGTATCCTGGAATAATTGTATTTTATGAACAACATTTATTAAAGGCATTGCTGCTTTCTCATTTATTCTCTCATTTATTCTGTAAAGGTTATTAAGTTAATGCAACTGTCACTTTTAAATTGTGAGGAAATAAGCCCAAGGAGTATTATAACTAAAACCAAACAGAAATTAGAGGTTGATATACTATGTATGAATTAATGCTGGATGAATGAGTCAGTTATTGAGTGCAATTAAGAGGCTTGTGGACTGTTGGGGTTTTTTTAAGTTTCTTGTAAAGCCTTAACTAAAATAAACTACTAAAACTCAAATAAATTCCTTTTTAAGAACAGAGCATATCATGAAGACAACACACATAGCTCTGGACTTGTAGATATGATGTTATTAACTGGTGCTATCCAAACACTGGTGAATGCCAATCTATAAAAACCTGCTATATCTCACAGAGATGGGACCATCCATATCACTGCATGCTCAGTATGGAGATGTTACCTTCATTTCCATCTGCCTTCTTTTCTGCAGTCATAAATATAAAAAAGACACCCCTCTTTTTTTTCACTATTTTGCTTGTAAGACTTGGCTGAAAAACTAAAATACAATAGTAGCACTAACTAAATAAAAAACAACAAAATGACCTGGGCAAAATAGAATATCTTTCAAATTGTGCTGGAACCTGAATTATTGTTTCTTAGATTACAACAAATAACATCACCATCAGCATCAATAATTATTTCAATGATACACAGAGAACTCACCATGAATATTTTCCATCATATAACTGCCATCTCCGAAATCTCATTTTAATAACATGTATGATGGAAGGCTGCTTAAAGCACATCACTTCTTGTCTGACACTGTTATAATGATGTATGGCCTCAACCAAGCAATACGGCTGCAGTGATATGTTATTACAGCATGTGGTAAGAGTGCTCCTTTGTAACAGATGATTAATACATCACACGAGTACTTTGGGAAGCATGGAGCCTGGGACACAGATCTCTTTGGTAAGGTTTGAACTTTGTGAAAGTATGTACTTTGCCAAGAAATAATTTGAGGCACAGGTCTGGAAAACAGGCTGCTCTGAGCCAAAATTCCATGTTACTGGGGTCCAGCGAGCACAAGAGAACTCTCCATTCGAAAGGGCATCCCATTTAAATAGTTTATATCTCAGGGGAGGAGACCAAAGAACCATTATGTTATGGGGCTGTGCCCAAATGTCTTCAAATAGTAGACAGGAAGGTTTTTAAGAAACAGCTGTAATGAGGGAAGAAAAGAGATGGTGCAAACAGGGAACTGACATTGTGACAGGTGGATTAATGGGAATGAGACATAACAGAGGTGGCAGGGGAGGATAATGCTATCAAGATGTTTCTATAGCCTTCATTACTTCAGTTACTGAACAATGCACCTGGAGCTGGTATAACAAGGCACAATCATTCCAAAGGGAAAACAAGTGAAATAATACAGATTCTGTAGACGTGGACAAACATTCAAGTGTTCAGGAAGACGGGAACAAAAAAAGGGTATGGAGTTTGCTACTGGAGACTGATTTCACACAATGGAACAGCAGCACCAAGTGAATGAACTCTAAAAACGTGACGGGTCCCATCCTCGCATAGAATGTATTCAGTAATTATGCACAAGGGATTGATATGACCAAAAAACCATGATATTTTCTAACTCACTTTTCCTAAATGTGAAGAAAGTTCACATTTGAGTCTAAAGGAGCAAATTCCAGGTTTCTGAAAGTCTCCTGTTAGACTCAGTAGTCTGTCTGAAACAAACAGGAGCAGGAAAGTTCAGAATGAACACGTCAAATATAATTCAAGACTTACTGGCAAGTTTTGATTTCAGCTTTATCAACAAATCTGAGGGAAGACATACAGCCTCTTACTCTTTCTTATGAACGTCCTGAAAGCACCTCAAAAAGCCTTAGCTGTTTCTCACTTGTGCATGGTAAGCAAATTGCAAAGCTCATTGAAAACGTCTACATCTGAATTTACAAATGTGCAGGTCTTGATAAACACCAGGCCTCATTTTACACAGATTAATAGGTCACTTGTCTCCTGCTGATATCTCTTTTTATGAAAAACAAACACACACACAGAGCTTTCATATGGCTTGACAGTCTTCAACCAGCTTTGCTCTCTGTTCAGTTACTTGGCTTCTGTCATGAAGCTGACTTTCATACTGAGGCACAAATCCTCCGCCTTCCCACAGCGATGCTTGGCAGTAGGCAGCATGAAGCTGGAGCTCTGATTTCATGTTAGAGCTGCCTCTGGCTCAGCATCCCAACAAGCTTCCCAGGGGCCAATGTTGCAGGGAATTCCTGCTAAGGATTCAATTAGTGCTACGCAAAAGCAGAGCGGTGCCAGGTGATAATACGGCAGCCCCTATCCTGCACGCAGGGCCTCAAAGTCCTGGTTTGGAGCTTTAATTTGTGACTACTGCTCACCATTCCCATTCTAAAGGGCAGGTGCTGAGGGGAATGGACACACATTCTGCTCAGCTAGAAGCAGGGGTCATGGGAGGAGGGTCAGCAGCACGTCTGGCAGATTTTTAGGAATTCAGCAGCAAAATAATGACAGAAAGATGAAAACTTATTTCAAAATGAAACTGGACAATCTATTTCATTTATAGCTGTCATATCATTATAGTTTTTTCCCCCTCTTAAATATGTTATCAGAGTTGCTACCACCATCACCAACAGGTGTTGGCCAGCAGCAGGTCCAACTGGGAGCTCGCTGACATTGCCTCATATCTGACATGGGCAAAGCTTCTGGCAGCTTCTCACAGAAGCCACCCCTGTATCCCCCCCAGCTCCCAAAACCTCACCACACAAACTCGATACAATAATGAAAACATTCATTGCATAATTAAAAAGCACTGGAAAATAAACTGCAATGGAAAATCGGGTTGCAAGAGGATGTGTGTGTTTAACATTTAAGGGAGCTGAAAATATAGCGGAATTAAAATAGCTCGAGACACTCTAATCTCTGCACTGATGGATGTATAGCACTTACAGCACAATATTCTGCAACACAGGAGAATAATTGGGCTTTCTGGACAGCTTTAAGATGTAAAGACATGCTTGTGCATTTCCTCCACTTTTAAAACAAGCTGGAGCAATCCTACCACCTGTCTTGCAATAGCTTAGTTTTTAAATACTTATCTGTAAGGAAAATAAATTTACTCTAATTCTCTAATAATTTCTTTTTCGGAACTTCACTTCAGCCTTAACAAGAAATTGTTTAGTCTATATCTTTAAACTGAGTACCTAGTAATGACAGAGACTACTGGCGAATGCAGTAGGGCAGATGGATGCAGAAACTTTCACTCCGCAGCACCAGGCACTATCATTATGTCATTTGGGTCTGTTCAAAGACAGAAAGTAGATAAAGACGTCGTGGATCCTTGCAGCTGAAACTTCCCTACTGCTGTGACACCAAGGGGGAGAACAGTTGGCTTACTGCAGTGATGAATGAGAAAGTCATTATTACGAGATACGTTAACATTATGTTTTTTCCCCTATTGGCACTATGTTTACCACCACAGATCTTCCCTGAAGAAGGGAAAAACACTGCTGTTAACTTCATTTTTCACTATTTCATCTGCAATCTATGCTGATGTTGCAGCATACAGTGTTTTATTTCAGAGGTGAACAGAATGGGAATACAAAGCAATTTAAACTTTTTTCCATGGATTCCAACACTCTTATTTGCAGAATTTTAGAATGGAATAGAATGGAATAAAATAGATCTGGATGTCATTTACATCGTCAAAACACCCATTATAGCTTAGATTTTGAAAATCATAGTGAATAAACGTGTGTCACTGGAATATAAATTAGGCATTGTGATTGCTATGAAGCATCTGCATAGTATGTACCAGTCAGTAAACTTGCAACAAAATCCAAATTTTACAGGAATCTATTGGACGAGAGTCTAATAATCCACCTAGGTCCTCCTAACCTGGGTAAGTCTCATTCTACTGCATACTTATGCTTGACTTAGTAAAAGGTACTTTGGTCAGTCCCACAATGGGAAAATTCAGACAGGTACACAAATGGCTTACAATAACTTCAGCTTGGATTCTTTTCTCCCTTCTGTTCTGTCTGTTCATGTTTGTATAGACTTTACTCTGAAAATTTACACTTAAAAGTCCTCTTACTCTGAACAACGGTAACAGAACCTGACCTTATGCAACACACTGAAAAGACACTACATGTTAACACTCTTATACCAGGTGGGTTAGAATGAATTCCTTCAAGCAGCCCAAAATTGAGCCTGGCTTTCACCTATACACAAATTCAGAGAAAAAAAAAATGTGAGTGGCTTTCCTAAATTGCTTTGTTTTCTTTGTCCAGCTTGGCCTGAAATTGAGATTTATATTTTAAAAATTGGCTTTGTACTCCCTTGGAGGCTGCCTGAGCTATTTTAAGTACCATGTAAACCACACAGACATAACAGTGTTTCTTCCAACATTGCTATATGAAAAAATTGAAGCTTATTCCCACCATATATTGCTCACAAATGCCTCATTGTCCCTTTGACAAATGGTCTGTGACAAATTGCTGAAATCATCTCTTGCAGCACTGCTGCTTAAAAGATTCATGCCATTGAATACTCTCCCTCAAAGGCTCAAGTTTAGCCTCAAAATTCCAAATATCGCAGCTTAATAAAATTTAAAAGTCTGAGAGACCCTCTCCCAGGATCAGCTGTCAAAAATCTTTTGAAATAAAGAGACATAAGGAGCCTCCACCTTAAAGTCTCAATGCATTAGTCTTTGGGAATTAAAAAAAAAAAAAAGAAAAAAAAAAGAGAAAAAGAAAAAGACACAGTAAGGGCTGTTTTTCAGTGAAAAAAAACCCCACCAGAATATGCTTTTTGATGTTAAAGTGATAGTGTTTTGTTCTGTTGAAGACTATGGCAGGGACACTTATTTTCAACGTTAGGATCCTGTCTGTAATGAAAAAGTACAACTGCACTTAACTTTCTTCTGGCATTTTTAAACATCCACTGCTTTCGTGGAACTTTCTTGGGAATTGCATATGTGTGCCTGTCACACACAGAGCCTTCTCCCAATATCTGTGCTCAGCCCCATCAGCCCAGCAAAACAGCCATGGGCTTTCCTCCCTGCCCTTAAGAAAGGACAAAGTTCACTGTAGTTCATGACACTTCCGATTGGGTTTATTTCCCTCTAATCAAGCCTTATCACAGATTTTTTAGGAAGTTTCAGTAATGCTCTTTGTCACCGTATGCTTGGAAAGCTAATCCCTACTATAGCCTCTTCTAGAAGGGAAAACTGACTCAACGATTGCTGACCAGAGGAAAGTCAATACAAGGCAGCGTCTGCATGGACCGCAGCTGGGTGGGCTTACAATCCAGCATCTGTAAACCAATACGTTGCACTTGTGGTTTAAGGTCACACACACGGTTGGGAACTGGAGCAATACATGGGGACCCACATCTTGTTTTGCCACCTTGGTGGAGGAAAGGGGCAGTGGACTTCACTTTCAGGAGCAATGTCAATAACTGTCATCACCAGAGCTCATCAATCAGAGCACAAATAGGCATCATTTAGTCCTAAACCATGAATGGCATTCCTCTCCAGCCCCCAAACCCACGTCTTTAGTTATAGATGTCTTTTATATTCACATCTAACCTATATGCTAAATAAAGGTACTTATTTTATCGTGCCTGTCAAAGTTATTTTTGAATGTAAAATTTATGAAATCTGTTGCAACCACTTTAGATCCCGGAAAAGAAGAAGAATGGGAGCTATTTAATGAGAAATGAGATGGGAGATGTTCCGAAACCTGAGCTCTGAGCGTTCCCCACACTCTCAGACATGCACTACATGGGCATTGAGAGTTTTAAAACTTTCACATTCCAACCTATTAATCAATACGATAACACTTAGTGGTAAAACTCTTCTGTAATTAATGCTTAGCTTAAGTTATAAAGCAACGGGTTGGTTATGCTGTTTCAAGCACACCAGCAAGTCTCCATGTTCCAACTAGAAAGTGGCACTTGGGGAATAATCAATCGTTTCTACCAAGTTAGCAAAGATTATTTATTTTGAGTACTAACTGCAGAAAATAGTTCAAACTATACTTTTAATATGCATTATGACAGGCAGCACAGAACTCCCTTACTTCCACCCACACCATACTAAGATTAGAAGACACAAAATTCTACTAAAACACCTATGGTCTCATTATACATTTTGTAACACAGATGTTCCCTGAGGCAGTTTTGCAGTACACTGCATTCCAGCCTTTTGGTTCAGTGCCCACAGAAATTAGGGAAGATACTCTCACAGCTTCCAGAATCCATAGGGTAAGAACCTTGCCCTTCATGTCACAAAACTGGCAAGTGTGTATCCTATAGAAAATGTAAATGTAAACCAAGAAGCCTGGTCTGTCTGAAGAGAATTAAGCCTGCAAAACTAAATTAACTCTTACTTAACTCGATGATATTTGCACTGCAGTGATAATTTGGGCTTTGTTTGAACAATGCCATTGCTCAGTGGCATTTCAGGTGCATTGGCAGAAGGAAAAATATCTTTATTCTTATTTTTAGCTTAAGTCCCTAAATTCAGCATGCTCAAATATAGTAATTGAGTGATGGTAAAAACAAAGGCACAAGGAAGTGAGTCTTTGTGTTCATCAGAAATTCTCTTTAGTTGGAGCAAAAATGTGCTACAGTACTCACAGAGTAAGAGCTGTGCCAGGTACAGTACTGCTGTTGATTGGTAAGACAGAAGGACAACTGATACTGAGTCTAAGTCTGATCTCTACTGTGTCTCCAAGAAAGTAATTCCTTTTATATCACCTGGTATATGTATAGCATTCTCTTACTCTATCACACATGCTTTGGAAAGCGGTTTAATGTTTCCGTAGCATGCCAGATAATGTCAATGTTCTTGCCATTTTCTTCACCAGCAAGTTTGTTCACTCATCCTGTATTTGAAATCCCCTAGTTTAAATAACTTGACTTGACCACACCTAATTTCACTGCATTTACTCAGGGCTAAAGCAAGGATTTTTTTTCCTTGGCAAATAGGAAAAGTCCATTAATATTATATAAATAATGTATATTAAAAATACACCCTTAAATATACTCACAAATATACTTTGTCTATAAATATTCTCCTACTCTCTCCATATACATAGGTATATATCCACACACCCACAAAGACAGCTATGCCAACATACAATTCCTCCTCTAACAATACATAAAATTCTGAAGCTAGGATGGACTATTGTCCAAAATGGTCCACACATGCAAGTGTTTACTACTTATTGTGTCCTGAGGAAGAAAAGAAAATGGAAGTAAAATCATCAGATGATCAAAGAATATATAAAATAATTTGTCTGCAAAACTATAGTGTATTAGTTTATATTCCTGGAGATTATGTAATAATTTGATGCATCTATGATGAATGAAGAAAAAGTTACAAATCTATTGGTTTTAAGTGTTAAAACTACACTTTCTACAGTGCAAGCTATTTTCTGTAACTACCATACCTGCCTTCAGCATGCTTCTAAAAAATAGAGCAAAGAACAAAGAAACGACCCTTTGCTATTCCTGAGAAGTCCAGCTTTTTGAGGCCATCAGAAGAAATAAATTCCCAGATCTGTGATCGCAGCTGGAATGCAGCTTTATGAAGTTTATAGCTACATTCTATGAGGCCAGTCACCATATATGAGGTCACTTTTGAAGAGAAGAGGTCTCTAAACCAGAGAACTTCAGCAATGCTATTACACGAAAAATAACTGCAGATCAGGTTAAATTGTAAGTTGAAAACTCAGCCATGAGCTCGAGATGCATGGGAGCAACTGAGCGCTCGGGAAAACTCCTGTGGTTCTCCAGTGAAAGCCACATGCTGCAATGCAGCTTTACCACACGGATGCAGAGCACACACAGCTGGCTCAGCAACATCTGGCTGGAGCAGGCATGCCTTGCTCACCCTCAGAACCCAGCACCAAGCCACCACGCAAGCTGCCTGTGAGAGTCTGTTGGGAAAGCTGTGAGATGCCGCCTTCTCCCATTCCTTACACTGAAGTCCAACCTAAGCTTTCCACGGTGCTGTCAGTGGCACTGCAGCAGGTTAATGTTTCTTCAACTCTTGCCTGAATTACGGGTGACAAAACTTTTTTCCTTTTGAATTATCGTACTCAGAGCAATCTTTAATTTCATGTTCTCATACTCTGGCATATGCGAAGAATTCCACAATGACGGTTTAAATACGGAGCAGGCAGAGAGGCAGAGGTAAATAGAGCTGACTTTAAAAGATGGAGTAATTTTGTAATAAATTGGTTGAAGAGTTTAAGGGACACTTATTAAAGTTCTGAAACTGGCAGGTCTGTGAAGGGTGTTAGCTTTTAAAAAAGCATTTAAAGCCCACACGATCGCTGCCAATTACTCTCTGCAAGTAATGGAGAAATGCCTACCATTTATGGGTAATTACTCATTTCCACCCATTTCTAAAAGCTGTGGCAGGAGGTGAGACATGAATTGTGCAGTGTTTCATTACATAAGGACACATCAGGTCTTTTTTTGGAATGTAACCTGCCACAATCTAGAACAGTATATCTTACTAATAAATGATGCTTTCTCAAAGGCACTTTGCATTTCACAGAATAGAGGACAACCCCAAGAAAGGATAAGGAGACTTCCAAAGGTGGAATGATGAATACAATGGTTTCCTTCCTGCCAGATCTGCATTACTCTGCAGTACCATGGTGCAACAACTTGAACTCCAGAGTAATTTCAGATTAATGTGTAATCTGAAACTTGAAAGGGATAGGGACTCCACTGCTGACACCTGCTGATGACCAAGGAGAGGTTCCCGAGTCCTGGAGTGTCGAGAGACTCGTTGAATCCTAGACTGGTGTCCCAACAGAACACTACCACTCCTCAGTGGGCAATTATGGTTAGATAGCAGAGATCACAAAAGTGTTGAGTCTGTTAGAAATGCCTTTGTTAGGCTGCCTTCATGCTTTGAAGTTGTGGGTGAATATTCATGCTTGATAATGAATGGATGAGATAACTGAGTAGTAGGAATTGTGACAGCTTAGTTGGTTCTCACAGACTTTGTAATTCATATGTAAGTCTTTCTAGCAAGTGTAAAACTTCAATTTCACAGACAGAGCTCTGCCTTTCTAGACTACCAGCAAAAAGCTCCAGAGAAGAAACCTCCACACTTTGCCACATGGCAATAATAAATAGCTGGGACTAAGAATTCGAGCAGAAGTGTGATCTAATCATTGCAGCAGGAATGCAACGAAGCAGGACATTCATGGAGTTACTGTGCTGCTTGAAAGTGCCAGGGATAAACAGGAGCTCCCAGCAGTGTCACAAGAAGGTTGAAAGAAGAAATGCGATTTCTGTAAAGCTGGAGATTCAAACACTACATCAGCATATCCAATATGAGAACAATTTCACATATCAGAAATAAGAAATGCTGCTTATTACAGAGCGTTAGTCACAGAGTCTTTGGATGTAATTGCACAAAGTGGGTAGGAAAGCTGGAAGTCTAATAACTGTATAGAGTCATTTCTTGTATATGGAAAAACAGCAGGACTCAACACAAATACATATTGATTAATTAAAAATTGGAATAACCATCAGGAAAATTGCCTGTTGTTTGAACATCTGAATGTGCAATAAGCTGTATGGGTTGGACACAAATGTAGCAGTCTTGAAAACAGAGAACCTGTAGGGCTTTAATGACACAACCACACTGACACAGCCTGTACCCAGAACGTGTCCAGGGGATGGGTAATTCCCACCAGTGCCGCAGCCAGTGACATCTGAGTGACTGAGTAAGTGCTGCGGGCTAAGAGAGAGGAAGGAAAAATGCTCTGGACGACCCAGGTGGGTATGGTCTAAGCTGGGATCCCAACTGTTCTTTCCTCCATCCCCAAAGCTGAGCACTGCAGAGATTACAGTCACGAGCACGTCAGAGCCCAGGCACGGCAGCAGCTGTGCCAAGAGCCCTGGTGATACGGGACTTGTCACAGAACACAGAGACTGATGGGGCAGGTGTCATGGAGACCAGCTTCGACAGGGCACTCTGACAAGGGTCTGCCTACTTAATACCAGAATGACTACACTTCTCTTGAATAAAAATTGACCCTGTTAACCCTGGAGTCCCTGAACACAACTGGGCATCCCCGAGCTCAGCGTGCGGTCAGGGAGTGCTAAGGGGGAGCTCCAGCCAGCATTGCTTGGGGGTTGTTCATTGAAGTGGGAAGCTTCAGAAGCTATGTTTATCAGTTGAAGGATTTTTAATTTGAAGGATTTTAGTTTTTTTATAGTGTCTCACACAGTACACTGTGAGTTGTGGGTCAGCTGGGTATTTCAGTTCATTCTGCAACCCTGATACGGAGGAAAAGGAAGGATCAGGGATAATTCCGAAATAATGTCTGCCACAATGGGAAGTATACAGCACAATACATCTCTTGGTATTGGATTCCTAATAAATAAAATGAGAGTGGTTATGTTTAGTTCAGCATTGCAGCATGTAGGTTGCAGACATCATAGAGATGCTTAGAGAATATTCACGACATAATTTACCTTTACCTTTGTTTACTGCAGAGCCTTGTTTTAGAAATCTACACAATATCTTCCTTAATTTTAACCATCTATTGAAGTATTGCACTAGTCTAGATCATAAATACTTAAAGATATTAACTAATTAGTGCTGTAACTGTTTTTGAAAAAGGAATGCTGCAATTTAAGATTGTAAAAAAATAGGAATGTTATTTTTAACCTGTGAACTCTCTCAACACCAGCTGTCTCAGCATTAACTGAAAACATGCACAGCAATCTTCTGTCTTCATATTTTATACCCCTACTCATCTTTATATCTTATGATGCAAGCAAGCAAAGTCCTGTCTATTCTAAAGCCAGTTGCCATACCTTTCCAGGTCAAACACCAATGCTGCTATGGATTTCAGACAATTAGTACTCTCCTTTTAATGAAAATCTTTTTATTTTCTTAGGTCTTGGTTGTTGGGTTTTTTTAGTTGCCATATTTGTGCACACATTTTTGTCCCAGTGAAACCTCTTGGTAAGCAGCACATAGTCCAGGGGACCAGGCACAAATCAATTCTCAGGATTTTCAGCAAATTCTAACCCATCATTCTGAAGCCTTGGTGAAAACATTGTTGGTTTTTTTTTTCTATCCTGTATTACTGCTTAGGAATACAACCTTACCTTCACTTATGAATTTCTTAAGAAAGTAAATGGCACTCCCTATTAACTTCCTGAAAAATAATTTGATGTCGAGGGAATTTTTACACTTGCTTTTTCCTTTCTTACTACAGAAGTTTACTGTATCACTACGTCAACAGGGGAGAAAAACAAACTAATTCCCCCCATATCCTGGAGTATTTTTAGGAGATCTAGAAAGCAATGTCACGCATGAAAAAACAATCTTGCAGAAATATTTAATTGCCTACATTCTGGCTTTCTGCTGTCATGAGCTGGGCTGCACCAGTATAATTCAGAGTAGGATCTGACCCATTATATTTAACTTGCCTACACTTTTTTTTCAAAATTTCACATGTCCTCAGTAATTAATTCTCAGATCTAAATACTGGATAACAGCATGTTTCAGAAATTAGGAGGAAAAAAAAATAAACTAGTTGTCAGCATCATACAGAGTAATTCAATAGTACTGGAATATCCCGAGGGTGGATATGAATAAACAATTCATGAAGAGCTGGTAAATTACATTTCAGCTTCTGTTTATTGCAAAACTAGATACTAGTCAAATACTTAGCTCTATCGAATAAAGATAGTCCACTGGGCTTAGAATAAAGAGCATTTCTAAAGAGTTTTTCTCCTATATTTATTTTGTGCAGGATAGGATTAGTTTTTTAAGCAGTCTTGAACACAGACAGATGAAATTATATCAGACAAGGTCAAAGAGGAAATCTGACGGCCTGCAGCAAGCTGGGTTAGTCCTTAGTTCTTTCATCATGTACACAAAAAAATAACAAACTAAAATTACAGAATGGTTTTGGTTGGGAGGGACCTTAAAGACCACCTAGTTCCATCCCCCTTGCCATGGGCAGGGACACCTTCCACTAGACCAGGTTGCTCCAAGCTCCATCCAACCTGGACTTTAACATTTCCAGGGAGGGACAGCCACAGCTTCTCTGGTCAACCTGGGCCAGTGTCTTGCCACACTCACAGTGAAGAATTTTTTCCTAACATCTAACCTAAACCTAACCTCTTTCAGTCTAAAGTCATTACTTCTTGTCCTATTGCTACATGCCCATGTAAAAAGTCCCTCTCCAGCTTTCCTGTAGGCCCCCTTCAAGTTGGAACACCTCTCCAGCCTGTCAAGGTCCCTCAGGATGGCATTCCTTCTCTCCAGTGTGTTGATCACACCACACAGCTTGGTGTCATCAGAAAACTTGCTGAGGGTGCATTCAATTCCACTGTCCATGTTGCCAAATGAATAAGTCTTTCAGTTTTTAGACCAGGTTTTAAGACAACATGAAAAATGAATACAATTTAGAATATCTTTGTGGTACATTTAGAAGCATTCATAAAATTAGATGTCTAATTGATGAGCCAGTAGCATGTGATTCTTCTAAGACCACAATTCATGTTCATCCTACAACCCTAAATAAAATTGATTTAACCCTTTGAAGTCAGTCTTTATAGCAAATCAATACAGATAAGAAGGTCACTAAATACTATTCAGTGTGAAATTGCTGGCGAAGAATCACAGAATAATTGAGGGTAGAAGGGACCTCTGTAGGCCACCTAGGAAAGATGACCTTTCAAAGCAAAGCCACCTTTGAAGTCAAATCTAACTTTGAAGTTGAATCAGGTTGCTCAGGGCTTTATCCAGTCACGTTTTCACACCCCTAAGGACGGAGATTATGAAACATCTCTAGGTAACTTGTTCCAATGTTTGACCATCCTCATTATGAATACTTTTCCCAATATCTATTCAGAATTTCCCTTCTTGCAGCTAGACCCCTGTTTCTTGTCCTGTTTACCAACACAAAAGCTTCTAACACCCTGCCTCAGGTCACATCTCTGATTTATGTAATGTCACGACAGCACCACTTAGAAAACTGAGAGCTGTGGGAACTTTGTCTACCTATAAGGTGGTTGTGAAAACTCCTTGAACTGGAAAAATACCAAATCTCCCACTACTGGGTAAGACTGCAACATCCACCTGCTTGTTGAGGAATATTCTCCAGTGAAATCATCCTCCTTTTAGTGGGGATAAGAGAACATTAGGAGAAGAAAAGTGCAACAGAAAGGTCCCATGAAAGATAAAGTCCTCATGCGCTGAAGTGTTTACCAGTGCAAACAGAAGAATCACTTTTATTATCATAGTGCTCATTCAGACATATTAGGAGCAGTGTGATCAAGACCTACTTGCAGCATAATATATGCCAAAGAACCTCATTGTAAAACTGAGATTTTTTTATTTACATACATGTACTTATAAGCTTCATCTGTTCTGTGGAATTGCAGTTTGATAAAGTTAACAGGACATGACTGAAATCCATTGTTTATTGCCTTAAACATTATCTATGTCCAAAGATACCAGATTCAATGAATCTGTTCCTCAGCAGTAACCCTGTTGAATCAATCTCTACACACTTAAGTTGGTTGCCCAGTTAATTCTACAGTGTCCAATAAAACTCATGAGTTTTGCATTGCTTTTGCTTTTTGGATATAGCTTAGCATCAAGTACAAGATTTGTTTGCAGGGGAGCCCCTAGTTCTGCTGAAATGCCAGGACCATAAAAGCTGGATGCTGTTGGTCTTCAGAGAATTATTATGAAGGAAAGCTAGCAAGCACCTTGCTAGCCTTCTCATGCCAGTAGGAATATGCTTTGGGGCATCTTTGGAGGAGAAAAGTTAGAGTAAATGAAACAAAAATACTGCAAGGTCAAATGGCAAATTAGCTTCTGGGATGCTTTAATCAAAGCGTTGCCGTATTTGTATTTTTAGAGGTGGGAAGAGAAGTGAGATGGGCCCGTGGGATTGTTAGTCAAGAAAATTACCAAGATGAAACTCATATTGTTAACTATACCACAATGCTGTGTGAGCTACCAATAAATAACACTGAAGTGACAATCTCTGTAATGAAATTCACAATCATTCTCATCCCCAAACCGCCTGATTTATTAGTGTGAATTGATACTCCAGCTCGAGATGTCCTGACAGTCAGATATTAACTGAAGGCTGTAGGTAATTTTAACAATATTTTCCTGTTCAGATGTTACGTTTGATTTGTTTCTACCTGCTACCATAGTTCATACTGACAGCATTAAAAATGGGTTACTGCACTGTGGTGTTTTACGAAGGTTCATGTCACTTCTTGTTACTTCATTTCGTGTTGCAACATGACAGAGCACAGTCTGATATAATGTAGTGTGGCCTTCTGTATTAGAAAGGGTCAAACATTTTCTAAACAGTAATATTTACACCATGGCAGCACATTATTTTCTGTTTCTGTTAATTTATATGGTTCATATAAGCTAGGTTACATCAGTCAGTGCTCTGCACCAGAAAATGATTTCTGTAGGAAAGAGAGAGACTGAGAAGAAAAAATAGAAAAAAATAAAATTAAACAACTGTCTTTCCTCCCTCAAAATGCACACACACAAAAAATATTTTACATTAGAATTTCCTAAGCTTGTAGATCTGCAGCTATTTGTACACCTCATTTTAGGTCTACTCATCACACCTTAGGTTATAAGCAGAAGGGGAGTACAGCTTTTTCTCTTATAGCAACAAACATCCCAGGTACAATCTGTATATGGGTAAAACCCAAATCATTCTTTTCCATTTCATTTGATTCCTTGCAGTTTATAGTGATGTGAATATAGAATTAGCTCAACTATTTACCTATAAACTTAGTGAATTTAAAAATTAGCAAAACACTCCCAGTCCCAAACAGAGTTTTACTTGCCTTTCTCCTAAACAACATTTTTAAAGGCTACAAGTGGCAAGTTCAGATGAAATCAAGTGCCAGTTTCCACTTGCATCTGAGAGCTCTGGAATTACGGAGAAAAATTTAGCACAGGGGTCTTGCCTGTACTGCTGCCTTTCCACATTACTGAGTATCCTCCTGTTACTCCTGCTCCGAGTTCAGCCTAATTTGCAAGAATTTGGAATTTTCCATTAAAACTATGTGAAAAAAGGAAAGCATGTCAAAATACTACAGCAGGTTCTAGTAAGAGCCACAATAAAGGCTGATGTTTAAAAAAACTAAGAATATACAAAATGACCATTTATTTGATTGCATAGGAAGTATTGGAATATTAGGGTTGAAGGAATGGAAGATCAAACACCTGTTATTGATAAATGTCTCAGAAGTTTATACTAATTAAACAATATTTTACTCTATAAATGATAGTGTTGAGAGCCGAACACACACAAGTCATCTTAGATTAGTTCTCTACTTGGTACTGCATAACAGCCTGGAAGTGTGAGCTTTCTGTGTGCTGACTGCCACTGACAGTTGGCAAAATCATAACTGTTGGTATAAATTTAAACCAATTTAACTTAAAACAGGTGCAAAAGACTGTGTTATTTGGGCTTAAGCCAAGCTCATTGAAGGTAATTTCAATCAATATGAATTTACTTATGTTAGATTTAATTAAACCAGTCTGAAAAAAAATAAAATTAAACTGGAAGTGCTTTGATGAGGAGTTGCACAGAATTAACTTAAATTAGGTTTAAAAATTATATATGGTAAATTGTGCAACCATCTTTCATAGACAAGTGTCAGAAGTTAAAGAGGTAAGTCAGGTATGTGAGAGCGCTTGCATTCCTAAATGCTCCCTGAGTCAGAGGGATGGGCTGCTTGCTGCAGACCAGGATGGGAACATAAAGCCACTCTGGCCAGTCTGTTCTTCCAGGAGCAGTCTCACTAGAAATCACAATAAACAAAGGCAATACCTTTCCGGGAAATTACCCATCAACTTTTTTTTTTTTTTTATGAAAAAATGATAATTTCTCTAATTCTTAGTATTTTCAACAAAGTATTCACAAAAAATTCCATGTATAACCATGCTTTGATAAAGCAATGTTTTTTCCTTTTTCCTTTTAAAATACATTTTGACTCTGCCGTTTGTTTTCTTTGTTTCTATTATTGCACTCTACACCAGCAGTGGTGCACTACAATTAGTGACCTAGTCATCTCTAGCAAAGGAGTTGAAATATTTTAAATTATCAAAGACACACCTGTCACCCAGCATTGATTAAAACATGTAACTTTTTCTGGATTTGAAACACATCCTGTTTGCTTTCTGATGGAACATTCTGATGCCTTGACAATCAATAATAAATAACAGGTGCCCTTAAAACGACTTTAAAAGTAAAACCAAGTATTTCAATTATAGCGTTCGATATTATGTCAAATCTAGAAGAGCAGTGAAAAATATGGCAGACTGCCTTCTCTAACATCACAGCCTGTCTTTTTGTATAAGTTCATAACAAAAACTCAAAGAATTGCCATGAAACATCTGAGTTTCCTTGAAACCCCATTTTCCAGGAAAAAGCATTCTGCTGGAAAATTCCTGACTAGCTCTTATCTCTCATTTGTTTCCATTAGATGTACTTAACGGCTCTAACGGTCCCTACAACTCGCAAGTGCAGTAGAAACCAGAGACCTGACTTGGTCTCTAATAATAAATAAAAGTTCCAGTGAACTTGGGGAAAAAAAGTTTCCTGTATCTTCCATTAAAATACATGGAAAAAAAATTATCCAATTTTCCCCTCAGGAAACAGAGAGAATTTCTTTATCATCTGATACATTAAACTTCTGATTACTCACCATGTCCTCAGAATACCCAGCATAGCACAGATTTTAATGTGGCATTATGTATAAAGAAGTGTTAAAGGAGGATTTCAGCTACTTTGTAATTCCTGATTTCACAGAGCCCCCTTGGACTTCTGTCGAGTGGCGCCATCCCAGCGTGTGGCACCCATCCCAGCAGGAGCATGCACCGCAGCTCCAGAGGGCTGCTGGAGACCACAGAGGGGCCAACCTCACTATTCTACTCACTTTGGCAACTGCCTTTGAGAGTTAAAACTACCACCAGAAGGAAAATAAGAATGCTCCGTGGCAGAGAAAGGGGGAGAAACAAGGTTCAAGTGAGAAGTTTGGGAGCTAAAATCACCTGTAGAGGTGCCCAGAGCCAGACACCAGGGAAGCACAGAGGCACAGGCACACAGTCAAATTAGAGAGTTGGGCCATTGGGCAGGAACAACTGAAATCCACCTTCATCAGCAGAAGAGGTGATAGGGAATGGTGGGAGAAAAAGGCAGCAGATGGGAGGAGGAGGAGGCGTGGAAGAGCAGAAATGCAATTAACAGTTTTCCAAGTGGTTTAAATGGTTATGAATTAGGAGCTGCTAGAATTCACAGATAACAACGAGCTTTTTCCACCTGGAGGTGCCAAGTGTTCCGAGAGGAGCCACGTGGCATTAACTCCATCTGCAGATAACAAAACTGAGATGCACAAAGGGAAAATAAAAGGCATCCTGCAGGCCAGCTTCAGAGGCAGCAACAGTATCTGAAGGGCAGCTCCAGAATCAGCCCTAGTCTGGCTACAGGTCATGGGTATATTTTTGCCAAGCTAGTAACGGCTTCTATAATTAGAATAATACTCTGTGGATAGAAATGCAGGCATGAGGGAACCTGTCTATATGCAAAGGGGGTCCATGAAGCAACGTATGTCAGATTCATGCAGAGCTCGAGAATGCCAGCTTAAGAAACTAAGTTTTCAGACATGGTTATTTTTATAATGGTCTAGATAAACTCAGTGACCTTATCCATTTAGGTTGACTGAAATTTATGAACATGAGGGGCGAAGACATTTTTCCAAGATCCCAAACTCTCATTTTGCACAACTGACAGGGAACAGAAGGTTCCCCACCCCTGAAGATGGCTATTAGCATTTCACAATATTTTAGCATTAAGTATATAGCCAGGTCATTTTTAAGTACCAAAAGAAGAACTCTTCAGACAGAATGTATTCTAAAGATGTGAGCTAGAAACGCTACAAAATCTTGTCATTATAGGTGATAAAAATGCTAGCTGATGTAATGACATTTTGGGAAAAAAATGTGCACAACATTCAGAAAAAAACAGAAAAGTAGACTGACCTTTCCTAAAAAAATGATTAACCACAAATTTAAAAAAAAAAAAAGAAAAAAAAAAAAGATCAGACATGTTGAAGTGTGTAGAAGCAAGGAAAAAGGCAGCAGTGTGTCCAGCACCGACTCCTCTAACAGTAACAGTGAGTCAAAGGGCTGTTGTGGATTGCAGCTCTCTCCCTTTTTTCCTACTTTCCTCACTTACTCATTTTCTTGCTCTATTAAAGAATCCTATCGGTGAAAGCTTTAAGGTCAGACCTTGATGTGCACTAGAGCTCACTCTGCTCTACTCTGGGGTGGAAGAAAGATTCTTTCATTTTTCCGTTTTTATTTCTCGTTTTAATTTGACTTGATAGCTTGTTGCACTTTGACTTGCAGTGAGTGTTTCCTGTGTGAAGGAGTCACATCCAAAAGTTAAAAGACTGTAGAAATCAAAGTTTCTACATACTGAACTTCACAGCCTACCTGACCATGCGGGGACCATCTTGCCCTGCATGTAAAGAACAGATGCATACAGAAAACCCTCTCTGGAAGAGCTCTTCTAGCAACGCTTTATTCTAAAATTAATCAACCAGAGGCATCAGTGACTACAGAGAGAGGAAAGAAAAAGGCATGCATTGAACTACCAAACCTGTTGTGTGGAATGGCTAAATGGAAAAATCTGTACAATCTACTAAAACAGGAATGCTGCAAAGATATGAAGAAAAGGTTTTTCTAAGTGCCTCATAGTTTCATATTATTGCTCAAAAAATACTAAAAAAAACAAAGAGTAGCCTTTATGTGGTGGATTTTCAAATCCCACAATGAAAACATTCCCTTCCTCCTAGTAAGACCTATTCCACACAAGCCAACTTTAGCAAAAAAAAGTAAAAATGTCATTATGCTGTGTGCCAACCTCTAAAATAATGACATCTCAACAGCAGCATGCTGTAACTCAGTGCTTTACATAGCACAATGAAGGCCAAGAATTTATGGATACACTGATGCCTGTAAATGTTATTAAGTATAATAAGCTCTCTTTCATCCTTCACGGGTAATACCTAAACTATACAAATTCCATTGTAAAAACTCATGTCAGATAGTACACTGTATACTGGTGACATCTTTTACCTGCTATGTGCAGCATTTTATTTGTCAGGTTTTTTTATTAAGCATATGTAAAGTTGGCACTTGCTTTCCTGAGAGAGCCTTTCAATCTTTTGTTCTCTGTTGTGCCAGACATCTCTGCCTGTATTTACACTGAAAACAAAGGTTTTGCAATTACAGAAGTTCTGAAAAATGATTGGAGAAAGGAATCAATGACATTTCAGGAGAAAGTACTTCATTATTCTTTGCCCTAGAGAAGTTTCCAAATGCAAGTATTGTTTAATTTAATCTCACAGTATCATGAAACAACAGAGTTATTACCACGTATGCCCCAATGCATTTATAGTTTCCTTTCTATGCAAAAATTCTGCAGGTCATTTCTGTTTGAATGGCCAGTTCTTCATGTGGAAAGAAAGCTCAGACAATGTCTTATTGAGTAAAAGAGGCTTGTTTCATGATTCATTACACCTCTTTTTGTCCTTATGTGTAAGCCAGCTCCTCTCAGTTTCATACCAAAGCCGAATGCACCATGGAGGTTGTGCAGAGCCATAAAAGTAATGCTGCAAATTCTCATGCATACAGTAAAATGCTCAATAAAAATAAGAACATTTTGAAAAAGGTATGCACAGTCTCCATTTTAGAACTGATTTTTCATTCTGCATAAGTTCATTTTTCTTTATACTTAAACAAAATGACAGATGTTCATAAAAGTGATATTAAGGATTCCTTTTGGCACTGCTGTTCAGTGTTCTCATTTATTACTCTTCTGGTAGTAGAGAATGCAATGTTATTCTTATGAAACCAGGATCATCAAAATTGCCAGGTGTCTGATGTGTGATCATTCCCCCTGTATGCAAAGTAAAGTGTTTCCAAATGCATTAGTCTAGTGAATTCTATGCTTATGGCTCAATTCTTCAGAGTTTCGTGTACTTTGGTTATATACACCTTAACTCTAGGAGTTTAATGTCAATAATGTTCAGCCTCCTGTAAGATTGAGCTCCTAAAGAGAAAGGAATTCTAATTGTGATTCTTATAGTGAATAGTTTGTGTTCTTGAGCAAATCTATAAACTCAGGTTCCAAACTATAAAATCCATTCACATTTTCAAGTTCTAAGAGACAGTCTTTTTTAATTTATTTTGAAATGCTGGGCTGCAGGTAAAAATTCCAGTAAAGTCAGTGGAAACAATAGCTATCTAAATATAAAGCTAGGCACTTAATTAAAATGCCTGGAGTTGGTGCTGCTTGTGCAATCTTTTGCCTAGGAATCATTTACACTATTATTCTTCCCTTCATATCTACTCCTCCTTCCTCCAAAAAAGAAAAAGAAAGAAAGAAGGGGAGAGGGAGGGAGGAAAGGGGAAAGGGAGGGAGGGAAGGGGAGAGGGAGGGAGAGAAACCCAGAACCATTAATTTCACAAAGTGGACCTCTATCTGGATAGATCGGGTTATGGTGTGAAAGATAGCAGCAAGCAGGATAGAAAAGTTGAGAAACTCAACTCTAAGGAGGCAGTTGATAGCTAAAACCCACTATATATACACACCATAGGTACACTGTACATATCCATGTAACACCTCCTTTATGAAACTAGCAAGTTTTCATGGTTGGTAGAAGAATAGGACAATGTGACAGGAGATTTACAGACATTCAGTGGCAGCAAAGAAAGGGGATTCTCAGGGGATTCCTTCCAGCCTCTGAAACACTATTAGCACTACTAGGTAAAGCCTCTGTGCTACCCTGCATTTTTTGCCTTCTGTTGCATTCCATCCAGCTAGTTCTTTTCTTGTTTCTCTTCTCCCAGCCTCAATTTTGTCACCTACACAGCCTGCCTTATTCATGTTCTTATTTCTCTTCCCCCCATACCCCCAATTTTGGCCACCTTGTGCAAGGAGCCCCAGTGCTCCAGCACACTTAGTCCCCGACCCCCAGTGTCTTCCCATCTCCATATTCCCTCTTCTCATCGTAGCTTTGGAGCATCTCTGTTCCCACCTCTCTGTTCTCTGGACATCTCATATTCCCCATTTTTACTGGCTCCAACTCAAAGAAAAGCACTAGCAATAAAATACTTTATAAGCTAATGTATCCTTTAATGTTTATGTGTAAAACAGAATGATATTTAGTTGATCTGAGTCTGTACCTTTCCAAATATTTCAAGTGCTGTTGTATATTTACAGTATTTTTAGCTCAGCTGCATTCTCTTTTCTTACAGAAAAAATTTTCCTAATGATTTCAGTGTCACTATGAGGATCACATTTGTTGGAATATTTCTGGTTATGGATAAACTATCATTTTATTGCCTTAGCCACAGGGCAGTTCAATGATAACAGGTTTACTGATCGCTACTTTAAGAGGGATAAATCTGTTTATCTCCCAAAATAACAGAGATCTTGCCTCCAGCAACTTACTTCTACTTCTTGTCTAAAAGTTTTTACCCCTTCACTAAGAAGAGCAAGAACTTGTTAAAGTTTGTGAGATGTATCATAGCAATGAGGAATGCTAGGGAGGCTGGGGTGAAGAGAGAAACCTCCTAAGGTGGATCAGAAAGAAACTCCATTAATGGCAAAACTAGTTAGAAAATCCTTACCTTCCTACATTTGTTCCTGCTGTCTTCATAAAGGTTTTCATCCCTTCCCTTATGCCACTTTAGGAACCAACTAATTATGTGACCACAGTCTGAGTGAGAAAGCATGAAATGGAGGATAGAAAA
Source organism: Aegotheles bennettii (assembly GCA_013398125.1). Classification (NCBI taxonomy): domain Eukaryota; kingdom Metazoa; phylum Chordata; class Aves; order Caprimulgiformes; family Aegothelidae; genus Aegotheles; species Aegotheles bennettii. The sequence goes on from VZRW01013250.1 coordinate 1,513,446, forward strand.
AAGCAGTGTAATAAAAAAAATTATACTCGATTTTTAGAAGATGATTACTATTGCAATGAGTCAAAATTACCAGAACTACTTAGGAGTAGCATGGCTTCTCCCCTCCACACTCCCTAGTGTAACATGATACAAAACTAGAACAAAATAGAAAACCTACAAACTTAGACTTCTAATAAGTATCTACTGGACTTGTGTGAAAGGTGAAACAAGAGGGACTCATACAAAGATTATGAAACAGACATTGTTGAAGAAAAGCTATCTCTCCATATTCAAATCCATGTGCCAAATATGTTTTTTCGCTGACAGAATTTGTAAGGCTTAATGTAAGCAAACCAGCTTTTTTCCTTTGGATTCATATTTTGATAAAACAACACTCCAATTTGCCATTTCATTTGGCCTGAGACAAAGATATTCTAATGAGTTTTATCAGAAATACAGCACGAATGTTATAAAAGCAACTCCAAAAAACATTTTACCATCAGAAGTATCAGAAAACCCGAACAACAGGCTACATAATTTCTCAATATACACTGTGCACATACAAATTACTGTAAGGTTTATGTTTGCATGTACTCTCCCAAAACAGTACCTCAAATACTGTTAAAACTAAAACAAAACAAAAAAATCTAGATAAATGCTGCAAATCTTCAGACTGTAGTTGCTTATGGAGAGAAATGAAATACCATTACTGGAGTACTTTGAAAAGCTTAGGTGAAAAGAATGCAGAAGCGAAAAGATTGTTACGTATCAGGATGCCCTGTATTAATCCTAAAAAAATTACTTGTGAATTATATGAACAAGATTCTGCAGTTATTCTCTAACACACTCAAGGTTATGGTTGGACATGCTCTGTAGTATTTCTTCAGTACAAACCTTGCAAAGTCAGAGGCCCCATAAATGAGCAGAACATTTGGATGGTTATAGAAGACCTGAGCACTACGTGCAAAGCGAAATCAGTCATCCATAGGTGCATGACTCATCTTTGCACGGATCAAAAAACCTCCAAGACCTACAGACAGGAAAAATTCTTCTTTTCTCTTGTTATTATTGGTCTATCTCAGCTGTAAAATGGAAATCCACATTTGCGTGGAGCTAAGTAAAGAATTTAATCATAGGCCAAATCTCCATTTTATACATAATTCTCCTTTTGCCACCACTGAAGTGATGGAAAATACGTTTCTTCATTCAAAAGGGATAAAATTAAGCAAATAAAAATGACTCCAACATTTCTTGCACTTTAATCTCCACATTATCCATCATCTGTCTTGTTCATTTAATGACAATGTATGTCCTTCCTTCATTGTTTACACATTCTTGTAACCACTTTTAACCTAGCAAAGCAAAATAGCTTTTTTCACTCCACCTCAGATAACATCATGCAATCAAACTCTGGTTTTGGCAAGAAATTAGAGATTTCTTATAAGGTTGTAGGCTTACCAAGGGTAGCTGTAGCAGTGTTGCCCTTGCCTCCATTTTATGAGCATTAATTATCATCAGTATGAGGTATAAAAGAGTTCCCTTGCTTTGGGAGGTCTATACCTCTATAATGACTTAAAAACAAAGTCACTCGAAGCTTGAAGGGCAAATTTAGCACATAACAGTCATGGAGAAATATTACAAATTGTTCCCCACTTTACAGCCTGCCTCCCTGATGAGGTTATTAAAGTGTAAAACTGAAAAATCAGAGGTTAAATAAAATCCTTTCCCCTTTAGACCAAAAACACATTGAGACCAAAACAACCTATTTGGGTTTTGTCATTCTATATAAAAGAGCTTCCTTTCTTTGCACAGTTTTACACTCCTCTAGTTTTTTTTACTAGTCACAAGGTAGATTTCAGTGTCAATCAGTTTTACAAGCTGATTGATGCCAAACTGTGTCAACTGCTACCCGGGGAGTTACAGTTTACTCCTTCTCAGTAGTGAAGTGTGAATTTAAGGGCTGTGGTACTGTGTCAGCAGTGGTGCAGAAGCCTTCCCAGCTTTTCCAAGCACACACAGTGGGAAGAACACAAGATGAGGTTCAGGGTGAAGAACAAGAAAAGGTGTGGAGATCTCAAGTGTAATCTGGTTAGGATGGAAATTAGACTGGAGGGCTCCAAATCTTTTTGTGGCTGGATTCATGCCTCTCCAATCAAAACCCATTATTTTATGATAACTAGATACACTTAGGATATGGTCCCCTTGTGGTGTTTTGATGGTTTCTTAGACTTAACTTCTGTTTCTATAATTTGTTTCAATTCAATTCATGCTTTTGGGAGTGGTTTGCTTCCTTCTCCCTGTTTCTGAAGGAGGAAGGACATAGCAATTAATTACTTAGCAAACACACGATCATTTCTGGTCATCTGTCATCTGTGTAGCATCTCTACTGTATTATGGTTAACACAAGTCAGCAGACACGTGGGTCTGTCATCCATCTCTGTAACGCATCTCTATAGCAAGATGCCTGTGAGAGGAGATGTCCATAAAGCTTAACTTTTGTCTGAGGGCATTCAAATCAGTCATAAAGTTGAGCTTTTCTACTCATGAGCTGATTCCTATGCATTTATGGCCCTCACAATGAGCAAAACCGAGTGAGTGAGTGGAGTTCAGCAGTGGTTGCACTGTGCAGAAAGTTCATAGCCCACAGCATCTGCCCATAAATAACAGGCCATAATGATTCAAGGCAAACTGTGTCTGTTTAGGAATTTCAGAGTAAATTGCATCCTGGGACAGGGCTCTGACAAGCACTCATTGCACTCAGGACTTGAGGACAAAATCTCAGGACCTTGGGCATAGGAGAAGGTCATTCAGCCTGCAGCTTGAACTCTGAAGCGTTTTCATTCTCCTGCACATTATGAGCAGCCCTTGCTATATCAGGGGTACATGCTGGTACGTTGACCTTCATTCTTTTATTTTCCAAGCTATGTAGTCACATTAGTAGAGGAAAGCTAATGCAATTGGCATCAAAGAACTTACATGCCGTCTGATGGGCTGGAGAGCTGCCAAGCCTCTAATCCACCATGTGACTGACAGGACTCCAGTCCCCAGGAGAAAGTGATTTTTAACACAGTTTTCTATTTCTCTGAAGTTATCAGCAGTTTCATTCAGATCATCCAGATCAAATGCCTTCAAGGTAAGTGATTATTTAAGGAATTATTTTCAATGAGAGCCTTTGGTCCTAATGTTCATTCCGATAGTAGTTTAAAGGAAAAAATACACTTTGCTTCTCTGATGTTGGACCAATGAGTGCCAGATGAGGCTTATGCTACACGTGAAAAAAAATAATAGTTTGTGCTCTTTAGATATATTAAAAAAAATAAAAAAGAAAAAAAAAAGAAAAAAGCGAAGTTCACAGCTAAAATTCATGCCAGGGGTCACCTAAGCAGATAAAGCCAAATCAATATTAAAAAAACCTTACACCACAGTTTAAAATACCAACATGTATTACAGCTGCAGCTGGTATTTGCCTACCAAGTGCTCAGACAGGAACGAAGGAGAAGGATGCCTGGATTCAGCAAAGCACTGCAGCGTGTACTAGCTTTCCTCATAAAATGTGTCCTGAAGTAATAAAATTAAATCAACTCAATGGCTTGTAATAGGGCTTTAACTTGGCTAAAGCTTTGAGGAAGATCTGCCTAGATCTCTCCCTTACAGTGAGTTCACAGAAAAGACAGTCTCTTAAAACTAAAAAGGCTAAATATCATTAGAATAAGGAGCAGAATAATTAACTCTTTAGGACAGAAAAAAAATCAAAAGCATTAGATAAGGCAGGAAATGCCTGAAAAGTGGTTTTAGGAAAGAATTCCCCCCTTCCTCCTCTGCCCTTCCAGGCTGGTCCTCTCCCTGAAGCTTGGTATAGCTTTCTGGATTGTGGCAAGCATTGCTTGGCCCCTGAGCTCATGATGGAATTTCCTTTCTGTCATCCAGAGACCCAGGGGGGTTGGGGTGGGGGGTGTCTCCTTCCAGCCCTGCTCAGTATCTGTTTTTCCTGTGCTGTAGGTTCTCTCCTTGTTCACAGCCTTCACCCACAGCCCTCCTGGGCACCACCTCCCCCTGCCTCACCCTGTCTGTAGCAAAGAGTATTGTACAATCTGAACACACGAGCTGCCATGACGCCTAAATCCGGCAATCGTCATCTGCTTTGGTGGCCAAAATTTCTCAGTGAAGCACACACAGCGCATCCATAAATCTTGATCCAGGACCTGTAAGGAGTGATGCTCTTGTTTAAATCTATGCCCCTCAGAGGTCCCATCGATTTGGAGAGGATGACTTAGGCATGTGAAATAAAGCACATACACTTTGCGGGCTGTAGGCTCAGCTTTCATAAGAAGTGATAAAGGAGATTTACAGCATTGCTTTTTCACCTGGGTTTTTACCCCATTTGTCCAGCTGGGTAGAAAAATGACCAAAGCTAGCCAGTAGCTAGAGTGAGTGTTTGAACAGGCTTTCACTGCACAAGAATATGAGAATGAGGTAAAAAACTAATTGAATCTCTCATATTTACAGAGAGCTTATGCTCCTTTCCTTTCTTTTTAATGTCTCAACCGAGGGGGTTGGTTTCCCAACCAAGACCATGATCCTCTTAGACCAAGGATTGAAGAAATGCCCTATGAATGACAAACGCTGCCAAAATACCTTGCAACTTAAATATGAGATGCAAACAAATGCAGATATGCACCCTCAGCTCCCAGGTACATAAACCAAATCCATTCAAAATGCTGTATTTCCATGGAGTTGGTTTTGCTCACTTTTACTACACAATAAAGAATAAATAATTAGGCAAAAATCTGGTTAAAATTATCTAAGCAATGTTCATTTATCTACATTGCAGTTATCTTGTCTTTTAATTTACTAGTTAAGCTCTTTAATACACACTTTACAAAGTCTGAAAGCCAGTGCAAGAGAATCAATTTTGGTATGAAAGATTCAGCCGAGGCATTTGTTAGAATTGGGGTTTTTTAGAGTGATTAAATACTTAGTGTAATCTGCCATCAAATTATTTTTGGAGTTTAACACAATTTCTAATTCTGCTCTGCACTTTGAAGCATACAGAAGATGTTATAGAAATCAATATATGATCATACGAATGTCATTCATGCTGTAAATATTAGGGACAAGGTGGTGGATAGAGAAAAGGTGGACTGATATCTATTTTTTCAAGCTAGAAAATAGCGTGGCTTCAAAAACTGATTGGAAATAAATAAAAGCTAGCCTCAGGTGCATGTTTTATATTCCCAGAGACGGTTTTGAAACATAATAAATTATTGGAAACAGAGGTTTTGCATCCAGCAAATTAAGTCAAAAAGCCCTCCAAGGCCAACAGCACTTATGCTTTGCACATTACTGCCAAAGATAAAGCATTCATTAAGGCTACATACTAGAGATAACACAAGCATGTGCAATATCAAAAGAATCTGGGTCTTTGGGAAAGAAGTGAAATGACCTATTTCCATTTCTTTAGCACACATGTAACTGTTTTCACGACCTATACAAATCAATATTCTCTGTTTAAAATGTATTGACCTCATAAATACACCAAAAGACTGGGGAAAACGCACTATCCCGACTCAAATCCAAGGTCAGACAATCTCAGCTGAATGCAGCTGGAAAAACTCCAGTCCCTAACGAATGAAATGCTAATAAATTGCATTGCAGGCTGCACTGTGCAAAAAGCACGGTAACTTCTGTTTTCCTTAAACACAAACTGGATCCATTTTACAGAAAATATATTCACTGAAGATTTAGCTCCATTATGCTGCATCATGTCTAATATTCCATAAAGTATATTCTGAAAAGAACAATTTGTTTTCTAATATGCCTAATAGAATGTGATTTATGATCCTAAACACAAAGTGGTCAGCATGCTCGAGATGCCTCTCTCTGCAAACTGAGAACTTGTTTAAAAAAAGATTTTTCACTTGAACTGAAGCAGAAATTAGCTGAGTAAGTCCTCCTTGGGAAGTCCATAAAACCATGTATCTGGATGGCAGTGAATTTGACATTAAGTGAATTTAAAATTTAGGGGAAAATAACACATTTTATGTGTCTAATAATTTATAAAGAAAAGGACATAGGTTTAAATTTTCCTTTTTGTGACAAACTGTAATTGTTCCTTCGACACAGTCTAGTTTAAATTTATAGTTGCAATGAATGTAGCATCAGAAAAATAGGCCCGAAGAGCTCAGTTAAGTATTTATAGAGCTACTAGAATTATCTATATTCTGCCTTAAAATTTTGGAGTATATACTCATAAAATTGTAACTTGATAATCTTTTCAGTCTAGTGGGTAAGGTTTTAAGTTGTCACTCATGGCCTGATCCTTTTTATTACTTCAATATTTTCAAGTACTGGAAATGAAAATGCTTGGCATTATTTACAACCAAAACCGACTCACACTCATCAGTAGTTCTGAGATCTAAATCTAAAAGCAGGATTTTTAAAATGTCAGTTGAACCTAATGATACAGGATTTGGGGCAAAAAAAAAAAATACAAGCACATAGAGAAACACATTCCCAGGCACTGGGAAGAACAGATACAGAAACTGAAAACTATGGACACTGGCTGAAACACAGGGAAGCAGGCAGAAAGACTTTTGCCTGTTTAAATGGCCTTTGGTTTAGACTGTATCATACCTTCACATGGGGCTGGTTAGCCTTAGCAATGACTGGCTTAGGGCTGAAGGGAGAGCCACTACAAAATCTAAAGTAAAAACCTATTGTTTGACCAGTACTTGAAATGAAAAGCCTTTTATTTCATATTTATTCCAATTTGTAAAATTATAGAATGATCACTTACACCTGCATTGTGTTCACAATGCAACTTAAGCAAACATTTCACAGAATTTAAGAACCACGTGCCTTTTGTTAAAATTCGTTCACATTTATCACTGTTTGAACATTACATTATAAAAATTCTTTTCTAAGGCGTTAGTTCCAAGTGAAGACAAAATCAAAAGTATCTTACTGAAGATTGTCAAAGAAATTCTGGTTGATGAAAGCCAAAACTATTTTTAAACTATTTAAAGGCAAAAGCTAAAAGTTCTGCAATATTATCTTAATTCTTCTTATACTGAAGGCGTATCCTAATTAAAGACTGAGCATTATCTACTTTAAGTTACTCATGTAATGAAAAGTCCACTTTCCTACATTCCTGTTTCTAATACAGTTACTCTGTCACAGCATTACTGAATTCTGAACAGCATACATTGAAAACTAGAACATTAAGAAATATCACTGAAACACCAGTACGTCAAAACAATGATTTATAAAGCCACATTTGCATGTCTACAATGATATATGTGGTTTCAATGGATCAGATTTCAGCCAGACTGTCAGAAATCAGTATTCCATTTGAAATGATGTATTTTGCCAACATCAACAAGAATGTATCAGGGAGTCTTCTCAGACTTCTGAAGTTCTTTAAAGGCCAGATGAAGCTAAGCAAAGAAACCAGAGCTGCAGTCCTCGTGGCATAAAAAAGAGGTGGCTGCTGCCAGGCTATCAGCACTGCTGTCAGGGAGGGTCTTTGCAGTCTGTATAAACTCTACCCACTATTTTAAAAAATAACCTGAGTCTTGCCACCCCTAGGGAAAATCAATCTATTTAGTTCTTAGAATGTGTTTATTTATATCACATGAGTAGTCTATGGATAGTCATACTTGCTATTGTACTTTTCAACATTTGATTTCAAGTTGTTAATTTTTTTTGCACCCTTAGAGACCACAGGCTCTCTTACCAAGCCAATTTGTCTTTGCAGGCTCAAAAATCCATTTCTTTAGAGAAGGCATCAGACACTGATAATGAACCTTGATCTTGTAACAAAAAACCTAAAGCTATGCCATGCCAAATTCTAATTTTATGTTTCAAATGACATGGCAACAATGCAGTGACCAGTACCTGTCTAGAGAGAACACGAATAAGCAGTTTCCAAACTCTGTTAGAAAACTCTGGAGTACGACCTGAACTTAAACCTGTGCTACTTTAAGACGTGACAATGAAATGCTGACCAGTGCCAAAGAGTGTCTCAGAGCATTCGATTCCCAGCAGGTCCAGCCCCCTCAGTGAGACATTCACAGCACACCCGAAAATGTCAAACACTTTCAGACTCAGGCACTTGCTCTGGATCCTCCTACGAGTCAATTAGTTCAGCATCATGACAACTTGTGAACTTTTAATGCTCTACAAACATTCTCAAAGATTAAATCAAGGTCATTGTGCTCATATCTGTTTTTATTCTAAACCACAGCAGATGTGAAAGCAGGTTGTCAAGGCACTCATTTTAAACCACTCTGTCCCTTGACATTTATTTAATCTGCTGATCGAAACAAACTAGTGGAATAGTGCAATATATATTTGAATTATCAGATAGTTTTCTTTATATATGATATGCACCTATGTAAATAATTTTAAAGCATAATCACCGCAGTCTGTAATAAAATCCTTATAAAAAGAATTTAGATCAAACTACAAGGTATTGTCTTGTGGAAAAAATATGAAGGTCTTTCAACTATCCCATCTTTGAACGTGTATTGAGTCCAGACTGAAGGGAGCTATAGTCTTAACCTTAATTTCTTTATATTAAGCCCCGCATAACCAATGCAGTAATGGAAGTAAATGAAAAATATAAATCCAATCAAAGCAGAAGGGATTTTGAGATGAAATGAGCAGCAACCAGTGGATCTTTAAGTGGAGGCAGAGTCAAATAAGGCGTAGTAAATAGCAGAAATGAATTTAATAACTTCCGATTAAGCCAAATCCATAATGAAGAGAAGCCAACCAAATGAACATTCAGCTACACAGAATGCATACATACACATGAAAGAAACAGCTGGCTCATGTGTATAGCTCTGTCACTTACAAAACACTCCATATACCTCTTCAGATACCAAAAATTATTTAAATTCATGTTCGAATATATATTATACTATAGATATAATAATGGAAACGTAGAATAGATTAGAATAAGTTGCCTTTCATTTTAACAGGGTAACAAATACAATAGTCAAAATAAAGGCACCAGTGCTCTTATATACAGAAAGTTGCCCTGGTTCTACACATCTAACAGAAACATCTACTCACAGAAATACAACTAAGCACAACAAACAGGTGGTCTTGCTTCTGAGTCTACTTAGGAATTCAGCGTAGATTATCACTTAGAAGAGTCCTGACAAAGCAATCACTCAATATAAAACCACTCTGCTTGATCAAAGAAGTTTTGCAAAGTGTTTGCAAAATCTCTCACTAATTACTGCAAAAATATGAAGTGAATTCACAGTGATGGACGTGTGTATGTGGAAACCCTTCTTGATTTTGTTAGCTGGAGCATTCAGCAACTAATAGTACAATTAACTTAATCAAAATGGCAGGCCAAAAGTATTAAGAACTCAAATTATATATTTTCAATTGCAATTAACTTTGTATAATACCTACTGCCTTCTGCCTCTAAGAAACAGAGCACGCAAAAGATTGGCTTCAATTCACTACAGTCAACGGTAATCACTTCAGGTATGGGGCAAAGCAGGGGGCTGTAAGCTAAAGGAATTTCTTCCCCCCTAAATCCGCCTGCTGGAAAATTATGCAAAGCAATGCAAAGCAGCCTCTGAACACCTGTGTGATCATCCAGCAGTGGTCAGCTGAAACGCTGAGAGGAGAAAGGCAAACCTTTGCTGCCACTGCTTATTGCAAAAGTAAAATGTTCTCCCAGAAAAAATCTTGAACCCAAACACCTTCACTTGTTCAACCTCACTGATTAGGGGAGGTAACAAAAATATTCATACTGTACATTCGTATGTGTGTGAGCCATCTGAAGCCCTGAAGAATTTCAGGTTTAATCCAAATCAACACTTCTGTGCAGCACTGAACTCAGGTGAACATGGAATCCTCCTTAGCATTCCCAATGTCAAAAGCATTACATTTACTATCAGGTCTGGGTGCATGTTGATTGAATTAGGCAAATTAGTTACCTCCTGATGGCAAGAAGGAAAAAGAGAAGGAAAGCTGCCTTGTGCCACTGACTGGCTGGCATGTACCCAGCTACGCCGTGCTACCAGCAAGCCAGGAGTGCTGTGTAGCAGTAGTTACTAGTGAAAGAGCACAGATCTGATGCAGAGTAGTTCTAGGCAGGACACGTACTCATAGGAGCAGAAACCTTCACTTAGTAAATGCATCTACAATTTTTGTGAAAACAAATCTAAACCAACTTGAACACTAATGTGCACAACTGCAAGGTGCAGAAAGACTTATGGTCATACCAGGGTCAGCCTCATTTTATAGTTGCCATATGAGATTTTATTTTTGGGAAGATGCAGCATTGATGAAGAGGTTTAATTGTCTGTCAGCATGCCTTATGCTGCAGTTACTTCATTTGCTTCAAGACTGAATCTCATTACTCCTTCAATTCTCCAGGTTCCCCTCCATCTCAAGGTGGGTGCTTGATTAGAAAAGCCCTAGTAAAGCAAGCAAATGCAGCAGACTTTTGCTTTTTTCTCCCCCTGTCATCCTGACAAATCTAATAGAGTATTGATTTTCCATCCTCAAAGGGATCAGGCTCCACTTTTACCATTCAATCATGATATTAGCTGTCCATTAACTCCAATTCCCTGGCCTGACAGCATGTGGACACCTCCAAGGCTGTTCAATCAGCCAGTCAACACCCAGGCAAACAACACAATTACAAACCTCTTCTAGACCCTAGCCCAGGTCTTAAACCTTCCACTTTCTTTCACTCCATGAGAAGTTTCCTTTCCTTTCCTTTTTTTTGTATTTCTTGTCAACTTAATAATACTATTGCTTACCTAATTACTGCACCTGAAGGAAATACATTTCTGATTCTTAAGATGATTGTGTTATTCCCTAGCAAAATCACTTTTAAGTGAAGTTATTCCTCCATCTCCACTGCACCTGTAATGGCTTGAAACTAAAGCAAGCACCATGGACGTTTGGCATGTATCAGAGAAATAAATTTGTCAAATCTCAGAGTTCTTAATTAAATTCAGCTGTGCAATGTATCCTGCCATTTCCAAAATCATGGTCCAGAATGATTAGTCTACTAAAGAGATTAGGTGAAATGAAAAGAAGGGTGATCATTTTATGGTTTCCCCTTGCTTTTTAGCCAGTCCTTTTTATGAAACTACAGGAACAGTTAAGAATTCTCTGACAACTGTTCTTCCCTCCAATATCTTGGCATTAAAACATACGTTTAGCTAAACTAACTCTACATTCTTGATATACCTGTTCTTTACATACATTAAAGCCTCAAGCTTTTTCTTTTTTTTTTCATTTTTAGCTGCTGATAGTCACCAGTGCCCATCAGCCCACAGAATTTCTGCCAATTGCAAAATGACACTCTAAGAATTTCACTCCGAGTTTTAACAGCTTGTAACAACTGTGGCATGAACGACCTCAGTTTGTTAAGCACAAACATGCACTTTGGCATGAACACAAGGAAAACACTTGTAGCTTACGGGAACATCCTTATATAGGTGAAGTGTGTATAGAAAATAACTGCTCATGATAAACTGATCTATGGGAATGGCACTTAAATGCTATTTTTTTTTGTTATAGAACAATAGATTGGCAAAAAACCTCAGCTTTCCTTTGTTTTATCTCTAATCACAATGGAAGGCTCACATGATATAATTCAAAGCTTTTTGTTCATGAGATGTTATGAGAAATGGAGTATTTTGGTGTTCACTTAATTCTTCCTGCCACACTACATTGACTCAAATATTTTACAGCTGAAATTCTAACAGGAACCTAATTCTGTATAATTCCACCTGTATAATGCTGCCTTTAATTACTTGATGATTATATTGCATGGCATTCTCACTGCCTGTACTGGGGGATGCAGTCAAGCAGCGGTGATCACTTAGGATAACGTACCTAATATGTGTGGAAATATTTTGGTTCTTTGGTGAGAGGACGTGCAGGTGTTTCAGTGTGAATTATCATTTAGCTTTAATGAACTAATGACTGCTTTTACAGACCTCATTTTGAATACAGATCTTTTTAAAAAATAAATATTCCATTTTAAACAACAGATACAATTCCATTTATTACTGCAATATTGCTAATAAGAAATCTGTTTTTACAGTGCCTATTCAATTAAGTAGCTCTGAAAACAGATTTTTTCTTCCATCCCAGAGATAATGTCCTTGGTGAATTATACAAAGTTTGACTGTGTTATACATTGAAAATATAAGATATACTCTAATCTTTCTTTAGTAACCTTTAGATCCACTGACATTATCTTTGCTTGGTCTTCAATCAGCACAGAGAATGGTGTCACCAATGTTTTATCTGAGACAAATTAAACTGGACCATATATGCACAATGTTATTGAAATTGCTATGAAGACCTACATATACAGGAATAGATTTTGTCATGGAGATGTAATTTCAAACAGAAATTATATTAGCTTGTCAACCTACCTACTCAATATGCAACTCATTCAAATAACTTCGAAAGTCACGGTTCTTTGATTTATGTAAAAATAGCCTCTATGTCCATTTATACAGGTTTTAGTATACATTTATAATCAGCCTTCAGCCTGATTCAATAATCTTTACGCAGATCCAGTAGCTCTTACTTTAGCAGGCACAAAGTCAACAGGACTACAGTGGTGCTTAAAGACTGCAAAAATGAGCTAAGGCTAAAAAAAACCACAAACCTGAGCCCAGTAAGAAGTCTTCACTGCAAGAAGCCAATGTGTAATTAAAGTTACACTCTCATTCAGAGACTGAAAAATTACAAGGAGGGACTGTTCTAAATAATACATTATATTTTTAAAAACTTTGCACATAGTCCTTTTTCATCTGCTGACCTTACCATAGGGAAAATTGCTGTATCCCTTTTAATAAAAATTACATATCTCATTTGCAGCCTTCCAATCCGTTTCATCTGGAAGCTTTTTCATCTGTTCCCTGTAGGTGGAATTCCTTCTTTAGACCTTAATTAGGTGGTGTTGCCTTGACCATTGTAGCTTAGATTTAGTTTAGTATTCTAATTCTAAAGTGGCCACTTGTGTATTTGCACTCCAACACTGGCCCCACAGATTTGTCTCAGAATTTGTTACAGTGTTTTAAAGCGCTGGGTATTTTTTCCTAAGAAGGCCAATATCATTCTTTGATGAACCTTGACTTTACTGTCTCAGAATTCATCAGTGCCTCTTTTGAACACAACAGAAAAAAATTGCTTAACAGAAAGTACAGAGATGAATTCCACCTTCTGCAATGTGCTGTTTCACACATCTCAGTGCACATTTCTGGATTAGCATTGCTACAGGTTACAAACACAACTGGATGTGATTTGTCTACTGAATATTTCATGTATTTTTGATACTATCAATGATAAGATTTTAATGAATTGTTTACAGGCATTGTCTCAAAGACCAGTGAATAATTTCATCCTTCTGTGAATGTGTTCAGAGTTAAAATAACAAACATACCAAACCCCCTGTAACAGGATGCAGAGAAGAAATCTCCCAAAAGAAGACATCTTCTGATTTACTTCAAGGTGGAAACCTTGGATCATATTTTAATGTTGATCCCTAACTTAGGGCACTTACTTTTTAGTGCATTTTGCTTTGAATTTCCATTTGTACGCAAATAAGTTTTTGATTTATGGCACTAGTAAAGATATTACTCAATTACTCCTATTTTTCAAAATTGCTTCCAGGGTATGTAAAATTAGATAAGCAACAATTTTCTCTGAGCCTGCATGCTGGCAAAATCCAGTAGAGTATTAAAGCATCACCCAGCTTTTTTATATAAAAAAAAAATAATATTTTTTTTAGCAAAATCATGCTTTCAAAAGAGCTTATTTCTTTAAAAATATGAAGAAATAGATCTATACTTTAAAAAGCCTGATATCTTTGATTATCTGGTTCTCTGGTATACTAGAAGCTGTCCAGACTCTTCATTCACACTTTGCTTTCAAGAGACTAAGGGATTTGTAGTAATACTTGAAATTCACACCTGTGTTTATTGAAGTTCAGTCATTGGTATCAAAACTACACCAACAAACTAAAGGAATTAAACTAAAACAGTAAGTAGGAATAATGGTATATTGTTCTTCAACAAAAAATACATTTCAAAGTTATTTTTTCAACATAACCAATCCAAAGTTGGCTTCATACAGTTTTCTTTATGCTATAACAACCATGACATGACCTAATTAACAACATGTCTAACGAAGAAACTACAGAGTTTTGTGCACAGGGGGCAGAAGACGGAAACTATGTCACCATCAAAACCATCACCATCGCTCCAGTTCTGGTGATTTCTGTGCCCATGGAAAAGCCACAGAGAGGAGAAGTGAGGAAGAGCACCAGGAAACAGCACCTCTGTCCATCAGAAAATAGGGAATACAGGAGTGAGAGAGTCTATCCATCAGAAGCTCTGCAGGTGGGCATCAGTTTCTTTCATTGTTCCCACTACCCATAGCTTTTACCATATCACTTAACATACTGATACACAGTCCAGATGCTGAAACTCTGTGATCTAATTATGCAGAGTAATACGCTTTAAAATGAGCAATTTATATTGAAAAGTGCAGACTGAAAATACTTTGATTTCAACACTCTTCTAAATACAAGCCTGTCGTTTATTGTGTACATGGTGTTCCTTTTTATGACAGAGAATTCTTGTACTTAATCTTTTTGTTTGTTTGTTTAGATTTCCCCAGGGCAACAACCAAATTAATATGTTCCTCATGGTAAAACACATGTCGGTAATAACACTGTAGACAATTTAGGTAAGTCAAAAGTAATCAGATCAGTGCTGAGTTCTAGGACAGAAAATGGTAAGTTCTGCCTTCTGCAATATTTTTAAATTAGGTTTCCCTATATGACCTAAAGAAAGCATTGCAGAAGACTTCATGCAGAGCATCCTTACTACTGAAAAGGGAATTTCTTTGCTGAATAGAGAAAGAATAAACTTTTAGGTTTAACTTCAAAATCTGCCATTTCTATTGGAAGGTCTCAAGAGGGGAAGATTTTTGAGTTAGAAGAGTACAGAATTAGGAACACGTGAATGGTATTATATCTTCACCTCCACCTGTTTCTTTAAACTATAGTCAGAAATATCCATCCATTAACCAATGGAGTTTTCACCTTGAGCCACAAATAACTAAGCCACAGAACAGTAAACCATGCTGTTTCCAGCCAGCCTAAATCTCCTGTGCTCTGTTATAGCCTATTATGTCAGCTACAACCCCTGAGTCGCTCTAAATAAATCTTCCCCTGTTTTGTACTTGGACTCTGCAGAAGCCTAAGACACTTATGCTTTCTTACATATTTACAGCCTGATTCTTCTTTCTTTACAACAGTGTAAATCAAGGGTTACCCCAATGAAATTAGCACCTTTGTGTCAATTTAAAAGAAGCATTAGATGTTGATCAGGCCCATTGTTCTGATTACGTTTAAAGAAAAATGTCTCATGGCCAGACATCAGATGAGTACAAAACACCTTCATCATTATGAGATATTGGTAGAGGTAATTCAAAGTTTGCTGATTATTTCCTGTTTTTATGTTCCGATAAGCTATCTAATGCAATATATACTTCCTTCCCTACCCTTCTGAACAGATTGAAAAGGTTTTATTCACATTAATATATTTGCCAAGACACATAGAGGGAAGTGACCACACAAAGCATGAATTAACTCAGTGTCTTATTTTATAATTAAGTGCCACCTAACATGATCCATTTACATAGAGGAAATAAATTCTTAGTACAAGTAGGTGCTACAAAGATTATGAAGATCTGAATATGTGTATTTATAGAGAGAAGAGAATTTCTTCCATTCTTTCAATTCCAGGAAGATATGATGGAAGAAAAAGTCTCAAATTGAAAGAGGAGCAATTGCCAGCCACAATGAAAAGCTTTTTGGCCTCTACTGGCAGATCTCCATGACCACCAAGAATCCTTGAGAAATAGGGGGGGGGTGGTGTCTCAAGCCACATTTTCCAACTTATCACATCAAATCACACCATCCTACCATTGTACGAGACTGCCATTATACTAATAATAAATCCAGCAGAACAAAAATACCCCACAAATAATTGTGTTGTGTATAAAGAAACTACATTTTATAAAATCCTTATAACCTGGCTGTCTTGGTATATGGCACCTTACAGAGCACCTCTAAATAAGCATTTGGGAAAAGCAATCTAAGTAAATGGTTTTAAAGACAGGTTATTTATTTCTTACACAAGATGCAACTTCTCACATTATTGCCTCAAGTAAAATGAATGCTGATAATGCTCCCGTCTCTGAAACTGAATACATTTATATTAAAAATGTAGAAAGTACAGTATACACTGAGGTGCAATCTATTGACTGTGTCAGTAATAGCAGCTTTTTCATTTTTCCCCTCGTAATAGAAGTCATTGCTTGCATTCAGAATATATTGTCAAGCTTTATTAATCTCAGCACAGAGGCCATCCCGGGCCTTGAAAGCTATTGATTTTTTTAAAGAGATGATATTCTTCTTCTATGGCCTACTTGAGATCTATTTCAGATCTGTCATTAAAAGGAACCTCAAATTACAGGACAACTTAAACAACACTTAGCGATCAGTGATGTGTTTAAAGTCTCTTCCTTGAAAAGCTTGAAAATGAATTATAATATTTTCAATTCCAAAAGAAGTTTCTTGGCCGGTTGGCAATCACATTATAAGATGCTTCTTTGTCTCATTATTCTCAGATGAAAATTGATTATTAGACACTGAAGGTGATATTCCATGCAGAGCCTAATGCACTATCTAGAGAAAGGCTTGAGAAACATCCCTCTTTGAGCTCTGTAGAAAGAACAGTCATTTTGGTGTCTTAATTTCAGAGCTGAAATTCTGACCCCATTGAGGTCACTGGGATTTTTTTCTATCTACAGGGTTGTTTGATTGGAGTTTGGTTTTTTACCTGTGAGCACAAACAGGAAGTATTTATGCTACAGGCAACCCTAATATGATTTGGACTGCTCCATTCTGAAGCCAACGTGCCAGATAAGACTGTACATATTGTGGAAGGGAGGGAGCTGCTATAAGGTATAATATCTGTATAGTATTTGCATTTGCTTTCTATCTAAGGGGCAGAATGCAATGATGTAGTAACTCCTGAACAGTCACCATCTAGATTCAGACTTACCATAAACATAATCCCTCTCCCTATTTCACAGCATTATCATTGAGATATTCTTATAGTGGATGTCTGCATTATTTATCTATTAACTGTCAAGGGATAGAAGACAGAAGATCTACCTTATCTTACCTAGATCTATGTATCTTATCACCATTTCAAATACTGTTGGCCTTCTGACATGCCCCTGACCGACCTGCATCCTTGTTTCTGCTTGTGTTTCAAAAACGAGACAAGAGATTTGTGTGAACGATTCTATGCAACCCTTATTGCCATCACTGAGGACCAAATATGAGCATATATTACTAAAACACAAAACATTGTATCACAAGTCATGCCTGAATTCAAAACCATTAATAGTAATATTGAGTGGGAAAGAAACCGAAATATGAAAGCACCTGTTTAATTGTTTTTATCGCAAATATCAATAGTCTGAATTATTTGTCTTGGGCATGACTATATGCTTCTACTTCATGGTGTCTTTGGAGAAATAAGTATGTTGTACCCTTTAGTAACGTAACAAAATCAAATTATTAAGAGACTCACAGTTTTGTGGCTTTACAACCAGGTAGCATAGACAGGGTTAACAAACTGTTCTTACCACTTGGATGTAAAATAAAATCACTACAGAACAAGGTACTTGCTGCTGAAACCCAGTCCCTGTAAAACCTTAATAGTTTGTGTGTACTGAGTTAAAAGCAACACTGAACAAGATTTCACTTGGAATCTTTCATTTATTAAGTCGTGTTGGAAATAAAAAAAAACAACTTCAATAGCAAAGTACCGAGACTTAAATCTTGCAAGTGATGTGCACAAAATGAAAGCCAGCTCAAACTCTCTGTGATTTACTATTGAAATCTGATAAGCCAACAAGCTCTTAGACAGTAACTTTTGTGATTTTTTTAGGCTTGAATTTAAAGTTTTCTTTTAAAAAGATGAAGGTCATTTCAAAAGTTTAATTGCAAGAATCTCATTCAAAGCAGTATGATAGAAAGCTACTATTGTGTCTTAGTGTAAAGCTGGCTAACTGGAAGAAGTTCGTAGAATAAAATAATATGTCATTATACTAGAAGACAATAACTTAATAATTAAGTTGGCAGCTTCCCATTTAATAAAATCATTTGCAATTACTTTGGGGGTGCATGTTGCTGACAGTGAGTTCAATCAACATATTTTCCAGGAATGGGCTTTAACTTTCTTGCACCATTGTTTGCATATAGGTGGCACTAAACATACGCAATAAGCTGTCACAATTTATTTACTACGTGTCAGTTTTTAACCTATTTTATTTATGGTACACATTATATACATAGCTCAAATATGGCCATAGTTTACTATATTTGTTAATTTTTACACATTCTGCAAACATGAGAGACTACCAACTGTGACTCAAAATCCATAAAGAAATTCTCCTTTAGGCTGGAATTCCCAAGAAGCACACAGGAGTTTGGTGTCCTGTTTTCTTCTTCAAAATAAAAGCTACCCTTTACTACATCTTTGGCCTATGAAAATCAGAGTGTTTTTTTCCCCTACAAAATCAGACCTTGAGTGAACGTGTTGAGTAGCCTTTGAGATTAATTTATGCTTTTTTCAAATGGGCTCACATAAAAAAAGAAGCCTTCTTGCAGTTATAGAGTAAGTGTACTTTGTCTCTTTAATACCGGGAATTGCTGTTGAAGTCAGCGAGAATTTTTTATGCCAAAGAACTGTAGAACTGAATAAATTTTAGATAATCTGACAATTCAAGTAATCAAGAAACTCTACCATACATTCAGCTCCTTCCGGACTGAAGTACATGATGACAATATCCTGTTTTACTGAATTATAAGATGTTGGGAAAAATTAAGATTCCAGGAAGAACTTGCAGTATTAAATGGGCTACCAACAGTTCTTAACAGTAGACGCTGATAGGATGACATTTTGCTATCTCAATTTTGGCCACAGCAATTCTTTTCTATTCTAAAATTTCCCTTAATTTATAATTTCTTCTGGTTTTTAATATTCAGGCTTAGCATTAGTCAATATGGCACATATTAATTAAATCTACTTTGAAAGTATCAAAATACATTTTTTTTTTTGAAACAATACACTCATTCACACATAAAATACAGGGAATTAAATCTAGGACAACAGATTTTGCTTAATCAGCCTAGTCAGTCCCTAAAAAATCAGATCCTGAGGCAAAATAGCATAGGTTCTCAGTGCCTATGGATGATACAGTCATGCTTCACACAAGAGAAAATAAGTCCAAAAGCTCCAAAGTCATGTAGCATAACTAATAACTTCATCCTTTAATAAAGCCATCTCTCTTCTATGGCCTATTTTATTTTGCAGGGCAGATTTCAGGCTAGTAGTTGTGTCTTTATCTAGAAGTTTTACAGCTTCACTCCCTATAATCTTACATGCTTCTCTGAGACCTGTTCATTATCAAGTGTTGTGCAATAGACTAGAAAAACATATATATACACACATTTATGTATACAATTACACACATCCTCCAGTTAATTTTGCCAAACACACTAACAATTTAGTAAATATGATAGCTGTAATGGCAGTAATAGAATAAGGAAACATAAGACTATTGTAATTCTTACATATTCCCAGTTAAAGGAATCCCTATGACACCAGTGTTTAATTATAAAAACTGAACTTTTTCCCCATTCAGTCTCTGAAACAATCTTCCATCGAGATACTTTGTATAGTAATCAAGGCAGATGTATGCAAGTGACAGGTGCTGGAAATTTGTGATCAAGAATAGGGTTGGCAAAAGGGCTTATACCTAGCCAGATACAAAGGATATGAACAGATAAAAACTTATAGTAGGCTTCAAGAGTTAATGAAGGAAAGACATTTTAATTTTCTTACTCAGACATTGTAATAAAGAATAAGAAGAATCTGGATTTTACTGTGAACCATATTAAGATAATCCTCATTCGATCTTGTATTGCTTTGTGAAGACACTGCCACTATTCTTTTGCCCTTAAAGGCACGTAGGCAAGCTGCAGGCTTTCAGATTTTCAAAGAAGTCTTGTCCATATTAAATAAAACTGAATAGCCCTTTCAGTGGGTACACTGTGGAGATTCTGGGTTAGAAAAAGTTGAAGGTGAAGTTTTTGTTGTGGAATCCAGAGAGAAAACTGAGAAAACAACTGTCTCTGGAAATAGGTAGATAAGGCAAGTAAACAGATAATAATTGAACTTAATTTGCCACTTGAGCTTTGCACAGGTATAATCAGCTCAAACAGGACTCTTCAAAAGCACTGGACACTAAATGGTTCTAATGTTATCCCACGGGATCTAGGTTGAGTTAATGACAAAAGCATTATCTGCCACTGGATACTGCACAAACGAAATTGTATCTATCCACTAGTAAAAGCAGTAAGCCTAGAACCCTCTTTGAACCCTGCTGAGAATAAAAGTAATTTGCAAAGAGGATGGTGCAACATCCTTAGGAGAAACTACTAGCAGAAAGTGCTGTGGAGAGCAAGCGTGCTACACAAACTATTTCCTGTACACAAAGCAAAAGAGAAGGGTTTCTTCAACTCCTATTCACTCTTTGAATTACTGAAACAATTGCTGGGGCAGGGGTAAGATGCTTACCTGGGTACAGAAGAAGGATATAGAATAGAAAAGAGTGTCTTCAGTTTAGCACAGGGAGATTCTTACAAGCACACCTGAATGACTTGATCCAAAAGGAACAAAACAAGGACTTATGGCCTAATTGGTTAAAAATTTAGAGTGCTTTTCCATTGTTTGAGAAGCAAAATAGTCCACTGTGGCTGTCCTATAAGCAGATATTCTGATCATAACTACTTTGTTTCTTAGGTAGTAAAAACTGCTATCAAAGAACTTTTTGGCAGTCAAGAAGTAGTCCCTGCCAAGTGCTGAGGGTCTTATGTCTGATGGCTTGAGCCCTGTGACTGTGAGATACCAAATATTTCATCTTTGGTGGAAGCTGCCTGGTACCCAGCAGCTCTAAAACCCTATCTTTCACTGGCAACACCTGTAACAGCACTGCATTGAGGTGGTCACGGGGTGGTGGGAGAAATAAGAGTAAAATAAGAAAGGAGAAATAGATACTTTGCTACCCAAAAAAAAAAAAGGAGTTTAGGATTACACTTCTTCCTCCTTTTCTTCCAGCAAGGTAGAAGATGCTAATGTAAAAAGGCAGAACAAATAGGCTCTTTCTTTTTGCAGGACAAAGAGCATTTGAACTCCATCAGTGGCTCTTTGACTGCCTTCAAAGCTTGTCTCTGACTAAATTAAAGCCTCTGCTAGCTTCTGATTTGTACTGCGCTGTAGGCTTCCCATTGCACTAGCAGCTAAATGCATGTAATAGATTAATTGTTACCTTACAATAATACAGCTAATAAAAAAAAATCAGAATTAAAATTTACAAAGATACGTTCTCACTCGATGCAAAGTGGCGTAGCTCCCCTAAAATCAAATTTTATTACGCCACTTTACAGTGGCTCAGATTCTGCCCCCTAATTCAATGAGCTCGTTCTGAGAGAAAAGCCTTAACTTTATCCTGTATAACCAGGGTAGCACATTTTGAGGTCACTGATAACACAAAATTGTTTAACTGGAATTAAAGTAATTTTGTGAAGTTAGAAAAGCACAACTCAGCAGATGAACCAGCAAAATTGGCCTCCCAGTAGGAGACCACTGATCCTGATCTCACTTAATTTACGAGGCACTCCTGTGAAATCTGTGAGGTTATCTGGGTACAAAAAGACCCAATCACAACAACAAGAGGATAGCAGAAAAGCACACAGAATGCTTTTACATGTCTGTAATCCTGATGTATCGGCATTTCTTAATCATAACGTTACAGTAACTGGTTAATACCTAAGCATTTACGGACAGGGGGCTGGGGGGTTAACATGTGCCATTAAAATAAAAATATATGTTTATTCCCCCTTTCCCCACTGCTCTCGTTGCAAGGCTGCCTCTTGCACTCCTCCTGAACGAGGAAGAGTTGTAGCTGTTGGAAGATCTTGTTGCAGGAACAGACAGAAGTGGCCTTTTAGGCAACACCTTTCAGATGGGAGAAGGGGGTAAATAGCACTGGTTTACCCCATATTCTTCCTGGCAGAGTGACAGCTAATGTTGACAACGTGACAGCATTGTTGATCTAAGATGAATGAATTTGCAGTTTGGTTCCTCACACCTGAATTACACTTATTCCACTCACACTGGCATCATCCCAGTCTGCACTGAGGTTGTACTACAGCTAATAAGTTTTCAACATGCTTTAAAATCTCTCATTGATTTTCATTAAAGAAATACGAATATGAACTCCAAAGAAGCTCCCTAAAGAAAACTAAAACAATAAGCTTGAAATGCTGTAGTATTTTAAGGCAGAACAGTCTACCTTGTCTTCAGTACCTAGGAAGTATTTCAAGGAGATGAGTCTCTCTGGAGATACTATTTCTACAGCAAGACAAAGTCCCCTTTGTGATGAGAACACCCATGAAAGAATTCACCCACAAATGCAAGGATCCCAACAATCTGAACTTTCAAAAGGGTGAAGACAGAAAGCAGAGATTAACATTCTTTTAGACTCCTTGGAAATAAAGCTAGATTGCTAGAATTGAAGCAATGAAAACCGTAAAAGCCCCAGTACACATAGGAATCATGTGCAAGGTTATTTACCATGAGCACTTGCTAAAATCATAAACACAGGAGCAGAGTAGCAAAGATTTACTAGACTACAAATAAGGTATGGGAAACCTCTGCATGCACTTTACAGAGAGAAAGAGCACGTGGTCAGACCCAGTTAAAACCATATTTTATCATTTATTATCATTCAAATGATGAGTTTTAAAGCAACTGATTATTTCATTCCTATCATTTAGAACTGTTAAGTTTGAAAGAGAAATGGGGACAGGAGGTAGCTAGGAGACAAAAAAAGTGTATTAATCATAGATACAAGAAAAAAAATACGTTTAGTGTGTGTAGAAAAAATCTGAAGTAAGTTTGCTTTGGCAGAGCCATGAGACAAATCATTCCTGGAAGTGACAGAAGGTATTAGTAATTCTGTCAAAACATTAATGTCCCAGTTGAGGGACAGACCTGCTTTTCCAAAATGGTTTTCAGAACTCACTCACATGATCCCATATAAAATGTATGAATAGAGCAGTAAGTAGGAGGAGGAACTGGCTTGCTTCTTTTCTCCTCTTCCTACTATATTACATTACATATAGTGGGGTATCTGTATAGGCTACATAGGACAATTAGTGCATGTTTACATTAGCAGAAAAACCTGCAGGATAAGGTCCTTCTGCACTTGTCATAAACTTCAATGCTGGGATAGTTATTTAAGGAAAAAAAAATGGATACATTCAGCTGCCTAAATCCATGGTTTGGCGAGCAAATATGGTTCATTATGTAATTTGACCCCTTTCAGAAATCAGGACATTTACTTATTAAAGCATAAATCCTAACTTCTTAAATAGAAACCTCAGTAATCCTATGGGATTGGGGTTTCATCTGGTGGGCAGGATTTGGATGTCTCAGCTTTTTTCAGACTCTGCAAATTACCCTGCCCCACCTCCAGCTGCTGATCTGAAAGGCTGGGAGTCTCCTCTAATTCCTGCATTTGTCTTTCCAGGTTCAGGGTCTCTTGGATACCTGAGGGTATCTTGAACTATGCATCTATGCTTCTGCAACTGGAACCTGGCCCACAGGTCTACACATTAGGGTCTGGACACCTCACAAAGAGGGAACAAACTGGTTTTCTTTTCCCTCTGCTATGCTGGACTAGAAGGAAGCATTTCTGCAGGCTGCCTGCCAACAGAGCTTGATTAACCTTCGCCAAGCTATTGCTACTAATCATGTGTCCCCTACAGCAGACCAAACACAGATTTTCCCAAATCTCTCTGCCCTTTTCCTCCATCCGCCTCATTCACTTAATAGTACTTTTAAAATGTTACAAATTTTCATGTTGTACTGCTTATGAAACCCAATAAAAGAAAAAGTATCTATCTCCCAACAACCACCACTGAATCCTGTTTATTCCTGCAAAGTGTGTTTCAATTTGCTTTTTAAAGTGAATATTTTGTTCCTAATGATGCCAAGCTAATAATCCTGAACATTTATTTTTCAGGTAAAGCACTTAGAAGTGTAACCAAATGTCTTTATTAAGGCCTTTATTTTGTGATCTTAAAAAAAGTGAGACTCTCTCTGTTAGGGAAAGACCAATACGCCCACAGCCTTAAGCAGCCTGCAGTTCTCTGAAGAAGTAATAAACAACTAAATAGTTTGGGGTTTTTTCCCCAGACAGTCACCTCAATATATGCAATTACACGAAGAGCCATCAAATAGAAATTTCTTTGGCTTCTATAAACTCTGTACTCAAAATGTTTTAAATTAGAAGGTTCTACTTCAGCTCCCATCACCCATGAAGGCAAGTAAAGAAAACGTGTGCTTTGATCATGATGTCAGTCTTTGCTCTGATCGGTTACATCTCCAGCTGTCTAAATTGATTAATGGCCTATTTTCTGGGAAATTTGCTGCTCAAAAGTTGCAACTGACAGTTTAGAGTTTTCTGAAGGCTGGTGGTTGCCAGTTCCAGAAGGACTTCACACCCTTAGAGGTCATTGCACCAGGGTGTTTGTACGTTCTTTGTCCCGCAGCACTGACTAACTGGCTGTATGTCTGTGAACAGCCACATCATCTTTTGTTTGTAAGTTTTCAAAAAAAGTTTTATCTTCTTGAGCTCTGTCAGTCACAGAAGAGAGTGCAAAAGTGCCTCGAGCATTGCAAATTACTTTTCTCCCTCCCCTTTTTCTAAGCAGATTCTGAGATATATTGAAGCTTGGCTATAAACGTGACTCCTTTGTGTGATTACTACAGGCTTCCGAGTGCTGTGTATTAAGGGTGCACCTGAACAATGTAAACTCACTTTAATAATGCATCATATGTCAGGATGGAAACTTATCTCTGTAGACTAGCTGTTTCCCTTGAACATTCCGCTAGCGATTGTGTGAAATATTTTCTCTGAAGCCACCAAGGCCACAATTGCTGAAGGGTCTTACTGAAAACTAGAAAAGAATGTGCTAAACACAAACTCCTCAAGGATGCAATCCCTTGTAATTCAAGTTCGGCTGATACTAAAGAGCTTTACTGGGTTTGGGAGCAAGGTTCACACCAGCCTGCAAGAATCAGCTGAAGGTTTTTCTATGCAATAAGGAGGAATATGCAATGCCTCTGTCTTACAGAATGCATACACACAGATAAGAGGACTATTGAAAATTAATGGAACACATTTCATTTGACTTTCAACTTCAGTTTGTCACCAAAATCCTATGAAATAAGGCTTTCATTTCAGGAACTCTCCAAAGATTAATCATTTCCTGTATTCCATGCAGCCTGTTATTAGTCTATTGTGATTTACTTTCACTACAACATCACTTAGAAGTCTCAGTCAGGTTAGCTTAATAGCAGGTGCTGTGCAGCCAGGTTTTGCCTTAAGAATTTGAAATCTTCATTATAATCAAAACAACAAAAGGAAAAAAACAAAGGAGAACTGAGAGGGACAAACTAAAACATATTCTAGAAACCTTTCCATGTCGCTAAGTGCCGATCTCACACTTGTTTGGTTATTATTTGCAAGTCTTAAAAGTCATTTAAAATAAGCTCTAATATGCAGAATATAGCACTATCCATCTACATCAGATAAGAGCAGCAAACAGAGAGGAAAAGAGAAAGAAATAGGGGAGGGAAAATGAGGAAGCATTCTCATAGAATTGGTTATTTAGGTAGATGCAAATGAAACCAATCAAGATGAGAGACAGTAGGAAAAGAGAAAGCAACCAGGACATATCTGTAAGGAACCTTCACAGAAAGCAGGACAGCACCAAAGAAGGACTTCCCAAAAAGCATCTGAAAGGACCAGAGAAAGAGGAGGAAAAAGAAGAGAATCAGCTGCCTTGACAACTGTCAACAGGTCCAGAGTAAGAACCAAGAAATAATCCTTAGGTTTGCCTAGAAAATTATCAAAACCTTTTCTTTGCAACAAAGAAATACAGAGCTAGCATTTAATCCAAAGCTCCAGAAAAGAAGTCCTTGGTAACATTTGGAAACGCTGTCCATGAGCTTAAGATGAAAAGAAGAGGAAAGTGAGGAAACTGAGAAGTAACTTAGCATGCGTCCACGCACATTCCACCTGGTCTGTCTTTGCTTGGTGTTCACACGCCTTCTTCAATCAGCAAGACTGTCAAAAGTAAGTACACAGCTCTGAGAAAAGCACCCTCTTACTTAACTGTTTGTGCTGTAAATTCAGGAAGGAAATTTAAGTGCAAAATGATTCCCCTATAATCGCTTCTAGAAAAAAATTTCTCATAGGTGTTTATGTGGGGCTTTGGAAATATTGCTATTTACAGCCTGGGATGCACTTGAAACTGTATGAGACAAGCCACAATTTGGGTTTAGGATCCTTGAAATGATATTTTAAAAGTGTTCCTCCCAACTCTCATAACTCTGTTCTCGGAGATAACATTAGCTGCATGTAGATAACATGGCAAGCAGCTGCCTTGTCTGCTAGCAATAAGGTAAGCATGTATAAAATATTCTAGTCTGATTTGATAAATTAGAAAACAAAGTAAACTAGAAGGGTAACTAAAAGTAATAAACCAGTTTTAATTGGTTAAGTAGCTATGTAGAAATTCAGTGCCAGCAGCAAAGGTATAAAATACAGCAACTTGGGGTTTGGTGCCATAAGTATCTCTGATACTGTCGAGCCACAGTAATTTCGGATACTGTAGGGAAGCTAGTACTTCATTACTATGAATACAAAAATCATTACCACACCTCACTCTATACACTTAAATAAAATATGCAATATAAATAACTGACATCCTGAACATAGCAGGAAGGTGATTAAATAGCAGGTGCTCAAGAAATATTGCAGATGTGGCCCAAAAGGCATTTTTATTTTTCTTCTGGGCAAGTTAATAAGTGGCCTGATGACCCCATCTCAACAGCAGTACACCGTTAAATTTCAATAGGAATGATGACAAGCCTTCATAAATAAAAACATCCATTTGTAAGAGCTTCCCACTCAACAAGGGCTAGGTAAGGCACTTTGCTACCATGAGTATTTGCAGCTAAAGGCCTTATGCTTCCACACTATGACAAAACTCCAACAGACTCACACTGGGAAAGACAGTTAGCAGTGGCCAGAAGTGAATGTTCTCAAAGCTCAGCAATCTCCTGAGGGCCAGCACAAGAAGTAGTGAAGTTAAAGCTGTTAAATTATATTAAATGTAACACCGTTCCCTTTTGAATCTCTCAGCATAAATACAATAGGAAGAGCAGTACGGATGGGCTGGGCGCAGAGGGCAGGGTATCCTGAGGAGCACGAGTGCAATGGGAAATGTAATGAGTAACTCCAAAAGTTATTGGCTCATTAACAATGCCCTACAGGACAGAATTTTCTGTCTAGTAATATAAGTAGCACAAGCAGATTCTCACTATGATCTGAAGCCTGTTTAATTCAGCTGCTTTGGGAGCAGAGTTCTTGATTTCTCCCTTTCTTTGCCACTTACATAATTTGGGCACTGAAGTGCTAATTCTATTATATGGTTCAACATGAAAATGGAGGGGTTTTTTTTAAGCTTCATTAACATACATTGCAAAAATTGGCCTCAACAGAAGCTCAGTCATTTTCTGAGACGCACAATCTCTAGCACAATTTGTTGCTGAAAGTAATAAGATGCATTTTTTACAAGCAAAAACAGGATTACAAAATATTGTGTCTGATTCAAAATTGAGAACTCGGCACAGGCCAGTGTAACTCTTCAGACCAGTGTTCCATTTGGTCGATTATAGCGTATTTAGCACTAGCCACAGCACTGCAAGTTCATTGCCATCAGTGTTTTGCAAAAAATGGGCTAAGAAAGCAGTCTGTATTATGCCTAGTCAGGTCAGCAACAGGTTCCAGAAGTTTAAACTGGTCTCACAGTATGTAGCTGCCTCTTTCTTTTTGAATGTCACGTTCATGACTTTTTACCAATCTATCCTAAGCAGCATCTATAGAGGATATAGTCACATACAACAAGACTTCTTTGTAATGATGAGAGGATCCTACACCAGATGTACACCAATACTGTAACACATTCTTAAATCTTTTCTTTCATGAAATAACCAATAATTCTATATGACTTAAACTGGAACCCATACCTGGACTAAAAATACCCTATTATACTAGTAGGTCACATTTGATCATGTACCCTACCATACCCTAAAATCTGTCTATGCTAAAATAGTGACCCAAATTAAAAAGTATATGGTTACTGTGAGAATTATGTTTCTGAATCCTAAAAAATTCATTGCACCTGCTTCCATGGTAAACAACGTGTGTATTAATAAACTGCATTTGCTAAACCAAATCTCAATCTAATAGAAACAGCAGGAAATAAATGATCTGCAATTTCACAACCAACATCATCTGATAAGCGAAGCAAATATTTCTGTCTTACAAACAAGTGTTTATATTTCACATTTCCTTGTAGCCCCGAAATGCAGGCCAAGTGTTTTTATTTAGGTACGAGTCACATTTTTAGTAAGAGAAGAAAAAGGGATCAAAAAGGAGTTTTTTATTTTTCAGTGATTGAGGGTGATTGTGAGTAACCAATTGAAAACATATTATCTGTATTCTAAACCATTCAAGGCACAGGTGCTTATTATTCATTTTTATTCTGAAGGTGCTATTTTTGGCAACATATCTTATTTTTGATAGGTGTTTGCAATCTCCAGCAGTGAAACAATTGCACTGTCAGCAATAGAGATAGGTCACTGAAAGAATGATGCTGTAAATGGGAATCATGGCATAACATCTCATGTATCTTAATCAATTACAATTAACAAAACATAACATACTAGCAAAAAAAGAACTGATACATACAAATGAAAGCCTTATTACCTGATGCAATGTACAACTTGAAGTGTACATAGATAGCAAATATTATAATTACTGTGCAATCGACATTCTTGAACACAAGTTTTCCAGCTATAATGTGACACCAGACATCATGCCTTCACTAAGTACAATTCTGATATAGAAATAATGAGGCAAGAAAGTGTTACTTACTCAACAGAGCTTTGCCTTACGTGAATGCACAGACAGCTGATTAATAACTCCTTCATTTTTACTTCTCTACAGCCTTCTAATCCTTTCATCCTTATGGATGTGAAGTCAGAGTAGGCGGGGTAGAGACAACGAAGCCTGTACCTGAATATGCTGGTTATATTGGCATAGTCCAGACTCTTAACCCTTGGAAGCCCAACTGGGAGGTAAAATGCAGCATTGGAAGTTTCAAAGAAAGTGTCTGTAGTCAAGTAAGACTGTTTGTACCTCATTTGGATGAAGAAAAAGATAAATAAATGAATGCATTTTAGCTGCAAGACAGTGAGTTTCAGATTCCTTAGCTTTTGAACTAAACGTATGCACTACGGCAACGATAGGGAACCAGTGGGCATGAAGTTATACAACGGTGTCTGTAGCCTTACTGCCCAGAATGGATCTGCATTTTGGTCTTTAGCCAAAGCTCACATGTTCAGCAGAAGCCTTGCCATAAAACAAGTTGTACAAACAGAAGTATCACCTCTAGGACAAGCAGAATGATCCTTTCTGCTCTAATAAGCATTGGGAAGACTTTATCTAGAGGACTGCCTCTGCTTTTGGCAACCACCTTCACAGACAGGAACTAAAAGGAGAGAGAATTGTTCAGGGAAGAGTGGCAATGACAAGAAACAATGTGAAATAAAATGGTTAAGCTGAAGAAGAGGATATAAAAGAGATTTGACAACAGCCTGCCAATATTCAAATTACTCTTGCAATTCATTCTTCCTTCATGGAAGGCAAGAGAGATTTTGGCTAATAACTAGGAAAAAGGATCTAACAGTAAGGATGGTTAAATACTGGATAGTTAAATACAATCCCCTCCTCTCTGGAAGTTTACAAAGATGGATGTTAACATCTATCAGGAATGACAGAAGTGTGGTTGATCCTGTTTGGGGCAGAGCAATGAATTAGACAACCTCTGGGAGCCTGACTCTTGAGACTGTACTTGAAATGCCGACAAACTGGGTCTCTCTGAATTAGCATCCAAAAGCATGTAGGTCTCAAAAGCACTGCAACAGATCCCTCAATTCTTGAGATAAAAACTATGTAAATCTAGGAGCTGAAATTTTCAGTTGGAGAGATATAAATCAATGATGGAGCTTGGGAGAACACAGATATAAAAGCCTCCAAAACAAAGAGGTTTGGATTAGCAGGACTGTCTCAGGTTCACAGCATTGGCGGGGGTGTGTGTGTGTATTAAAAGAAATCTTCAAGCTGGTGTTAAAAAGAAATCTCTGTAATTTTCCATTATCGTTTCCTCAGTAGCATTTTTCTCTATTAAAATACCGTCTGCTGATTAAACACCTTAGCATAATCAATGCACAAAAGAATATGCCTCCAATATTGACTAAAGCTTCCTTTGAAAACCTTCCTGAGCTCTTTTATCACAACCTGCAGAGAGATGGTGTTTTCTAGAACAAAACAGAACTGCATAGCAAGTGTGAAAGCGTGACAGAATAAAGGTACAAAATATGTAACCGTTTAGCTGAGGATGCTGAAACAAAGCATGTTCAGAAATGGGATAATGTGACAGGTAATTTACAGTGATCTGATGGAAGCTGACTGGATGCCAAATACCCTGTTGTAGTCACAGTATTTTTTTTTCTCCAGACACTTGGAGTATCTTTTTTCAAAGCTGGCTGTAATTGACACATTAGATTAGTTACAAGATCACCTGCCAGGAATGAAATGAGATGAACACTGACATTTATTTTTTAAAACCACTTAGGAGTAATGGGCTTGATCCTTCCAATACTACTCAAGTACAGAAATCGGTGAGCTTCCATGTGGATAATAATGAAGTTGATACCAGATTTTGTGCAGTTTTCCTCTTAAAAATAATAATATAATATAAATAATAATATAAAATAATATAATGTAATATAGTGATGAAAATTAAATTATAAATTTAGGGATTAAATGCAACGACCTCGGAGGTCAATCTGGGAATACTGCAGGCTCTCATCACTGAAAGCAATAGGAGTCTTGACTTCCATGTCCATTAGATGAGAATTAGAGATACTGGTTTTAGTTCCCCCGACTGAGTATTTAAGTGATTAACAAAAAATGTCTTAGATCTGTCATGCCAGCCTGGTACCTCCTCCACGTTAAGGAAACCGCTTTCTAGGAAATCAATGTTGCTAACCTGAAGAACGATTTAAAACTGTTAATTTTTCCATATGTATCAAGAAAGCTCTCATTTACAGAGCAATTGAGGAGAGAGCTATAGGCAAGCCTATAAAAGTAAAACAAACCCACAGCCTTTCATGTAATTTCTTGTCTATGAGTGGATTGTGACAAATTATGCCAGAAGATAATTTAGCATATCCAGAGAACTGGAAAGTAAAATTGTTCCATGTATTTTAGTTACTTCTAATTTTTCTAAGGGCATGGCAATTGGAGTTTAGATTTATTCTCCCATTTTATTTTATAATGCACAATAGCTTAAATTAATTTCAAGTCAATTATAACACAAGGAAGTTACATGGTCTGTTAAATATTGCTCTATCTGATGAACTTCTGCAATTATAGGGGCTATCTTTCAGAGAAATAGGGGGAAATGTTGAAGTCTATGGGACTGAAGGATACCTTCCCAAGTAGATGTGACTCTGGAAGGCCACTACCACCTTCCGTTCTATGAAGCATAAAGACAGCCTTTATAGTTATTATCTCAGCATTCTACATATATACAACATAAACTGCCAACCAAAACCTGCAAACCTACAATTATGTGGTGTAGCAACTCCAAATGTTTACATAAACATTTCCATTTGGTACAATCGTTCTCTTTCTGTCACCAATGCCCTGCTTTTACAGATGAGCTGCATACAGTTCTGTTTATCTTCTGTCTTTCTACCTACAACGCATTAACTAGTTCCAGTGGCTTTCTTGAAAGCATAATGACTTTTCCTGTACTCTAGCAAAAATATATCCCCACAAATCAAGAGGAAGCAGGCTCAGACTAAGTGGCTGAGAAGATTTACATTCTATTGCTAACTCAGTTATTACTCTGCTGAAAACCCCATAGCATCAATATAATGAATCCCTCAACCTCTGCTGCTAGCACAATTTTTCTTCCCAACCTCATTGGCTCCCAACTTTCTGCTTGACCTTTTACAATCTGTGTGCGGCAGAACTCCATTACAACCTTTTAATGATGCACAAATGGCACACAACACCAAGGTCACAGCACATCCCCAGTGAGAACTTCTCCAACACCTCCTGAGCAGACAGCAAGTTCTCATTTAAAGGGACAGACAGTCTAGTAAGGAAACAAAACCTTAGGATTTAGTACAGGTCTCCACAGCTACTAACACACAGAAAAGTGACCATATCCTCAAATGAGTATCTGCTCCTAAAAAAAGTTTTAAGAAACAAGCTGATGTCTCAAGCTGTCTGTGATCAAATTAATGAAATGGCTCATTTCACAGAATCACAGAATCCTAGGGGTTGGAAAGGATCTCAAAAGCTCATCTAGTCCAACCCCCCTGCCAGAGCAGGGTCACCCAGAGGAGGTCACACAGGAATGCATCCAGGTGGGGTTTGAATGTCTCCAGAGAAGGAGACTCCACAGCCTCTCTGGGCACCCTGGCCCAGCGCTCTGTCACTCTGACAGTGAAAAAGTTCTTCCTTATGTTCAACTGGAACCTCCTATGTTCCACCTTGCACCCGTTCCCCCTTGTTCTATCACTGGCCATCACTGAGAAGAGCCTGGCTCCATCCTCCTGACCCTCACCCTTTAAATATTCATAAATATTAATAAGGCCACCCCTCAGTCTCCTCTTCTCCAAGCTAAAGAGCCCCAGCTCCCTCAGCCTCTCCTCATAAGGGAAGAGTTTATTCATTCAGTTTATTATACCCAGGGTATTTCCATCCATTGAGTGCAGGTACATGCATACAGCTGGGTACTAAATGCACTCTACACACTCAATTCTTTTCTCTCTTACAATGGGGAAATTAGGAACAACAAACTGAAGCCAGTGCAGTCAAGACCCACAATTGTGCAGCTAGTCTCTGAGAAAAATTAGAACCCGAACTGATCTGTATCTCATGATAACGCTGGTACAGTTACAGTGATCATAGAATCATTGAACACTTCCAATGAAGGGCAACCACAACTTCTCTGGGAAACCTGTTCTGGTGTCTCACTACCCTCACTGTAAAAAATTCTTCCTTAGGTCCAACCTAGATCTTAGCTCTTTCAGTTTAAAACTATTGCCTCTTGTCCAGTCACTACAGGCCTTGGTAAAACGCCTCTTGCCAGCTTTCTTATAAGCTCCTTTTATATACTGAAAGGCCACAATAAGGTATCTCCAGAGCTTTCTCTTCCTCAGACTGAACAACCCCAACTCTCTCAGCCTTTCTTCACAGGAGAGATGCTGCAGCCCTCTGACCGTTTTCACTGCCCTCCTCTGGTCCCACTCTAATGGGTCCATGTCTTTCTTGCCATGGGGAACCCAAAGCTGGATGTAGTACTCCAGGTGGGCTCTCACCAGCATGAAGCAGAGGGGGAGAATCACCACCCTCAACTTGCTGATCAATTGATTGGATTAATTACCTCACGTTCTACTCCCTGAATTGTCACTGACACCACTTTCTACTCTTGGCCCAAATGTTTAATCACATTGTACTTTCATTTACACATTTGTAATAATTGCATAAAACTCACTTCTGACCCATGGAAGAGTACAGGGATTTCTACAGTCATAAAGACCTCTGAAATCCTTGGACACACAGCTATCAAGAAATGTAAGGCTATGTATGACATTTTAGGTATTTCACTATTATGAAAAAGGAGGCACCAGGAGGCAAACACAATCTCTGATGCTAGTACACTTTAGTACTGGCATATTGCCCTGGATCTTAGACAAGCATGGGGAAAAAAAAACAAACCAAAACCCATTCATCATGGACACTCGGATTCTGCTTCCTTCAGAGTTTGACCCTGGTAGTCTTTATCCGTTTTCGTGACTTTCTGAGAAGTAACTAATAAATTGTCCAGGATTTACAGCAAAATAAATAAAAGCAGATATTGGCTCTGTTCCTTTAAACAGTTTGTACAAATACATAGATTTGGTGCAAAAATATAACGCAAGTTTTACTACCCATGAAATAGTCTTGGAGAGCAACACATCTTGAATGCTCACTCTTGCGCACTTAAAACTTCCCATAGTAGGTCAAACCAAAATTCTGGTCTCCAAATCAGGCCAAGGACCAAACCCCTAAGTAGTACTTCGACATACTGCCCCAAAATACTCGTCCAGTCTCTAGCAATTTTCTAGCTCGCAAACATCTTGAGCGAGTCTGGTGCTTACAAGTCATGAAGGGATTACTCTTCATGAACTTTTCTCTTGATCTCCCTCTTTGGTCCTATAATCAGCAGACTTGGTTCATTTGGTATTTACATTACAGAATAAATTTGAGTTACAAGGACTGGAATATGGAGATGAAAAAGATAATTTTCAAAAAGAAGTAAAGCTCAATATAACGTGTGACATAGCCACTAATTAAAACTCAAGTTCAAGGCTTGATTTTGATCTTTCAGTTTTATAGATCAGATACACCTTCACTGCAGCCATTGGAGTTACACCAGCACAAGATAGACATGGTATGGAGGCAACAAACAGGACCAGTGGAGGACATAAACCCTTCCACATCAGGAAGTAAACCCAATCAAGCAAGAAAAACCCCAACAGACTAAGAAAGCTCCCTGTGAATTACCCCTCCTTTGCAAAACGTTCTCTAAGTTTCATGCTAGACTGACTAAGGCTTCTAAGGGAGAAATGTAGAGGCTTTTTTTAGAAACTACAGCTAGACTTTCCATATGCCACTTAGACAGTGGGAGGTTTATATGCACTGTATAAAGTAGTCATTGGCAGATGCCTCTATTCACTTTTTGAAAGTTTTGCATCTTCTTTTCCATATTTAGAAAAATGCAGTTCTCTTTCCTCACATTTTAAAAATATACTTGGTAGCTCTTAGTGCATCCCTATTCAACAAGACAACTGGACACACATTTTATAGAACACTGCCTGGTCTGCATCGGCAGAACTCTGAAACATGAAGTGAGAAATCAGAGTGCTCAAAGCTTCTGAATTTTCTCATAATGGAAATACCAGGACTAACTTCTCTTTTAATTAATTAAATTTAAATTGGTCTTAGATCGTAAATTCTTGGAGGTTTTCTTTTCATTGCTAACAGGCCCTAAATTACAAAAAGATAAGACTCCATGGAAATCAATCTATAGTCCCAATACTTTCATTAGCATGGTCATAAAATTATAGAAGAATCAGAAAATGACTGTATGTAATTAAGGAGGCGGAGAATAGGAACAACTTAAACCATCAATCAGCAAAGAATGAAGCTTAATGTATGAAAATAGAAAACAGTAAGTGTAGTTTAATGCAGTTTTTATATATATAAAAAACCCCGTGACACCAGAACATTCCCTAAAGGACTTGACATTTCAGAAATATATTGGAAGCTCATTTCTTATTGATCAGATTCACATACAGCAGGGCAAATAAGAAGAGTGTTATTTTACTGAAGCTGAGACTTCCCTGTGTCCAAAGCATATTGCTGTTCACAATGGTAAGTTTCTAATAAACGCACTGGGAGAGGCTTGATCAGGAAAATAAAATCTTTAAGTGATATTTATGAATGTACACACTCACAGAGAATACGAGACTAAGTTCAGTTTGTGGCTTGATTACAGTAAATTCAGGTGTAAATATTTTTATTTCTTTTTTAGGAGTAGAGGGGAGGAGGAAGACGTGTAGCAGCACTGAGGGGATGGAGAGGTTGCAGAACAGGGTTCTGGGTGGGCTAGAGAATGGAGACTTATGTATGTGTGTGGAGAAGCAAGGCTTTAGCCATGTCTTTTGGAGAAGTGAAAATAATATGCTTGAGTCTTGGAAAGACATGCTTGGTATTGAATACCACTGAACACAAAATAATGTCCTTTTCTGCAAGGCTTTCTTGCAAATTCACAATACAATCTCACAGTAGCAAACCTTAACAAAAATTACTTCAGAAGATCTTGTACAAGCAGCAGATGTTTACTGACACGACCATGTTCTCAAACTCGATGATCTTCTGTCTCTCTACTCTCATCTAGACAGAGTAACTGTGCATTATCAGGAAGTATCCTTATTTCTATACCTGTTGAACTAAAATTGTTTTTCATTTGCTCAAGTGGCTTGTACTGGTTTAAAACCTTTTGAAAATATACAGCTAATATGCACAATGATGCAGCCAAAAAAACTAATTGAATTAGGAATCTGTTTAGTCTGAATTTCATTATTAGTATATATAGTAATGGGGAAAAAGCAAACCAATTAGTACATCGATTTTTACATTACCTTAATTACCAGGATATGCCAACTGCTTTGCAAATACGGAAGTAGGAAGTCATTTTCTAAGAGACAAAGATTTTTGCAGAACAGGGAGTCACCCACATGCAAAATGATGCACAATCAGTATCTGATATTTTATTCTATTAGTCCTCCTGACAGCGAAAGAGACTTTTGCTACATATATAACATACACTTCACTCCATATTTGCTAAAACAGTCAATTTCAGGTCATCAAGACTATGTATATGTACACATGCATCCATATATAATTGATACAGTTTATATCTATACATCCACATCATATCTACAACACCTAATAAATTCCAGCTTTCAAATCTTAACCCTCCTGCTCCACTTAACTTTATTTTTGTTAGTTCTTGCTACTCTATCTCTTAAGCCATGTCCTGTTTCCACTCCTTCCTTCTCAATGGAAGAATCTGTTAACATGATGTCTCAACGTTATGCTCACCTGCTTTCATATCATAATTGTTTCAAACTTTTAGCACACTAAATACTTTAACAACCAAAGCACAGAAAAAAATATTGAGTATATAAGCCAAAAAAGAGCTCTTTAAATGCAACTGGTTGGCACAAATTTCAGACGTGGACATTGTGCGAGCAGGATTAGTTACGATTTAGGAGCAAACCATGATTTTGGTTAAGAGGTACAGAGGACAGCTTGGGTTTCCATGCTACAAGGCTAAGCACCTGCATGACCACCTCACCCAACACTGGCATCCAGCGAGTCCCAGGCCGGGCAGCCATCAGTCAAAGGTGGCTGTGTCAGCCACTGCACATTTCAGAGCGAGCTGCTCCTTGTCGTGCAGAGCCACAACATTCTGACCCTGATTTTTTGAGAGTTTCCTATCTTTTCACGTGGGTACTTTTCCCTTGAAACCTAGATTTGCTACAATCATCTCATGATTTCACTTTTCCATTACTTATTTTCTTATATTGCAAAGCTTTTGCTTATATACAACCTCACAACTCAACAACGTTGTGGGTTTTTTCAGTAGAACTAAGCCAGTCACACAGCTGTGATTCACAAACCTGGCTTGGAATGAGACAGCCAAACGCCCGGGACATGGGTCACAACCTGAGCTCAGCATTAATTAGAAATACAGCCTTCTTGTGTCATGAAAACTATTCAATGTTTCTCTATTTATTATTACAAAGCTAGACAGTTTACATTTTCTCTAAGTATTGAATTCCTATTTTCTAGTGTCCACTCCAAATAGGCTTTCTGCTTGTTTCATTTGTTTCGTTAAAATCAATTTGAAATCAGGATTTTATATTGCAAGACCAAGCCAATCTCATAATATTGCCACAGCATAATAACCGACTGTTGAAAGTTCTATTGCAATTCCTTCCTTGTAGTAATTAGTAACTAGTGTTTTGCATTATGGCATTATTTAAATTAAATTGCTTGACAGACTTGCTGCATTATTAAACCTTTGGCTCTTGGGGCCTCTATTTCAATTTCTGGTTGTGCTGGTAGAATCTGCACAATGCTCTCCAATGTCAAGTGGCAATTTTCTGAAGTTCATTCGTCCTGGTAAGGACCAGTACACCCTCACTGATAGCAAGTTCATTTGCTTCTAGGAAAGAAGAAAATGATTAGAGTTAAATTCCCTCTGGCCTTCATTACAGGAACAGATAGGAGGTTTCAAGTTGGTAACTTTCAGTATTTAAACATATTTAACTTTAGCAACAGAAGGCAAACAACCTGAAAAGTATGATGATTATTTCTGTCCCTGTTGCATACATTGTCTAGAACAGAGCTTTCAAAGGGGAGTGGAAGAGTACTTTAGAGAACTGCTGTTATTCATCTCTAGTGAAGCAGTTTGAGATAAAACACTGAGTCAATTGGTGCCGAGATCCCCAATGCAATGTTAATAGAGGACTTTCAAACCTACTGACAAGCAACAGGAGGCAAATCCTGCCTTCATACAAAGCAAAACCAGTGTCTGCTGAACACAGTGAGATCATAAGCCTTCTGCTAAGAACACCTTATGTGCTGGGATTTATAATGTGTAGTACATGAAATATATATATACACACATGCATTTTACTGATTTTATACAAAGCACATATGCACTCTTATACCAACACTCCTCTAAAAGAAATGCTAATTATTCATAGGGACCAGTCACAGCAACTGCATGGGCCAAGATGTGTCGGAGATGACGTTATGATTCGGAATGATTGTGAGCTCCCTGTTGTGATCATGATCCATGTCACCTCTTTAGAGATAGGAAGGGACCAAGGAAAGATGCAGTTTCGTTAAATACAGTAAATCATTTATGGACAGAAAAAATGTTTCTCCTAGAATAGCTTCCTTTAAAATATCTATATGACTGTGAAAGAGAAACTGCAGATCCTACCTCATTTTATATGATGGTAGGCAGCAAGATTAAAAGCTGATTTTCAGAAAAAATTTATCATGCAACAATTAATTATTCTCTATTTCTTTCATCAGATTAAAATGGCTCAAAGCATACTTAATCATTTCATATTTGTCTGTTACTGGAGTTATCCAGGTACAAGAAAAGTACCAGCTGCATCACAGAACTGGAGACAAATTCCTACAAATACATGTTTTAAAAACATCCCCAGAGTCGTGACTGTACACAGGTATACAGATGGACAAAACTAGCAGGTATTACGAGTAAAAGAAAAGCAGAGATTGCTTTGATCCTTCAGTCATAAGCTTCTAAGCTGAAGCTTTTTGTTAAAATGACCAGGTAATTTTCAGCTTTCATGGTAAATATCTATGATCAACCCTAAAGTATCTCTACATATCTTCTTTCAACACCACTGGCTATGTAGTGCTGCAGAGGATGAGACAGAGCACATGCATCTTCTCCCAGTTCAGCTCCACCTGTTACTATTTGAAGACATACCTACTCTCTTCAGAAATTTGTCTGGAATCTGCTAGCAATTTTTTCCAAAGATGATATATTACAGCAGATTTTTATAAAGATCAAATCTTCCTTTTGCTTATTCCTAACTACTCATGTTACTCCCTTTCTCCCCCAGGCATACCCCTGGATATTTGAGACTTCACTACATCAGCAGACCAGGAACAGTAACAATGAGAAACAGGAAAATCTTCTGCAGAGATAATCCCTAACCCAGTCTCTTCAGAGGCTCATTAGGAAATCAGCACCAGCTCCAAAATGAAGAACTATGTTGTTAATGCTATTATTCAGGAGAAAGACACATTTGGATACGCAGTATGGAATACCACTGGATTTTAGCTCCAGTGAAGAATGGTTTAGATAATCACTGGTAACACAAGTTCTACTGTTCATTCAGGTGAAGCAAACTTTGCACTAACTGCATCACAAAATTTTTAAGGAGGCCAAAGAAGTGAAACTGATACAGACCCACTCACCATCAGGGGGTTGATGCCTCTTGCCACAGGTGTCAGGACACTGGCAATAGTACTGCTGCCCATATTGTCCATCTTTTACAGACAGGGAAACAATTTCGGTTTCCAAACCTGTCAGTTTAACATTCTCCTAGGCAGAAAATCAACTTCCAAAAGATGCAAATAAAGTCATAATAAATGAAGAACCACCAATAAAAGTAAGGTCAAATATGAACCTAAGCCAAAATGCAGAATATGCTGATTAGTTGAATTCTGATTTCAGGGAACATACTTTTCCTTGAATATGGAGGTGACTGGATCTGAAATGCTTGGATTTTGCTCCTAATCTGATTTTCACCGTGTGTGTTTTACTTTGAAAGAAACCCATGATGGTATTTCAGATCTTTCTCTTGCTCTCAAACTAATCATATCCTCCTATGTGCCACTTTCAGGAGAGTCAGTTTGAATTACACTGATTGGACATAGGCAAGATGAGAAAATACATGAAGAAAAAGGTAGATGAAGCAATTTTAATGACTAATGGAAAAAAAAATACATTTGCAGCGATGCAACTAGAGACAATTTTGTGAACTTACCATTACTATAATTTGTACATTGCTGTTACAGTTGGAAGAATAATTACTATTAGGAGACACAATTGACTTACCTACCCTATGGAAAGTAGCACTTAAATGGTATGTTGGCATTTAAAAAATTCAATGCTATAATGTGGCACAATTGCAAACTAAGCTATACCAGTGATGAAATTATCAGTTATGTCATTCAAGCTTAGAAGCTCCAAGATTCTTCCTGGTCTGGGCAAAGGTATAACACTTATGCAGCATAGGAGGAGGAAGGCTTATTTGGGGGGAGAATACAAGAAGTACCTAGAGAACTTCAGAGTTCACAGATAAGAGACTACTCTCTTTGTGGGTTATATCAGGGAAGTTTATTATTCAAAAGCTATGAAGTAAAATATTCCCTCATCTGAGACCTTCTGCAGAATTTAAAAGAAAACTGGTTTTCTTGAACAAATCAAAGAAAATAAAAAACCAAGAAGCATTTCTGCAAGAAAACAAAGAAACCTGGAAAAAGCTTCAGCTTTGACACACTTCCCTGTCAACTTAGAGATCTGAAGTAGAAGGGTTCGTGCTGGGATATGTGCCACAGAGGAATTAGAGCACATCTTGACCTTGCTTGTGGTGCATCACTGCTTCCTGCACAATGTCACGGTAAATTTGAAGAGCTAGAAGCCTCACTAAGATTTTACAATACTAATTGCATTGCTGGTTCTGTCCTCTAGAGTAACATAACCAAATTTTCAGTTACTGAAAGAAAGGGTCTCTCTGTGTGAAGATCCTGTGCTGCTATTGTAATTTGCAGTTTATCAATCTGCTCCCTAATCTATGCAGGACATTTTCTTAAAAATTGCCAGTAACCTATTTTATAAATCAAATGCACTGTGGGTTGAAAGACAGGAAGAAATTAATAAATACTAGCAGGGGGAAGTGAAAAACTAACGCATGAGAACAAGTAGTCATTAACAAACACAAGCTGGCAATGAGAAGCAGGGATCTGAATGAACTTCTAAGGAAGCTTCTCTATAAGCTTGACACATAAATTAATGCTGGTGTGTTATTTGGCTGCACCACTTGGAGACCATAAACTTCATGACTCAGTGTCCCCCTCACTTCTATGATGTGATATTTATCCTAAATCAAGTATTTCACTGGAAAAATAACCTTTCCATTCTATGTAGACTGAGCTATGTTTCTTATTGGTTCAAGAGTCGTTAGAAAGTTATACACATGCTGTTACTTGCTAAACAACAGAATAATTTGTCCTAGGCTTCAGTTCTGAGGGAAAAAAAAAGAAAAAGAAAGAAGAATCTCAACCAGAAAAACCTCCAGTCTTGCAATGTTATCTTACTGAAACCTTGCAGCAAAATTTAAAAACACAGCAGCTGTCATTTACCAGATTCTCCAGTACTCTTCTAAAGCCAGATAAGATGAATACAGAAACCTCCAAGGACAGTATATAAACTGCAGTATAAATGGGAAAATGTGAAACAGAATTCATTAAAATACATCAGTAGCTTTACTACCGGCTTAGAATGGATTGATTCAGAAGAAAATCCTGTGCAGAACTTACTGAACTGCTGCTGGCAGGCAGCAAAGGCTCAACATGTGCAAAAGTGATAACTGGTGAGACTGCAGAAGGCCTCTTGGCGATTTAAATGCATAGACTGCAGACAATTCAAACTGATTCTCCACAACGATTTTCAGTGTTTTACTTCATTATTTTCTGCAGCAAATGTCTGGGAACAGAAGGGTAACTACATTTAAAAAAAGAGTATCAGTACACTTGCTCTCTGCCCAAAAATTTGACTAAACCAACTCATCATTTGTGTTGCAAAGAAAGTTTCCTTGCAAGAAAGAACAAAATTCTATGATCGTGATATCCTCTGCCAAGGGTACTGGTGGTAAAAGAGACGCTCGGGTCAGGAATGCACAAGCAAAAATGCTGAGAATCTGTTTAGCTCTGCATACAATGAACCTTCTGGTCTTTACATTCTCAGGCATCCCGAGGTAAAAATTACTCAGTGAACTAATAGCAAAACCAGATTTAATACCCTGAAACCCTCAACCATTATCCCATGCCCTCAAAACCTTTGCCTGTACAAGAATAATGGACTCTGATATTTTTCCTTGACATATAAATATGAACACAAGTGTGAACGTAGATACAGAGGCACTCACAAAACATATTTGACATTCTATTTTATTCTAGTGATCTAAACATATTAAGATATTCTAGAAAAATTACTTGGAGGAGAGGGGAGGGGCAGCTCTGAGCTGTGTAAGTTGTATCCAACCTATCTGGATTTGCCAATATGCAAATAGATAAATAAATCATATCCACCACTGATCCAAATGGCCACATCAGCAAAAATCCCTAGGGAAGAGCAGAAGAACAACAGATGTTTTGCAAATAAAATTATGTTAGCATAGATAGCACTTTCAAATGAAGACTATGAGCTTAAATTACACACCATCCTGCAAAAGATGCTTTTTGAATAAAACAAAAATGGATTCAAATACCATCCACCCTTATCTAAGGCAGTTTACCCAGGTATCCACCGATCGAGCCCCCCTCACCACTACCAAAACCAGTGCTGCAAAGTGTAGATGTGCTGCTCCAGCCAGTGTGCCTAAAGACCCCCCTAAAATAAATATCTCTAATCCCCAAACAGAATGGGCAAACTTAGTGTTGATTTCCTAGCTATAACATTTCTTTTAGCACTTGTAACACAACTGAGCTACCTCCAGTGATGGTTTTTATTGGATACAGTACTTCCTCAGTGTTTGTGAGCTTCCTTGCGTACCGCTTATTCCTCATCAGGCAAGAACAAACACTTCACAATTTGCCACTGGCAGCAATGTTCCTGAAACTTTTTAACCAAAGAACATTAAAGTGTTCTGACAAAATCCAGGCCATCTCCTGGATTTTCATTTCCAACCAACTAAAAATTCTGATATATATTTTGAATGATAATTTATTACTCTTGCTTTCCTAGTCTGTGTTTGCTTTGCTTGCCTGATTTTTTGACATTTTTTCTTTAAGTTTTATTTTCTTAGATTCTTCCACTAATTATCTTAAGACATTTTCTTCCATCATGGGCTCATTTAGAGATGTGTCACAAGATCACAGAATCACTTGAGTTGGAAAGGACCTTAAAGGTCATCTAGTCCAACTCCCCTGCCATGGACAGGGACAGCCCCCACTAGACCAGGTTGCTCAGGACCCCATCTAACCTGGCCTTGAATGTCTCCAGGAACGGGGAATCCACCACCTCCCTGGGCAACATGTTCCAGTGTTTGACCACCCTCATGGTGAAAAACTGTCATCCCCACCTGAGAGGGGCTGACACTCCATGAGCAGGAGACCCTCCAAGCTGAGCTCCCTTTAGATACTGAAAGGTGGCAATGAGGTCTCCCTGGAACCTTCTCTTCTCCAAGCTAAACTCCAACTCTCTCAGCCTTTTCTCACAGGACAGGAATATCACTTCTCCCACATAAGAACAGA
The DNA here is from genome assembly GCA_013398125.1 of Aegotheles bennettii. Taxonomy (NCBI): domain Eukaryota; kingdom Metazoa; phylum Chordata; class Aves; order Caprimulgiformes; family Aegothelidae; genus Aegotheles; species Aegotheles bennettii. The sequence continues at coordinate 1,557,498 of VZRW01013250.1, forward strand.
TATTTTTGTAAATAGATGTTTTGTAAATTAGACATGTAAATGTACATGGCCTACTTAATAGTTTTGAATTCTGCATGCACAGAAGTAATGCACACAGGCAGCCAACAAAAGCCATCAGTATTATGTTCAGCGTTTTGGTGTTTTTCCTGTAACAATAGCACAAAATATGATAAAGGGGTGAAATGAAGGGAACAGAGCTCTGCTTTAGCTAATTATGGTTAGAAAAAAGTAGAAATCCATAACTGCCATTTGTCACAGACTTTGAATTATGGGAGGGGTAGAAAAACACCAGCATGGCTTGGGCATATACCAACAGACCATGCTGTAAGTGCCTTCTCGGAAATTCTTCCAGAGGTAATACTTCTGGGAATGACTAATTAGTCACCAATCAACATTACCAGCTCTGTAACTCTGTTCCCAGAAACAGCATCTTTCTGTAGTCATATTTCCAGGAACAATACATGGTATGTTTATAAAGGCAAGCAGAAAGGGAATAGGCACTTAAATAGTCCTTCTTTGCCTCTGTCTCCCCTTCCCCCTTCACATCTAGTTTAAAGCCCTCTCGATGAGCCCTGCTAACTCCTGCCCCAAAAGCCTTTTCCCCCTCTGAGACAAATGTGTTCCACCTGCTGCCATCGGGACAGGTGTCTCATATAGCAGCCTGTGATCAAAGAACCCAAAGCCCTGCCTTTGGCACCAGTCACGTAGCCACTCATTGATCTGCAAACTCCTCCTGTTTACCTCTTCACCCATCCTTGCAGGAGGTATGGAGGCAAACACTACTTGCGCTCCAGACCCCCTAACCAGCCGTGCCAGGGCCCTGAAGTCTCTCTTCATTGCCCTTGCAGTACTTGTAATAATTTCATCACTGCCAGCCTGAAAAACCAGCAGTGGGTAGTAATCGGAAGGCTTTACAAGCTCAGCAAGTTTCCTTTTAATTTCTCTGATCCGGACCCCAGGGAGGCAGCAGACTTCCCTGTGGGATGGGTCCGGTCGACAGATGGGCCCTTCTCTTCCCCTCAGCAGGGAGTCGCCTACCACAATCACCCTCCTTTCCTTCTTAATTGAAGAAGTCCTAAGGCGTCGGGGTGACTGACAAGCCCTAGGTACTTCACTAGATTGATCTACCCCTTCAACTTCATTTACCTGTCCCTGAAGTTCCAAGGCCTTGTACCTGTTACTCAGGGACAGAAAAAAATAAGACTGTAAATGTAAAAAGAAATCTATTCACATAATTTTCTATTATCTATGCAAGATGGCTCAAGAACATACATATTCAGATGTGGCATATACAGCATTAGAAACTAATAAAATACCAGATAATTATGAAGAAACAGCCAACAGATTTGATTATAGATATGAAGCCTCTCTCAAGATTTTTAAACTTATTTTCAGTGATGTGGGATTATGTGTCTACACTCTTAGTTCCAGAGCTGAAGGAGAATGAACACAGTATTTTTTCCAGTACTGCTCTCTATGAGAATGCAAATTCACATTCACAGCTTAAGATCCACTAAAATGCTAATGACAAATTGTTATTAGATGTCAAGTAGGGCGATACATCTGTCAGGCAGAAGGATGATAACAGCCTTCACGACTGCCAGATCTGGACCTGCACCAGAATCTGGTGTAAAGCCAGGAACAGTAATTCAGCAAAGCCCTGGAGGAGAGGTTTCTGCCTGAAACTTCCCAGCATGCTATCAGCAAAATCAAAACAAGAAGTGTGTGCAGTAATCGGATGATCATGACCATGGTTTGAGTAAAGCTGAATGGTGTTGACCTGTACTTGTTCTCTCTGCTTCCTTTCCTTAATGCAAGTACAGTACAACTACAGTCCAGAACATAGCGTGACCTTAACAACTTCTTTTTATAGCTAATTTTTTGTTTTATTGGGCTAATCTACCAGAAATTTGGGCATATTTTTATGTTAGCAAGACCATTTAAAAAATTGCATTCATTCCAATATATTTCTGTGCTTTTCTCCAAGGGAAATAAAATACTGTAATTCATGTCAGGATTCCCAAATGACAATGACAACAAAGTAAGTTTAATAACTGCTGCAAACAACTTGCCAAGGAAAGTCATGCAGCTAGCGCTACAAAGAATGCTTCCACTAACCCATGGAAGAAAGAAGCACAATTAAGATACTCCACAATTAAGATACATTTACTCCACCTAAGTATCTTTAGCAAAGAGCCTGGGGCCAGAAACAGAGGTGAGAAATAGAGGTGTAAATTATAGACCAGTAAATGGGAGAAAGGCAGAGTAAATTGGCATAAGTTGAAAAGAAGTAATTTAAAACTTAATTTCTGAAAATGGCTGTGACATGGAGCGCAAGACCCGTGATGACCCTCTGGCATGGTGCTGAGAAAATTTTGAACTAGTACTACAGTTCTTATTTATGTATCTCTCTAGTTGGAAAATAACATATTTCCATGATTTCTAAGTGAACATTTAAAGACTTATGGAAGTACTTACCAAAGACTTGTATGCCTCAACAGCCACACAATTTATAAAATCAGAATTCAAACATGCAAACTGCTCAGCAGAATGCAAATATAAAGGGTATGTACAAAATAAATAAGTAAATAAAATCAAATGGCTAGAATTGAACTAATAGTATTATAAACTTCACAACATGATTTTTTCAGTATAGATCTAGTTTTCAAGGAAACAGACGTGTCACTTTGACAATACAACTATGCACATTTTAACCAAAACTTAATAATAATAAAAAAATCAATTCAGTGAGTAATAATGGGAAAGTATTACATTTATTTAATCCCTTGCACAATAGAGCCAATGTGACTACCAATTGGGCTATTCACACATAAATTGTATTTAACAGCTTCCTGTTAGTATGCTCTACTTATATAATGAAAACCCAGCAATCTTAGAAGCTCAGACAACCTTGTTCCTCTGCTGTCACCAAACCAAGCAGTATCTGAGTCACTCAGGAAAATACATTTGACCTTGAAGCTTTAAATTTTGATTAACCCACCACATTACAAAAATAGATGTGAAGTCTCTGTAATTTTATTTATCTTAACAGGTGGGAGGCAATAATAGATCTTGCATTTTAATAGTTTAGAACCAGTATCATTTTCATGAGAATCAAATAGAAAATTGTGGTTCATTTCAGTTAAGAAGAACATGTGCGGCATGCAGTGGGCATTTCAAAAGAAGGTAAGTCCAGTCCACTGAAAATGGCCTTATAGCTTTACACTATTAAATAAATACCAGAAGAGCTATTTAATGCTTTGCATGTGACACTTCCAGGAGATTTTCAAAGCTTTCTAGTGGAATATGCACCACGTAGCACAATAAATTCTCGGTTTGATTGTATCAACTGGTATTTTAGATGTTACATAGAAACAATTAGTTTTGTTGGACTATCATGAAAATCTGTCTAACAAAAAAGCTTCCTCTGAGCCAAGACTATTACAAAAAAGAAAGCCCCCTGCCAAGTCCTATTCCATCTCCTGGCTCCCTCCCCACAGAAAGAAAACAAATGCTCCGACATCCTCCAGGAACCTAAGTAGCTTCTACAGCCGAAAGCTGTCCTAGTGCCACATCTCAGCCTGTGATAGCTCAAATAAAGAAAATTCCAACTCCACTGAATACATCCCACATCTTACAAGTAGCATTGCTCTCCTTCCACTCCGTAAGAAAAAAAGTCTGCTCAAAGTAGATGTGGTTGATGGTGGGCAAAGCATTGATTAGCAAGGCAGAGACACTGAACTTCAGCAGATCCTATGATGTGTTTGATTCTTAATCACTAAACTGACTTGCTAGTTCTTGAGTCCACGCTTGAGTGTATCATAAGGGCCTTTTCATGTAATTTAAATTCAATCAAGCAGCAGCATCTTACTACAGTGTTCTTCAACATGTCAGCTTAACTTCCTTTTCTTCAGAGTCTTACTGGTGTAAATGACTAACAGTGCTAAGCATACAGAAGGAAATTTATTTTGGTATAACTTCATGCAGAAATTGATACAATTCATGCCAGTAGCAAAGGCTTCTAATCTGAGTTACTATTAGAAGAATGACTCTCCAGCAAATCTCAACAAATCCATTGTATTTCAGTAAAGTTATATCTATCCACTTTAATCAATTAAACATTCACATTCACTTTGTCCAACTTTGATTTTGAAACTGTGTATTTGCTAATTTATGTCCAGTTGCACTCCTATACATTATGTATTAAAATTAAAAATAACTAGTCTTACTTAAAGCCTAATGGATTTAATCTGAATTTATTAATAAACATGTCCAAACTAGAATTTCACGTTATTGACTCAAGTCAAAACTATGTCATGCAGGAAAATCAACAAGTTTGTAACCTGCTGCACCACCTCCTGACCAAAAGATAACACAAGAGACCTCAGAAGGATACTACACAAGTCAAAGAACACATTTAAAAGCTAAATATGTGTATATGTGATACACTAGTTTCTCTAAACTACAGTGCTGATGACCCTAATATTTTGGACTTCATTGCAGTGATACTATAGACAGTACCTATATGTAGGGCATAATTACGTTATGTATGGCAATAAGGATAGTGTTTGGTTTTTTGTTGTTTGGGTTTTTCTTTAAATATTTGACTGACTTTCACAATGGCTAACTTCCCATAAAACCTTTTTTTTTTTTTTAAAAACTATTGATTGGATCTTTGAGGTAAAGCTGTCACACAACTCAAGCTTTCCAATCAGAATAGCTGAAATGTCACCTTACCACTGTATATAGGTCACACATTATAACAGTGTTGAGATTTTCCTGGTGACACTAAAACCTATCAAAAACAGCTGCAGGATGTCCCTTACTTATTTTAACATGGGCCAAGGAAAAAAGAAAATGAGTATTTATCCATGGGGCCTGGAGATGCTCTTGTTCTATTAAACTTTATAATTATTCATTATAATTGCTTCACTTTTTTTAAACGAATGTCAAAAAATAGGACACTTTTCTCACTGGGAAGGAAGATAAATATTGCAAACCCAAGCTGTCTATAATAATAGGCTACATAGGAAAATTTTTCCCTTCCAAATAATTGCTGAAAAGATGCAGTAGCACATGATGAATTAAAAAGGTATAAGCACTATTTATAGAACACCAACATAATTCCCACACAAAGAATGCACTTATTTCCAGCTGTATGTATACAGGGAAGAGACTAGCAAATTGTAAGGCAAAAAGAACTGCAAAAGTAGTAATTATGAAGATGGGAAGAATAACTTATGCAGAAAGAATATATGAAATAATATTCATAGCTTGGCTAAGTAATTACTAAATGGACTTGTGATTACTGTGCTAAAGTACTTCTAGGATGTAAGCATGAGTGAATTGCAAGGGGACTTTGCTAGAATTAGTGGGTTGAAGTAAAGCAGACAAAAGTTTAACTGTAATACTTTGTATTTTTCATTTGTAAGCAATTCCAGTCCCTTTAAAATCTATGCACCTTGCTGGTTACTTTCCGTAAAGATTACCAACTATCATAATTAATTGTACTTTTTTCTTTTAAAACACTACCTTGCAGTACTACAAGTGCAATGTTACAACTCTAGATTTGTTATGTATTTTAATTAAAATTCCAGGGAAAACAAACCCCACTTAACAATTGTATTCAGTGTTTTCAATTGGAAAATTAAGACAAAATAGGAGAATAATAGCATAAACTATTGGGAAAAAAGTAGTACGAAGGATCTTGACTTGTAACTTTTTGATCCAATTCCAAATTCCCAAAGCATCGCTCAGTACAGTGAAAAAGAACAGCTTTTAAAGCACTTAGCAAGGGCATACATCTTTTCTAGAGTTGATTGAAGGAAGTCCTTGTGTATATTGCTACACACAGCACTACAGAAATGGTTAACGACCCTAAGCAAAAGAAATCATGCATCAACAAAATGATCAGCTAATGCTTAAATGGTTTGGTTGATAGTTAAATGAGAACAATTAATTGATTCCACTACATGGGGAACTCTCAAGAACTGGGAAGATATCACCAAGTGCATTTTTCCTCTCTTAATGGTACGGATAAAATCCTGTTCTTTATAGTTGGAACAAGTGGCAGGAGACCACCACTTAAATTCCCTATTTTGTTTGTGTTATGTTACTTACAGACAGGCTACTCTGGATAGCAAACTACTACATTAAAAAACTAACTAAACACAGAAGAAAGTGCCATCAGGAGCTGTTAAGCTTAAAGGAAATCATGACAGAACTTTCTGATTCAGATATGAATTTGTATGAGCCTGCAAAGCCAAATCAATAAACACAGGGAGCTGGGTAGGGATTTGCCTTAACATTGTTCAGAGGTACAGAAGATACACTCCATATGGTTACCTAAAGCGAGAGCTCATCGTGCTCAAAAACTTCTGAAAAAGCTTAAATGATGCTCCAACTTGCAGATATTACTCCTCTTGCTCTTCTCTTTTAGGGGCTCTTATGTAGCCTAACTATCTTAGCTGAAGTTCTTTTTATTCTAAGTCCATTGAAAAGCCTGACAGAATTTTAAAATGTGGGTAAAGTTTAGACAATATCCTCAGCATGAGCAGTGGAATTCTTCTATCAAATTATTGTGATGAAAAAAAATAAAATCTAATGTCTTACAGAACAGGGTTCATAGTTCCGCTAGTTAAGTGAGCGTTAAGCAGAAAAAGCTTAAGGAACAGCTTTCTTCCTTTTAAAAGTTCATTGGAATAGCACTAAATGAAATTAGTACCAAAATTAAGACCGAAGAAGCCCTCACTGATCTGAGTAACAGCTTCTGTTTATTGACCACCCCAGAAAATCTAGTTATACTTAAATTAAATTCAGCAGTATAATGGTCCTGTTCCCCCTCAAGGCTGATACAGCACTGAGGAAGTCTTAAAGGTGCCAGTGTTCATGTCAAGCTTGCTTGGAAAAATAAAATACAACACATTATCTCAGCTGTATAATTTTATGCCAGATCAACAATTCATTTATGGCAAGGGTTGTAAACTTTTTTCAGCTGCCACTTGAGATAAAAGACAATGTCTAGCACCTCATTGGATTCACATCCTCTGAGAACTTGCAGAAAGCAGGCAGTTTCTAAACACTGCGTGCTCAGTAAACCTGACCTTTCTTCTTTTTCAAGAAAGGGGAGACCAGAAGAATCATTGAACTTTAAAATGCTTCATTCATTTTCAAGTAATCAGAATTACAAAACTACCTACGAGCACTTGAAAGATGTCACAGATCAAGGTTATTCTCAATCATAAGTCAATCATATCTTGTAGGTGAGAAGGGAAGTAGTAATTTCGTATTTTGACTTCAGAAGTGCTTTTCACACAATCACACTTTACATTTTCATAATCAAGAGAAATAAATACATTATAGGTCTCAGAGAAGGAAGCAACAGAACATAACTCTAGGACAAGTAATACATTTTTACACTTTCAGCAAGAATAACCACCCACACAAATGCAAGATACTGAACGGTTGGTTGTGCATCCACTCTTTCAAAAAAATCCCAAAATCTCAGAATTGCAATGGACCATAACTTGATCTCTCAGCTGTATAAGACAAGACAGACATCATCATGGGTTATAATATTTTGCGTGCAAAACAAGCAAAACTTTACATCCTATTAGTTAGTGGTAAGGCCTACAATACAGCCTACGCAACCCAACTCTGAGTACTCCATGAAAGCTGCGAGTTAGTTGAACCGAAAGTCTGGAAAACACCATCTAAACCAACAAATTCCAGGAAGCTACTTATGATTAAAATGGTATCAGGCCAAGAGGACCCAGAGCATTGACATTTAAATATGTAAGAGGTGGCTGCAAAGATGAAGGGAATATTTTATTCCCCATATCTCATAGATACATGAGGCAAATAAAAGTGGGCTTAAATTGCAGAGGTAGAAATTTTGATATACAAAATCACAGAATCGTAGAATGATTTTGATTTATATGTTCTGTAAATCACCTGGTCCAACCTCCACAAAACAATACAGACTTCAAGCTATACATTAAGAAAGAAAATCTGTGTCACGGCATGGCTACAAGAATAGACTGCTTTCAACTATTGGTACCTCCATTATTTGAAACCAAGGACAGATATCATAGGAAGAGTCCTAAGAATTTTTGCAATGTTCAGGAAAAGGAATGCACCCCTTGAGGTCTTATTCTACAGTTTGCGACCTTGATTCTTTAGCCCCTTCATATGTAGCACACACATGAAAAGACATTTGCCCCAGTAATATTTAAAGATTCTGCAAAGCAAGTTTTTGCAGTGTTTACCGAGAAAGTACACACAGGGAGATTCATACATCACTGACACCAGCCGTGAGAAACAAACTGCATCATTTGCCAAACATCAATTTATAAAATATAATTTAGTTTTTCTCTGCAAAACACAAATTAATAAGTGTTATTGTATGAAATATTCATGAATATGCATTACTATACAAACATTTTGCACAACAGCTGTGAGTTGTTTACTAATTGCTGGTTTAAATCATAATGACATTATTCTGAGGAGGTGAATATTGCTGTAACTATGATTATAACTGAAGATTAATCAAGTAGCCAATGGAGTAAACAACTGCATTATCACCACTGGTATCACAGGGTCTTCAAAAACTTGAAAAGAAAATTAATAAACTACAGTTTTCTAAATAAATTTGAATAACTAACAGCATTTTTTCTATTACTAAAATGACAACCAAGTAGCCATCTTGATTTCCTCCTTTCTCCCTAGATTCCCTCTATCACTGTTCCATGCCAAAGCTGCCTGAGATATAAATCTGTGTATCTTCTGCTATACTTCTGAATGGGTTTTGGACCTCTACTCTGTGCCAGAGGAATGTGGATATTGGAGAGAAAAAGATACGCAGTTCCCAAAACATTGGTTCTTCAGAACTACCTTCCCTCGGGAACAGATTTGTAAATTTTGTGTAGTAGGGATTTCCTACTTTTATTTTGTCACATAGGATTCTTTTTCCGCTGTTCCAAAATGCAGAGGTTTCCATACTCAAAGTTTTTACTTCTACTATTAATAGACCAGTATTTTGACAGCCTTTACAGGAATATTCATTAATAACACACATATTAGAGAAACCGATTAATATCATGCAATAAAGGGCATGAAATTAATCTTTTCTAGAATATAAATGAAAAGCATGCATGAACTTTTATCTTCTGCCATGAAGTGTTCTGCAAGAATTGATTTGATTTGTTATCATAAACAATGTGTTTACATGTCACGCTTATTTTAGGCAGGAAACTTTCAATGAATCTTTAAAACATACCCATAACTATGTGTGGTAATCCTATATAGACACCAGATAACTTTTATCAACTCTAATTGTTCATTGATACCACATCTGATTATTTGCCCCAAGGCAACATTGTAAATTCTAAGTTGTTTCTTCACAGTTGTAATTACCATGTGTTTTCATTAATCTGATTCCATTAGCTCACTCTTCGCTTAGTGATCTCAGTGTCAATCAATTATTCTGCCACCACACGCATCAAACCAATTAGAATGCATTTGGGAAACTGGAAATGTATTTTTTTAGTTCTGAGGAATTGTTCCAACAATCTGAGTCATAGAAACCGCTTTTTAAACATAAATGACAATATGACCCCTGTGTTTCCAAGGGGCTGTAATTTATTCACCTGTACAATATCCAGTATTTCTCTGTCCATTCCTTACAAAACGAAGCACACAGATTCCTATTTAAAATATTGGTTAAAAAATGGTGTTTTCTTCTACATTTTGAACATGTCAGAAAGGGTAAAGGAGAAGCTGTTCTGGAGCAGTTACACACTTGATGTTTCTTAGCAACAACTTCTTGGGAGAAGTTTGCAAGGAACTGCAAATAGGATTCAGGCAGTGCTTTGTAGTTCAGTAATTCAGTTCCTTGTCCCTAATTAAAATGACCCTGAATTTCTTTTGTTTATGAATAGCACATTTAATCAAAACAGTCTAGGCACCAAAGATAAATTTGTAGTTAATAAGCACACGTTAAATTACTAATGTAATTTCGGTTGTGTAAAATAATCCCAGCAAAAATATGAACTAGTTCTGCACTCTATATTTGAAGCGATTTTAAACAGCTTTGACTGTCATTAAGAAAAAAAAAGGGGGAAGGGGAGGCAGAATCTGTATTGAACACAAGAGTGGAAACTAAGTTATAGTACTAAAGTTATAGTATTAATTAGAAATTATATGGAATTATGTCTGTGTTCTTCAGTGGAAGGACATCAATGAGGTGTTTGAAAAGGAAGATGTGTAACAGATTTTTTGGGAAAGATCTTAGTTCATAGCATCTTTCTGGATCATGACTGGAACCATCAGGCACTCCTACTTCTCCAGTAACTATGAAAGAGATGCACTTGTCGAATCTGTATGACTTCAGCGTATTTCAGAAGCCTCTGGGCTAGCTAAAGGGCTGCTCTAGTCTAGTAAATCCCTTGAATAATGCCAGCAAAACAAGTGGCTGATACACCACTGTACCTTCATTTGGGAAAGCCTCACAGTACATCTGTTCATTTGGGCAGTCTGTAAATGGAGACATCTCAGAGCAGCTCCCCACCTCCTACAGTCATCCAACTGCCTATGTATTCCGGTGACTGATAAAGATTTACGTATTTCTTATCCAAGTGATTATGAAATGAATGGAAATTGAGCGCTTTCTTGCCAATTTCAGATTTTGCTTGGTGCTTTTATTACTGCACATTAGTACATTTTTATACTTGGATCATTTTTATCTGGAACATATCCTAATTTACACGAAAACACCTAAATTCCATCTCTGAAGGCCAACTATTTAGTGGTTTGCAAGATTCCAAACATATCAGAGACACTCCACCACAGAAATGGAAACCTGAGAGCCTTTCAGCTGGCTGCACATCCCTGACAAGGGGATCTGTACCTTGGCCATGGCTTTCCTTGCATCCAGTCACATAGGAGGGAGGGAAGACCCAAGTGCTAAAAAGATCACAAGGCGATGCTCTCTGGCTTTCAGGATCAATTTCAAAATTTTCTAAATTAGGTGGGTGAAGTTTAGAAAATTTCACTTCACAATGAAGTGTGGAACTTTTTTTTGGAGTTTTTTTTTTAATTTCCAGTGGAAAACCAACAGCAACTTTTGATTAACTCAGAAGTTACTTCATGTTTTAAGGACAACAGTACCTTTCCTAACCTATAAGAGTTTACCCAAAGATAATCATAAAAAGAGTGATTGAGGATACAGTCCTAAGGCAGTACAAGTCTCTCTCCAGTGCTGCTGGTCTTCATTATTCTTTAAATCTTAAATCTGCCAGCCAATTCTCACACTTTTTTCTCATGTTTGATAAATGGATGCACTGCTCTTTCCAAACGTATTTATATGATCAACAATTTAATTGCAACACAGTAAATATTAAAAACTCAGCCTCTTAATACTATTATTTAAAATAAATGCATCTCAAATGGTCTGAAATATAATTTCCATGCTAAACAGTGAACATTTATAACCATTATTTATATTTCTACATTAGTAAACATCCCTCTTTACATTCCTGACTTCAACATAGGCCATAAGTACATTTATAATTACAGCTTCCATTCATGCAAATGACAGTTATGCCTTGGTATTTATCCATGGAAACACTAGAGAATTCTAAGTGGAGCATGACACATCCAAAATCATTAAAAAACCTCTCTATCAACAGTTGACATACAGTAATACATTGAACAGAGTTAAATGTTTGTCTTCGGAGATTTTGTGCATTAGCTTAAAAAGTGATTGATAATGCCAGAATTAGTGATGGATCTGTCTGTGGTTTGCTGTCGCTTGTTTACCCGAGATGCATTACTGGAATTAATTTCCCTGCAAAATAAACATCCCAATACAAAAATAAGCTTAATTAGAAACCAAACCCAAGTGAGCTATTAACCAAATAAAAAAAAAAAAAGGATAAATTTCTTTGGTTTTGACCAAAAAAATCCTACCAGGTTGCTTTTCACAGAGATACACATTTCTTTGTCAGACTAAACAGGTTATGTCTGTTAACCTAACAGACATTCATCCTCACAAACATTAGCAAAGACAGACATATACTCACAGTCACTGCCCTTAAAACCATGGTTTAAGCCACAGTGAAACATGTCATAAACCCAAGAAAAAAAAACAAAGTTCACATGAGGCTACCACATTGTTTAAGGTAGCTAAAGCCTTCTTGCATTACACTGCTTCTGAAAGGTTCAATCCCACAATTTCCTTAAACTATGCCTATAAAATAACTCATACCAAGCGTTCAAGGTTTAAAGCTACAGCACAGCCCTGGGTGGGGCACCTTGTCAAAGGCTGAAATTCTATTCAGAGTTCCCTCTGAACTCCCCAGTTCTGATGTATCATTACCTACAGGACACGTATGAAAGTGTAGGTGGCTCAGCAAGCAGCAATGTACAGAAGTCCTCAGAGGACTACACAGATGTACTTGCTAAACTTCCAGTCCGTAGTGTTATGGCTTACAAATATATTTTCACAGTAGCTGCTGCAGTAGTTAAACAACAATGAACTTTCAAAACATAGTAATGACTTCAGAAAGCCCTTTGCTTCTTTGAATCTATTCTGCCATGATTCTTCTCCTGCCAGTCAGACCCCTCCTTCAGTAGCTCCTAGGAGGCTTCTCTGTGCAGCTCCTCAGGGTTGTATCCTCAAATCACTGTTATGGTTATCTTTGGATAATCTCATATACAAAAGAAATTTTTTCTGAACAAGATTTCAGATTCCACTTGAAATCTTTTCTTTCTGTAAATCTACAAGGGTGTGCGAGTTAAAGCTGACATATCTGAACCAGCTTTAGTGGAACTCCTTTAGGTAGCAATTTCATGATGATGAAGTTGGTCAATTTGTGCTACAAATTCATCTTAAGCTTCAGAGTGTTTTTCCACAATCTTACATGAAACTTCAGTTGTTCCATCATTACTGCCATCACTTATAAATAATGCAGAGGTATGTCTAAATCTGCTACAATCACATCTTCAATGATATTCAAATATATTCTGGCACACTTGCTGTCTTAGACTTTAAGCTCTTTAGAACAGTGGGTTCTTGATGCATGTTTAGGTCTCTTGGTGTTATGATGAGTGAAATCAAAGGGCATAAAACAAAATAACTAGAATTTTCAATTTAATCTAATTCTATTTGTTCCATTCCTACATTTCAATTCTTTTCAGCATCATAACTTCCTAACGTAATTTTGTAATCCATAGATGTTGCACCCTGTCACAGTGTGGCTCCAAAATTTTAAAGATACATGTAGAATGATAAATATTTCCTTTCTTTAACAACATTCTCAGCAGTTTCAGTGGTTAAGGGGCTTCCTAAGGGGAAGGGAGGAGAGAAGCTTCTGGTCTTTTTCACCAGATACTGTAAAACAGATGGCTGGAAAGTCCAAAATACCTCTAACAAATATACATGAGCATAGCATTAAATGAAAGGAAGAATAGTTTCTATGTTGAGAAAACAAAGATAACCTGGGGCTTCTACATGATACTGCAGAAAAAGCAGAGTATGGAAATATCTCAAAAGCAAAGATACGCACGATAGTTTTAACCCTGCAGATAGAGATGGGCTCAACTGAGCAGACCACCTATACTAAAATAGAAAAAAACCCTTTGAAATAATTGATTCTGCATCTGTGTTTCTAAAAGATCTAATCTCAAAGCTAAGAAGATAAAAATTAATTTCCAAACATTCCAAGTTCATAACATTCAAGTTCTTGTACTGTATTTATCAATTACTACCTTTCACTTGTACAGCAAATATGTATAGGTATGAGAAACTAAAACCTGACCTACTCTGCATAACTTTCAAAACAGAAATATTTAGAATAACATGTCATACACTGTTTATTATCATCATTATCATAGAGACCCATTTATAGGCTAGCAATATCTTTTTACTATGCTCTGATTTTAGAGTTGCTTTCAATTGTTCTTCCCATTAAAATCAGAGTTAAAAATATTAATTTACACAATCTGAGCCATGGAATGACTTCAACTAATTATCATAACCTTCTCAGATGTCATCCATATTCATTTTGCAGATTGTGCTTAATGGCAAAACTAGAACTGATGAAGCCTTAAGCTGTTCTAGTGCTACTCTTTGTGAACCTGTGAATTCAGCAAATCTTACTGTTGCCACCTACAGCAAGCGCTGTGTATAATGTTAAGTAACTGCTGTGAAGTTCATTAAAGTCATCAAGGGATCTGTGTGCTTCATCACAGCAAAGATTAGAAATAACATCACCAGTGTCCACACAGCACCTTTCCTCAGCTGCAGGCTCCCCTTGGCTGGTAGAAGTGGAGCAGTTACGTCCTCGAGGAGGTGATGCGTGTAGGTTGAGACCGTGCATGGCAGCTTACCCAGCCACTGCAACCCAGCTTCGTATCTTCAGTCACAGCACATATTATGGGAATCACCAAGTGGCCAAGTCAAAAGTCCAGAGCCCCATGAAAGCAAAAGCTTGTGTAACATCACTTGAAGATGCTGCCTGGGCTTACTCTCCTTATGAGGTGACTCAGTGATACCCAAAGCCATGCTGGATATTGGAAATAGGTAGCTGCCAAAAATATCATCAGTAGTTCCTTTCAGAAAATAAAGTTTTATCTCACCCAGTCTCGAGACCAGTAAATATAGGGCCATCCAGGACTACTACAGACAAGTGGGTTTATGTGAAAACAATTGGGGAAGAAGCTATTTATATTCCTGATTTTAAACTCAGCATCTCTCTGAGAGGTGCTAGAAAACAATTTGAATTCCCATATAAAATGCTGTATCCTCATTAAATATAAACTGTGAGTTATAAGTTTAATATTCCTTATTATTAATATTGTATAAATATTCTGATGAGCCAATCCTAAAAGGCTGCAGTCATGCTCATAATCCCTTTGGCTGTGAGGACACTAGACCAGAAACAAATGCCTGATAGTACTTCTTAGGATCAGAGTTTTCCCTCTGACTCTCATACACTTATCTCCAGCCATCCATGGACACACATTTGTTAATGGTATCCACTGCCTACAAACCTTGTACAGTATTTACTCCTCTTAAAGATTTCAGTCACATTATTTCCCCATTACAACACTTCACTTCTTCAAATATTAACTTTGCAAGAATCTCAAGACAACACAGCCTGGCTTCATTAATGTTTACAGGGTCATTCGAAGTGAGAATATCCTTTACAAACAACTCAAGTACATGTAAGAGGTCACTGAGATACACGGTTTATTGTTATTTTAATCCTTTCACATAGGAAAGGACACAAAATCCTGTTAAATACATTAACACACTCTTGTATATATGAAGTCCAAACACCATTACAGAAACTATCAATTTATCCAGGAGCCCCCAGGTCCTAATCCTGCTTCTGTACCTTGCTAGACATTAGTGCTACGGAATGTGAATATAATTAACAAGCAAGAAAACCTTTCCACTGGACACAGATGCCCGAGGCTTCCAGGACAAGTAGCACAAACAGCAGTTTCCCTCTTGGTGATTTTTAATTGGAATTTTAATAAAGGCTTTACTACACTGGAGCAAACCGCTCTGATTCTTTTAATCAAATTCCTCAGAGATCGTTCTTGGCACTGACTGGAACACAGGAATTTATATTTTTGCTGATTTATAAATAAAAATTTTATTCATGTAAAAAGACCCCCCAAAATTGTAATGTCTTTGCATATATTATATTGGATGGCTCAGGCTATGGGGTCAAATCAGGTTTTAATAATATTCCCATTCCAGCAGCACCCAGAACCACTAATAACTGGGTTTCCCAAATAAGCATGGAACAGGCTCACTGTGCACCATTCTGCAGTACACACTTTGCTCTTAATGTGGAGCCGCAAATTCCTACAGAATTTCAGCGCATTAATATCCTTCAATAAAAATTTGTTCACTATCTCATAAATGATTGTAATAACAGGCCACAAAAAATTCAAATAAATCAACTTCACTCTTCTTTGAAAGCCTCCTCATCTGTTCACCAATTTCACCTCATTTTTAAAAGGACAGGTAGCAGCCACTACATGGATATTTTGAAGCTCACACTGCTTCAACCTGAATCCAAAAGGCAGAGAAAAAAAGAAAGTCTTAATTGCTCTGTACTATTTAGAATATGCATGTAGACTTCTTATATCATGCAAATCAAACTACAGACAGCAAATTATTTAAATCAAGTTGTTTTTTTCTGAAAAGATTCTTAAAAATTGCAGCTCGTTATACATATTTATTTGTCATTGGTTTGCATTCACCAAGCACTTGGGTCAAACATTTCATATCTCTGCAAATTAAAACCTCTCAGTAAATGGATGGCTAATGCCCTTCAACAGCAAGAGATGGAATTTATTAGATCCCTTTCTTCAATGGCACAATGAACCAGGTAATTGATGCAGTAATGCAAAACATTATTAATGCTATTGCCTCTGCCAATTCTAAACCTACCGTGCAGTCTTTTAAAACCACCGTGGCAATTTCTGTTACTTACCCCACTCTTGTTGCCCTGCTAAATATTTCTGCATGCAAAACTTCCTTAAAAAAAATTCTGACACAGTTCTTTCAATGAAGACAGACATGTAAATTCTGAAATATACCAGTCAAAGTTTTCCAGAACTAAGAAGGAAGCTATAAACTCAACTACAAGTAATCTATCCATGGTCCACCTAAGATTATGACTTGGTAAATTTATTATTTTTACATCTAACATTTTTATCATATAATTAGGGTACGTATCTAAAAAATCCTTTTGAAAGGACAGTTCATCAAATTCGTTTTGGTTTTTTTTTAAATAAAAGTACACCTTGTAAAGGCTTTACTTCAGGCAAATATTGCTTCCCCAGTATCACTTCACTAGCAAAAGTTTCTGACCGTTGTTCTTAAAAAAGAAAGAAAAAGAGTTTAAATATAATTTCTAATTAATTCTCTATTTCTGATTATCTGAATCCAGTTTTCAAGAACACCATTAAATGCACACATTTCACCAGAGTGTGATGTTTTGCAGCAAGAGGGGAGGTGTGACTGGGTGAACACAGGTGAGCAGTGCCCCAGCAGCAGCAGCCAGGTGGGATCTCACTGACTGCAGCAGTTTTGCTTTCTTATTCTGCAAGGAGAGATGAACCAGGAGACACGATACGTAGTTTAAATGAGGTGTTGAGCAACTCGTAGGAGGGAAGTGAGTTCAAAAGAACTTTGTCTGCTTGGTTTTCAGGATGGCAGTTGTAAAACTGGTCTCAGCAGTACCAAAGGGCTGAGGCGCTTATGCCTTGCATCCCACAGAGCACTCAAACACATCCCCGTTTCATCACTCAGACACTTGCAGCAAAGGAAGTTAAAAATAGCACACCAAACCAAAATAACATGCACAGGAAGACTTGATTTATAAAATCTATGTTTAGAACTGATGAGAAAGGACTTCAGGACATTGTGACTTGGGTACTTATTCTGTAGTTTGAGACAGTTCCAATAAGTTAACTAAAACTGCCTTCAGTTCCCCTCTATTTTCTCTTTGTGCAAGACAAACGGCCACCTAAACCAGCAACATCTCTGGTAGATTGTGCTGACTTTGGGATCTCAATATTATACTTTCAAGATTTAGCCAGTTTAGGCTTGACAATTTAAGCATCTGTTGGTCTTAATGTTTTATGTAATTTCCAGTCTTCTCTCGGAGGTCCACCTCTATCCTCCCTGTGAAGTGGAAATATTACAAATAAGAAGACAGCGAGTGGCTTGCCCAGCATTCTTTGGTAGTTGCTCAAACACAAATGATTCTGTTCTCCCTAAGAACTAACTGGCACATCAAGAGCAACATAAGAATGAAGACTAGAAACAAAATTTCCCAGATCAACTGGGATCTGATTAACTGTTTTAAAGAATAGTTTATTTGCAGTTTGAATCTTTTAATTTCTTGCTCTTAACAATTCACAAAGTTGTCCTTCCATTTTTAAAATCCGTTATTTATGGACAAAAGGACAAGTTCAAATCACATTGCTTCAACCAGTTGCTTTGCTCTGGAGTAAATGCTTTGTTTTTTAAGAAAAGATTGTTTGATTTTGCCATATTAATATTTTAACATCAACTTTGTGCATCTGAGCTGTTGTTGATTATCAAATATACTCAGTGCTATGTATGAAAATTCTGTAAGTACTGGTGACCAAAATGAAGAATCACAGAATCCTAGGGGTTGGAAGGGACCTCGAAAGATCACCTAGTCCAACCCCCCTGCCAGAGCAGGGTCACCTAGAATACATCACAGAACAAGAAAAGGCAACAGCTTTCCTGACCATTAAAGATGCATGCATTATTATTATTGGAAACATTGTAACTAATGCCATTAAATAACTACTTGATTTTTTTTTCTAGTTGCTACAATGTATCATATCTTTCATACCTTGTTTAACTGGCACTCACAGCAGCAGGGAGCCTTACTCTTGACTTGACTCCTATCAGGGTTGCTGCAACATTAACTCTGACATTACCATTCACAGTATCATCACTACAAACCTCCATGCTCTCACCCTACTCCTGCCATTCACTTAACCAGTTTGGGTGGTAAGAGGTAACCATGAGAACCCATTTCACAGAGGCTACAGCCTAAAGCATGAGTATGTTTAACACCTTTATGGCATTCTCTGGTTTACAGCTGTGTAAGCAGGAGAGTTTTTTCCAGTCACAAACAGATCCTTCAGCGCTGCACCTACATCACACTTGGGTGTATATTTAAATGTCCTTGGAACACGCTTGCATGACTACTGTTGAAAAAGAAGACTGAGAATCTGCCAGTAACAAAGAGCACACCTAACCTAAGGGACAGAAGGCAAAACATTTAAGTATGTTTAAAATACTCCATCATGAACAGCTAGAAATGATCACTTACTTTCATATTTTTAATTAAAAAGTCCACACCTACTATGTGCAACAAGGAAGTCTCAGAACTAATGCTGCAGGACTAAGGCCTCTAATCCACACTTTGAACCAAGAATCAAAGCACATTTCTGATCACTGGCAACAACGGGTCAGTAGATTTAAAGATGCCTTAATGCAGATCACTAATGCTGTGTTACATGGAAGGCTCAGGTCTTCGACACATTAGCAAGCATGGCTTCAAATAGAACCACAAGTTCCATTGCAGAGAAACTCTGCGTAAGGGGTGATGGAACCCCCCCCACAAATAAACTCCAAGCTATTGTACCACATTCAGCTGTATCTGTGCAATTCTACCAAATCACCTGGAAGCTGTTCAAATATGATTTGGCATAACAAAAAGCACACCTTCATTTGAAAGCCAATAGCGACCATTATTTTCCACAGATCAGCACATAAAATGCTTTCAAAGCTTGAGCAGAATGCAATTTCTCTCCATGTTTCTTTGAACAAAATTGAGGAATATTCATCTCACAATACTCCCACCTCCATTTTCTTTCTCATATGGGATTCTGGATCCGCCTGTGAAGTTAGAAAGGGAGAAAATGCTCTTTGTGGAGAAAAGAACAGAAGGCAGGCAGGATGGGGACAGCAGAGCAAGTTCTTCTGCTGGCAAAAAAGCTCTGTCTTCCAGATGGTGGGAGAAGGGAGCTGATTACATTCCTGTGGGAAGAATGGCATAGCCAAATATTTGCCAGGTGCTTCAAGTCTCTTGCTCTGTGCAATTGTCCTGCCCTCTTCTACTCCCTGTTGTTTAGTACAGAAGTCCCATTTTCAGGACAAATTGACTGTGTAGAGATTGGAAGAAAAAGTTCCCACTGAGGCCAAGACTGGCAGACGTTTCTAGGAGCGTAACTGAAGCACACTTAGGTTAGTAGGTGCAGGATTCAGAAATCAAAGTAAATAATCTGAGGGAAAGTTTAGTTTATCACATCTGGCTGATGTCCAAGAGTGCTAAAAGGCAGAAAGGGAACTCAAGTTAGCACTGAAGGTCCCAGTTTTCATAGCTGGACATTAAGCTTGCATCAAGTTTTCCATTTTCCCTGAAAGGGCTGAATTGCATGCAGCACTAGGTAGGTGGAAAAGAACTACTCATTAGAGGTTTACTGTATTAGAGGTATAAAGAACCACTCCATGGCTCCTGCACTAGCACCACTTGAAAATTGCTAAGTACATTAACAAAGCTGCAGAGTGAAACTTCAAAATCATCCCTTTAATCACATGCCACTCAAGATCATACAAAATCATAATAAACAGACTGACCATTTTAGAGTGCACACCAATACTCTGAAGCACATCATTTACTGCAGAGATGCAGGAAAAACAAGCTGCTTTTAGCAGAGCATTTCCAGAGAATCAAGGAAACCAGCAAATACAGTCAAATGCAAGCTTTTCCTGCCAAAAAAGGAACCATCCTCACCAAGTTCAGATGGGTGAGCTTGTGTAACAGGTGTGAATGCCCTTGAGAATGTAACAAATGCTTCACAGTGATATGTGTGAAAACTTCAATGTCTTTATTCTGTATTCTGGAGAGAAATAAAATGTTGGTGCTATCGTATGTTCCTAGCAGTTTTTAATGTATAAAGGGAAATTAAGAACCCTAAAAATGCAGAGTAGCAAATCTTAAAAGATTCAGAGTACGAGGACACATGCAGGATCTATCCTTACACTGACACTGGAAATCAAAGGCCTGGGATGAGGAAGGAGTGACATATTTTAACACTAAGCAAATGGACTGAACTTGTACTTTCTACTGATTTGCCTTTCTGCTGATGTGCCTCATTAGCTGCATTTCTCTTAGTTTCATTTAAAAAAAAAATAAAGACATCACGCTCATTACCAATGATACACATTTGATAGGCTTTTTATGCTGGTAGCTACATAATGAGTAAATACTTTTAGTAGCTTTGAAATTTGAAATGCAAGGTAAGTAAGAAACATTTTTCCTCTGACACTAATGTGTTTCTTAGACATACTAAAGCGCTCTCAGCTATATAATACAAAAAGAAAAAGCTTTGTCATAATCTGTAATGGTATTTCAGAAATTACTTTTACAGTACAGTAATTCTAGAAATGATGAGAAATGAAGACTCAGTGACAACTGAGTTTAGAGTTAAGTCAAGGTTCCTCTGGGAGACCACAGCTACCAGCATAAAAATATTCTTTTGTTGAAAGGATTCAGGTTTCTTGAAATAGGTTTTGCTTCTCCAGTTTACAGTATTTTCACTTTAAGAGCAGAAGGAAACCTAACTACACCCTAGAACGGACAAAACAGACATGAGTGCCTACAAAGAAGGTAAGAGATCAATCTGGAATGCAGAGAAGTTGCTTATCCGAGGTACATTATTGCCCCGGCAAGAAGGTAAAGACCACAGTAGGTGCAATCAGTGCATTCAAAGTACATGAAGAATTACACCATGGAAGTCACAGAAAGGTCTATGAAAAGCTCAATGTAGTAGAACAACCTATGACATATCTCCCCATCTTAATCCTCAGCATGATCATAACTATTATACTGTCTGTTCAAAGTCCTGGCTCTAATTGCAAGTGTATAAACTGTAACCATTTGTACCAGTGTGATCTGAACAGAAGTTGATCTTGGAGACTCTCAGAGCCAGGAGACAATTGGAAAAGAGAAGTCATAAGGGAAAAAAATAAAAAAAGAAAAAAGATAATCAGCCTTGCAGAGCTGAGGAGAAAGAAAAAATTACCTTATTTCTCCTCTCAGATACTTGAGGGTAATTTCATTCTTTCTCCCTTTCTTTGCACATAAAAAAGAAATACATGGAATAGTCCTAAACTTGTCCTCCTTCCTCAGCAAATTATCCCAGTAGCTCCTATGGGAAACCTGCCAGTAGGAGCAAACAACATGCTGCACACCCTACTGGAAGTCCAGAAAATATCAACAAAGAATTGGACTGTCTTTATTGAAAGATTCATAACACACCGAAGACTGAAAGTTCAGCATCATTGTGACTATCTGAGCAATACCAGGCAAGAATCTGCTTCCAAAACTCATGCATAGTTTGACTGCCACGTGTTAGATTTAAGCTAAACTTGGATTTACAGAAGGTTTTACAGTCCAAGTTCAACTAATCTCTAATAGCTCTTCCATGAGCATAACTTGATGCAATACTTTGCATGAATACCTTTTTCTCTAGATGTTGCTAAAAATATGCAGGGACAGGACGCATTTAAAGATCTTAAACTTATTCTACAATTCTCTAAGTTAAGTCATGCTCCTGTTACATCATCACAGTTCAGGAATTACGTTGAGGAAATCAGTGCAATTAAGGATAAAGCTTCACTGTGATGAGAGAAAAGAGAAACCAGACAATTATGTCTAACACCCTTAAGCAGTAGTATTCTACATTTTCCCCTCTTTCTCTATAAGACAGACAATATCTATTAATACCTTTTAATTAAAGCTTGAGAGTCAAAACCTTATTTTCACACTGGTGACATCCCTACCTCAGTATACTTCACAGAAAAAAAATGGAGATTAACTGTATAAGGTACCTACTGCTTTCAAATCCTACTTCTGGCAGACACCCTTTGCAAGCAGACATACTTCTTGAATAAAAGAATCATTCTTTAATTTGTACACCTTCCAAAGGGCTTATTGGAAGTGTTTGGTAACCTATTTGAAGCTCTTGAGTGCTTGTGCCAGATGGGTGGATTGCTCCAAGTGCTAAATGAAAACCTATCAGGTTCACATTCAAATCAGAGGTACATTCCCAGACCAGAACACTGTAGTCTCGGATCTAAAGAGACTCCACAGCAGCAAATGTGACTTTATTTACCTTTGATTTCATGGGTTGTGCCAGTCTTTGTTTCATCTGCAACAGCAATTCCATTTGCATGTGTTTAATTTGATGTAAAGGTGTGAAAGTTACGTTCATCAGCTTCCCTAAGTAAAACTGTTATATTTCAAACTGCAATTCATGGGGAGGTTGGGGGAGGACACCAAATGATCTACCTGTCAGTCACAGACATTTTGAGATGCTTGATACTAATTAAGCATATCAGCTCTGATGCCAGACTTCTGTAAGACAAAGGGCTCCATCAAATTGATAAGACTCTGCTTAGCAGGGTTTAAAATTAATTCATAATTTCTTTTATGTTTGTCATGTTTTGTGAAAATGAACTGCCATTCAATTTTTCATAAGCTCTGTACAAGCAGAAGCAGCTTACTGCTGACAGGCCTGGATAGTTTTATGAGCAAATTATGATTACACACAATGATCAAGCTCCAGATAATTGAAGCAGTGCACCAAACTATCCAGGATGCAAATATTAATGGATGTCCCCAAAGTCTCTTTGAATCTGCATAATCTAAGAAGTTTGAGCTTCTTTTTGCATTTGGAATATTTTCAGCATAAATAAGTAAAAAGAATTACCTAAATAATCTTCCAATGAAGATCATTCAATCTTTGATTGCCTGCTGTTTGGAGAAGAAACAGAGTGAGCCGGTGGCAGCAGCCTGACATTCAGAGCACATGCCTGGGAAGGGCTATTTCTGCATCCCATTTCTGATAGCAAAAATAAACATGCTCCAAAGTCAAAACTTTACTCATTTATTTTTAGGGGTGCTGAATTCACTGTTCGCTAATAATCAGCAGAGCTTTGAGAACACAGCACCTCCAAAAATATCAGAGCCAGTGTGCCTGAAGCTTTAATAACGGGCATGATCAACTAGAAAAAAATACAAGCCAATGGCATTAACTCTGCCTAAATGCCCAATATCTGCCATAAATTTATTTTAAGGTATCTCGGTGTTCTAGAGTTAATAGATACGTCTCAGTGCAAAATATTGGTATTATCAAGAATAATCCAAAGGCTATTGTGAACATTTACTTAACTTCTAGCCTACTGGTGAATATCAAGTGTGTGAATTAATGAATCACAGTGAAAACCAGCAAAAAGCCCTCTCTTTAATATTAAAAATCTAAAGCGACAATTTGTTTCAAGCCGGCAAAGAAAATGGTGAGACTCATTGCTTTAGGCATTGGGGGGAAAAATAGCATTAATATTGTCAAAGCAACAATGGATATATTTTACTATTATTAGGTGGAAAATTGAAGGTACAGAAATCCTTCACTTGCTTTGTAATGGTTTGTTTAATAAAGGGGGACCGGAATAATCATTTTTCAACTTTAATATTGTTATAGAGAAAGAGAAAAATGGTGTCTGCGATCTAATGCCGAAACCCATTTTCCTGCTGGCTGCAAACAGCTATGTCTGCTTTGACAAATCTATTGCTGTGGTAAACAAAAGAAAAACTTTTCACTATCACTTCATTAAGAGAGTAGTGAGTGGTTTTCATTGATTAGCTCCTATTATAGCAATAATTCTCAATATGCTGCATGCTACACGTGAGCACTGTTGTGTATAAACAACCACCAGTGATTAGTGATCAATGAATAATTTCAGCCAGAGAGATAAATGTAATTGGATGAGGACATATTAAGAGCTACTTCATTTCATTCTCCTGATACTCAAAGGAAGAGAAACAGAGTTATTCCACCTTGTTAATTAGTATTTTCTTATGAACACAAACATTAGACTTATATTAGGCATTACAACTTAGATGTATCCCCTCAAATAAAATTTTATATAATTATCACTAAGTCCCACATTGCTGGTTTTTGCCCAGACTTGTAAAAGATTTCTAGTTATTAGGGGCTTTTCCCCACCCATTTTACAGATGTACTGAACCATTTTACAGAGAATGGCTGCAAGAGGTACACATTTAAAAGCGGCAACAGCTACAGGCTTTCACACTAATGAACTGCAACATTAGAAACCAAAGGGAGCTGCAAATGCAGTACATTCTGGTCAAGTTGTTTCTTAGGAGCCCCGGAGCCCTCCCATGCAGCAGAGGCAGTCGGCCAGTCCTCCATGTGGACTGACTGCAGGTAAACCTCAATTTTTGATTCAGGGGTTTGGTAGCCTTAGCAGGTGCTTTCCAGAAGACTGACATGAAGTAACATTCCTAAAATCACTGGGAGGCACGTGGCTTTTTTTCCCCACGTGTGGTTTCCTCACAAAACACAAGTGGAGCAATATTAAGCAACGTTTTGCACTTTTGTGAGAAACCACAGAGCATTAAGTTCAGACTTCTCTTAGCCAAATGAGCGTCCAGTCCCTTGTAATTGCTGGTCCAATTTTAGAATTGTGTTCTTATTCTCTTATGGAAAGAAAAGCATATTATTACTGTCAATGGGATACCCTCCCCTCTGACTTCTGTCTATTGTTACAGGTATTCATCCGCATTTTTCCACTGTCATTTCCCCTGGTTTTTAAGATGACACTCTCTCTTTGTTCGGTTTTCTTCACCTCACTTGAGTGCAAATCACAATGTTATTGATGGCCACACGTTCACACATCGTATGTTCTCAAACCAAGCAACACTTCAGATTCAAGTAAACATACCAATAATGTCACCAGCAGTCTAGCTGTCCTGAACTTGGCTTTAGCTGTACTAAGACTGTCCTTTGATATTGCTGACTGTTTTTGTTTGTTCAGTCTGTGTGATGAACCCATAGGTGTACTTTATTCTTAGTCTCTCTCTTCCTTCAGGCTCAAAAACTACATACATTATTGAAAAAATTTTCACTGTGAAGCAAAAGAACCAACTAGTATCCTTTCAGCAGATCCTCAGATTGCATGATCTACAACTCTTTGGCTATGAAATTTGACGTAAACTCACTGATGCATTTCACAAGTTTTGATTTAAATCCAGGCTCTAGGAAGTTAGCTATGGGGATGGTAACAAAGGTGATTAATGCAACAGGGATCTCCAAAAGACAGTAGGCGAGTTTTTAAAACGTACTTAGCTAGAGATATAACACCTCCTACAGCACACCTGAGAGTGCAGAAGCAGTAAGGAGGTGCAGCTATTGCAAAAAGACAATTATACTTAACAATTCTTATAGAAAGGGCTGTGTAACTGATGTGGGAAAACAGGGAATGGTTGGCCTACCCACACATGGCTTTCACCCTGAGGACAATGGGATGGAAACCCTGCAAGTACTGGGAGTGCAATTCTCCTTATTTTATGCACTGCAGGATGAGACATTTTTACCATGCGTCTTCACAAAGCCCAGCAACAGTTTGTGTCTCCAAAAGTGTTATCTCACCCGTTTGTGCTGTCCTTAACACACAGAGGATGTGCTGTTATGATCTGAACTAACACACCAACTAACACCCAGATGTGTTTCAGCTGGTCATTTATGACAAACACCAAAGAGACATTTCTAGTTTCTCTTCCAATTAGTCAGAGCTCGTAGCATTCTCTCACTGCCTTCCCTCACAAAATTACTCCCTGTATTAACAGTGCTTTCCCAGGTGAGGCATAAGTAACGACTTCTGGCAACATTCACTACTCCTTGCCAACTTCACACCTCTATTGAGGAACAACAGACAACTGCAAGACTTGCTGGTATCATCCTAGGGCTTGTGCACCTTAATTAACTTAAAAGCTCAGTCTACACAAACTAACGTTTTCATTTGTGAATGCTAAAGCCTCTCGACTTGAGAATTAGAAGCCTAAATCAGACACTTAGAAGTTCTCCTTGTGAATCATTATTTTCTATTACTGTATACATTGTAAATTGCTGCAGATAAAAGCCTTGTCTTTCATTTACAACTGCTTAGCAAACTAAATTCCTTATTAGCTGGAGCATGTAGAGTTCTGCAAGTGCGTTATTAGAAGCACTTAATTGTTCTTTGAACCAGTAAGCACATATTTCTCTTTCCAATTGAGAGTTAAGTTTCTAGAGTACCAAAATATCCTATAGCATACAGCAGTTTATATAATATTTTAATTACTTGTGCAAAGCCTCAGACTAGGTTCTCAAGCCTTTAGCTTTCTTGTTTAATCTAAACAAAAGATTATTCACAGGAAAACAATTACAGTAAATAAGAACTTCAGTGGAAAAAAAAAAGCAAAAATAAGATCAATAAATAAATAGCTAGTTCAAAAATAGGTTTTGTGATTCTATCAACTACCTAACACATGATGGCAATAATAATGCTGGAACAAGAGTACCAATTGCACTGATAACTGCACTGAAGAGAGAAGTGTCTCTCTCAAGGCCATAACATTATTACAGGAGTGGCACTACAGAATTAAGCACACACCCCAAGGCCTGCAGGAATGACAGACGCAACACACAAATTCCTGATGGCTAAAGGATGTTATTAACACCATAAGGGTCATTTGTTCAATCTTGTGATACATCTTCAGCTGGGAACAGCGATTTAGAAACTTTAGCTAGAATGCTACAATCAACAAGTAAGCTACAAGGGCAGCTCTGCAGGCAAACAGATCAATGACCAAAAGATGACTGCAAAAATCAGTAAAACTCTTTTTTTAAGAGACAGAGATGATGGCTGCTACCTGGATTAATTTATTCTAAAAATTTCAGCACCTGTGATTATTTTGAAGTAATAGCGTCAAAATTCCAAAAGGCAGTGGAAATTATCTGACACAGTAATTCTGAGCATAGACTAATAATTAAGGATTCAAAAGATGGCATCTGTATGTTCAGTTCTAGCAGATACACTCTGTAATAGAAGGGATAGCACATCAATGCACAAAGTTGCTGTATGACACTTCAGAGCTGGCTGTCATCAGATCTCAACAAAGATATCTTGATAACCCCTGGCAGGAGCTACTCCTCCACTGCCTTGGCTCTTCCCCTTACCCCTTCCATGCCTCTTGTGAGAGCTACTACAGACACGAGGCACCTGCCTGGGCACTGGAAACAGCAAAAATACCAAAAGCTGCCATCAGGGATTTGTTGTATCTGCCCCCAGTTTGCAGACCTCACACCTACCCCTTGCTATGGCTCAGCAGCAAAACAGTAAATGAGTTTTAAATACAAAGTGAATTTGATTCTCTTCCAGGTGATATTGCAGTGTGTCTTCTGAGTTCCACGGAGACTCTCCTGACTTACACAACGTCTGAAAGAAGTCAAGGCCCACCATCATGACAGGATCTTTGCAATTGCACTTTCATTACCAATGTGGTGGTACTACCACTTGATATTACCAATATCAAGTTGTTTTGGGGCTTTTCCCCACCCTTTAAAAATAAAAATTTAATATACATTCCTTCTTCTCTGGCAATGATTTTTAAAATAACAGAGTAAATTATGTAACAGACATTTCACTGAAATATTGTCCATAATAAAAGCCTTTTTTTTCTAAAAAAAAAAAAACCCAAACAAACAAAAAAACAAACCCAAGAATAAAATCACTTTGCCTTACAACACTTAACTGGATATACTTAAAAGTTTTTATCCAAGGCAGCTTCTTAAATAATTAAGGAGTTATATAGTATGCAAATATATATTATTTAATTAAAGCCTGTGTCAAAAAAGGCAGTAATGGTTTAATATACACTAGATCCTGTATATTATTAATTTAACTGTATGGAAGATGAGCGTTTTATTTACTATTTCCAGATATAGCTTGCTACAATATGTGCATCATTTCTGTGAACACAGACTAAACAAGCCATGAAGGCATCAGGAAAGGATTTACTGCAACACTCTCCAGCCACGTTAACTCTATGGGATGTTAGGAGAAACCCTGACTCGCCCTGTTCTTTCAGCAGACAGCTTGTCATTTGAGTCAGGCAGGGTAAACTGACTCAGTTTAACCAAGGAGACACCACACATTTGTCCAAAAATACTTTCTTCAAGATTCAGCTCCCTCACGCTATTCTTTCACAAGTGGGATGGGAACATCCTTAAGGTTGATTTGACAGCAGGAGAGCATCTCAGTCCTGGCTTTTCCAAGTGTCCGTGCTTTGGTTTACTCGAGGAGCTGCTCTGACACCCATCCTGTCTGCTTCTCAAGAGACATCAGCCACAATTTAGGAGAGGCAGCTATGGAAAAGCTCAGTGTCACATCATGTTAAAAAGACTGCCCTTTCTATCTTTTCTTCAGGTGATTGAACTCTATTATAATAAAGAGGACATTTCTCAGCTTGGAGACCTGGAGCACAAAATGCAGCAGGAAAAGCACAGGAGGGACCAATAGCCCAAGGCACTGGGATTCCCAAGATGAGCAGGGAGCAGAACTACTGTCAGCTCCTGGGGGACAGAGAGAAGTATATTTACCTGGGAACACATATTTTGCACAGGTTCTCCAACCCATGGAGCCACTGCAAACTGCTGGAAAGCAGAAGCAGAAGGAGAAATCTCCTCATTCAAGGGCACAGTAGGCAGGAAAGAAATTTGCTTTTCTAATCTTTTATTTGAATCTGTCTCATCCTGCAGATCAGAGTTCTCCCTATTTCAAAAGCTACCCTGTTCTAATAAAACCAAGCTCTAGAGGTTAAAAGCCCGGCAGTATCTGTCAGCACACTTATTTTAAGGAAACAGTGCTGGCAGTTCCATTTCAAAGCTATGGCTAACTCAGGATCCTGTCAGAACTTTCAGAAATGCCATCTGGTTAAATATGTAGTATACCCTGAGACACAGTAAATACATTATACCTACAGGCACTAACAGCCTCTTTCAACACTGAGTCATCAAATATTGGGGCACACTTGCTACAGTCTCCCTGTATAGCTGACAGAAAGACCACAGCAGGTCCAGGTGGCTTGGGCTCACCTCCTTTCCACTGGACGTGTGGTCAGATTGGGGCCACCGAGCTTCTAACCTAGATACCTCAAACCAGGTGGGATGAGCACAAAGTGTCACTGAAATTCTACTGTTTTTCCATCAAAAGATAATGTGGCTTGCCCAGCTGTGGGACAAGGCATTTCAGTACCATCAACCCCATAGTGCTTTTATTCTATTTTTTATGATCAAAAAACAAGTAATAAACTTTATCCTACTTACCCTCTCTCTTTCCTAACCTGATTTTGAACAACTTTGAAAGAGCTTCTCAAATACTTTTATTCCGTTACCTTACGTACTTAAACTTCATTTTCAGTAAGGCACTGTTTAATGAATATTTATAAGTAGGCCCTGCAGTGTTCACTGAAACTGCAGACTTCCCTTCACAGCAGGTTACAGATTTACATTTTGCTTTTTATCACTAAAATGTTAGCAACACAAATTGATGTCACTTAGAAAAGAAGATGACAGTTTTTCCTGCAACTCTAGAACCTTCATCTGAGCAACATCACATATAATATTATTCTTTGGCTCTGGAGAAATACAATTTACAACTTTTTATATTCAATATTTAAATAAAATACATAATTATAAAAATTCCAGCAGTCACAATTTACACATGGCAACCTCAAGTTGGCAAACCACTGTGAGTAGTCCCCCTGAAGTCTCTGAGATCATTGGTGTGAATAAAATTACTCACTTGCATAAGTGATCACAAGACAAGATCTTCTTCACAACCATACACAACTGATAAACAGCAGTGTGAAGTCTGAGGTTCCTTATTCTGTAGGCACTGATTAGAGGCTGTTAATCCCAACAATGGTAATGCATGGGACAAGCACTGCAAGGCCACCTTGCCAATTTTTTGCCAGGTCCACAAATGCCAAATCTTTCTCCTAGGTAGCAACGATCACTTAAGGTTACTCCATCACAATGATCACAGAAAACTAAACTCATCTTTACCCCTCTCTTTATTAACTTCACCTTTGCACTTGCAAAAGCAGGGGTAAGCAGATCTAGTTTTATTTAGAAGTATACACACAACTACCCATGTTTAGGGAATATCGAGTTCATTTATTCTAAAACAAGGTAAGTGACCCAAACACTTTGCACACAGCTACGTAACTAACCAGTGAATGAGTAACAAGCTCTTCTCTGTAACCACTTATAGTCCAAGTGAACTTAAACAAGATCAAATCAAGTAAAGCAGCCCAGGAAGTGCAGAGAAAAAAAAAATAATTAAAAAAAATTAAATAATCAGACTATGGTATTCCCCAGCTTCCTTGATTTTATTGTTAAATTGATTTTGTCTTTTTCTATAGAGTAGTAAGAGATGTGGAAAACATATCAAAACTTCCATGGTGTCAGAGCTTCAGACATATACACTTTGTGGTCTTTGCTTAAGAGTGTTTGTTTCCTCTGAGTAAAATCATCCCCATAGGCTATGGACAGGTGCCTGTAATACAGGATTTCTATAGAAGATGTTAAAAATATGCTTTTATTTATTTATTTAAGCATGCTTATCTATCTTAAGTCATACATATATATATATATGTGTGTACCTTTTCTGAAGGGCAAGATACACATCACACTCTTGAGGTTACAGTATGAAAGGGAACCTTGCTGGGCAGAAAGCTCACAGAAGTAAGAGTAAGGAATTTTCACATGAAAAAAAATAACTGGGCATTGTCATTTGTCAGCTCTAGAAACATTTCTGATGCAAATAGTACAATATAATCTGACTTTCAAATTGCAATCAACGTTCAATTTGGAAGCTTGCAGTTCAGAATAGCTTAACCCCCGGTACTTCAGTGTTTTCTATCATATGGGGAAGGCTTTCCACTTTTTTAAAGCTAAGGCTAAATAGAAATCTGTTATCCAAGTTCAGCAGTTGGAGCCTGCAGACCAGTTCCCATGACAGTGTGTATCAGAATAAAGCTTCACAATACCTGTGCATTGTAGTTATTTATGGAAGAATTCTAAATTTTAATATTACAATTGTACAGTTCAAGCAGACCACCTAATTGTTCTTTGAATTTCTCTTAAAATGTACTCTTCCTTCCTAACGCAAGATACACTTTTTTGTACACAAGCATTGCTTGGATGATGACTCCAACATCAGAGAGAAGTGAGCTGCAGCACGTCACTTAAGCCAGACAATCATTGGCCATGTGCCCATTCTTAGCCCATGGCTAATTCAAAGTGAAACGAACATGCATGAGAATCAGGAGATGAAAGCCATGAGCTATCAAATCATTAGCCAACATGTGACCCCTGATAAACTCAATACTTGCGGAATGGATAATGGAATTGCAGGTCATTGACACCACTAAAACTGGGACCACACTTTGACATTCAGGTCTACATTAAAAAAAAAAAAACAAAAACAAAATAAAATCTGTACTTCCCTTTAAATTATCTCTATGGCTTCATGTTTGAACAGATACGGTTGTCACATTGTAACTCCTTCCCCCCTGTGCTTTGCTGTTATTGGGATACCTCTCACAAAATCAGGTCTCAATACCATGAACAAAGCGTGGTACCAGTGCCGTTGCCTCCAATATACACATAAAGCCAAGTGTTGGTTCTTACAGTACCAGCTCTTTGAGATACAGTCTGGTTTCCAAGTTATGAAGGTTGGATTTTCTCCAGCATAAAATATGCTTTCTGTACATAAAAATAAGAGCTAAGCATCAAATGTGCCTTCCTAACGCATGCTCTAATTTCTAAAGGTGTTAGGGGACATCCAGTTCCTAAACTCAAAGGCACTTCTCTAATACTTAAAATGTGGTGTAAGTATAATATCTTACTGCTCAAGACTACATAATGCTGCAGAAAGGACCCAAAAGTATAATATTGTAAAATTTCTTACAGGTATCACTGGATCCTACGACAGATTTCCACTATATAATCAGAAAGATAGAAATAATAAATATGCCAAACAAAACATAGCAGAGGTTTATATTAATATGCAATTTTACAGCATTGATCTTCTGCTGTCACCAGATGGAGAGATTAAAATGGTATTGTTACACCTCAGGTTTGAAAGAAGCACAGCATGAGATACTAAAGGATTTTCTAGGGAACATTGTTGCAGAAGAGTCACCATGGGAATGCTGCAGATAAACACACAGGGAAAAACTGAACATAAAGTATGGTACACATATTGCTTCTCCTTGTTGAAACTCAAACAGCCAAATTGCCTACACAGAACAAAACCAGATTTTCAAACAAAATCAACCTCACCTGGAGACACACAGCTGTCATCCACACTTGCATTTCAACAGCCCGCCTGGGAGAGCCTGGCAAAATGTTTGAGCAATTACTACGTTCACATTCCGCTTTGTCCTTCTGCCAAATTTGCACTTTTTTCATTTATGAGCCTGCTGCAAGAATAACTAATTTCTTGCCAGACTGCTTACTTCTATTCAAAGGTTCATGAAAATCAGGCACCTTAACAAAGATTAAAAGCTCTCAAAAAAACCCAGGGCATCTATTTGCATCAGACAGACAGCACATTCCCAAGATTCTCTTCCTACCTAGCCAATAAACCTTCAGTGGTAACTCACTTTTTCTGCGTGATATTACAATTAGAATGGGTTAGAAAGTCAGCCAAAAGTACTTTCACCAATAATTTCTGCAGAAGTTATGTGGCACCAACACAAAAATATTTTTCTTGTTACAAATTTTCATTTAACATTCACCTTTACAAATACCTACGTTGAGGTACCTGAAATATAAATCAGAACTGCCCACAGAGTACAACAGCCTGGAAATGACCATGTTGTTGCACTTGTTAAGAAGCTGGAAATGTCAGGTAAATTGTTTCAGGTTAGCTCTTATGTATCCTTCTGTTAGGAAAGTCAATGTCACCTTTGCTGGGCTTTGTATATTTCATATAGAGAAACAGAAACAGGGTTGATGAAAGAGTGTGGTCACATAAAACTCTCCTACAACACAAACCAAGCAAGATTCAGGTCAGATAATTGGATAAGAACAAACAGGATTTTGCCCTAAATCCAAACAAGCAGCTGTTGATGGCTTTTTTTTAATTAATAAACACAATGTTTGTATATGGTACTGTAGGTGTGGATGTCAAAAACCATGACAGACTAGGAATAAATAGTTTTCAAGTTGCAATGATATTCCCTGGGTTGCCAGGAATAACAATTACTATTTTTACCCCTTCCAGATCAGTGATGTAAGGACCAAATATAGCCTCCTTGTTCACATTCAGCTATGTATTAACTCAAAGCAAGCCCCACCGCAGCAGACAGATGCAAGTAATAAGGGTAACAGAATTAATCTGACAAAGATAAATTCAAGTTATTTTGGTGGTTAACAGTATTGGTTTGGGCCTATAAATAAATAATTCCCAAAAAATACAAACTATGAAGGAAAAAGGTAGCCAAAGATAATGATTCCATTTTCATTCCTTATTCAGGATCACTTTAACATGGGCAAAAAGAGGGCAAACAGGGAGATGCCAATTTTAAGCACTTACTGTCAGCAACCCTGCATCAAGCATCTGATTGCAATGAGGAAAACAAAAATACTCTTTTTCGGAACGCCGCTCTCTAGACATATGATTTAATAGATTACACTATCACGTCCTATTACTAAAGAGCTATCTTCCGGCCTGCTAGTTTCCTCTCACACTACAAATACACAATATTTGCATTGCACAGAGTTGTATTTCCTCTTGTGACAACTCCCTGTGAAATATCTTGAAGTCCTCTTGTGCGTTTCACTGTACCTTTTACACCAAAACATGTCCAAAGAGCTTGAATACAGCTCTAACAACTCTGCTGGGGTTCCTGGTTCCTTGTTAAAACTGGAACGGAATCATGTTTCTCCCTCAGGCACTGCCTTAAAAAAAACTTAAGGCCATACGTTCTTGAATTATTTATCAGAAGTTATTATGCAAACAAGGATTAAATAATTCTCTTTGAGCTGCTTGTGGTAAGCACAGCAGCTAGAGGCATATTGCCTGTGCAATATCTACATTTTATCCAGCCTTCCTGGCAAACAAATTGCATTTTGCTAGAGATTCAAGACCTGATTTTCCTCTTTACTCACTGGTGTAAATGAGAGAAACCTCCTCAGAATCTGATGGAATTACATCAGCATAATACTGGGTAGGTGGACCAAGGCCACTATTTGTTTCTAAATGCATTTGATTAATGAGTATGGGACAAAAATAGTACAGGCTTAGACTTCATTCTGCCCTCTTCCTCAAATCATCTGGCGTTGCTTTAAAAAACAGCTAATCTGTTAATGAATAAAGGAAATAAACAATAACCCCAGAATAATATCAACTTTTAAAAAAGCCAACTGTGTCATCAACCATATGCAGTAGATGAAGTTCTTGGTATTTTCCAAAATATGCATCACTTTCTAAATACCCTTTAAAAAAATATTTGTAATCTATATATACTTAAGCAACTGCCACTGCTTCTGTATGATCTTAGCTCAAGATCAGCCTGCTTAAAAATGTGGCTTTGCACAGTTATGCAATAAAAATAATAAAAATTATGAGCATAAATTTGTATCTGAGCATGTCATGTGGTGGAAAATATCTGGATAAAGAGATTAAACAAATTATTGCTGCTGCCTAGGATAAGTGCTACCTTCTTTTTACTATTTTGTTCTATAGGCAAAATTCAGAGTGTATCTGAAATGCCCATTCCCTTTAGTAAACTCCCAAAGAGGACAGATTATTTTGCCCATTTCTAGAAATTGACTTATCTACACAACAGATAAGTGTACACAAACATGTCCACAGGAGGTTTTCAGTTTCTTAGGGTGGCAATGCAAAAATTCTGCCTGCTACTATCAAAGGAAGGGATACTGAAACAGTAACCACAGGTTTCCATGAGAAGCCATGTGCCCATGCCACTAGGCTTTGAAGGCTGTATCTTTGTAAATACTGAGGCAAGCTACATCAACCAAGATGCGATGTATTTTGATTTGGAATCAGATCCAAGACAGACTTAGCTTAACTTTTATCACTTAATACCAAAAACTGAAAGAAGAACAGACACCAGCTCCTTTCCCCTGGAGGCAGTAACTCCGGTTCTTCTGTGCAAAACTGTTCCATCTCAACAAGTAAGAGACAAGCTCCAGTCTTTGTTGCCAGAAGTATTTTTATAGTTTGTCTAACGGCTTTTTAACTCACAAAAACAACAGTAAACTCAGACTGAAACTCAGTCTGGTCTTTCCCAGGTAAAGGCCTTAACTATTAAACCAGGCTCCTCTTCCCTACATTCTGCTGTGTTCACATAAGATACTTCCTACCTGTACAGAGCCCCGAGTCTCTCACACTCCAACCACAACAGCTCAGCAAATCACGCAGACAACTGCATTGTCAGATGGCAACTGAGAGAGGGGCAACAGCTGGGGTGCATTCAGCAAATGTATACGGTGCAGCCCTCAAACTGAACCCCTCAGACTGCGGATGCTGATAAACCCAGTCTTGAACCTCCCAGGCAGCCTCTCTGGCCACCACTAACCCCTTAAAAGATGCTTCTCAGCAGTTCAGGCTTCAGATGCTGCATAGGCAGAGTCCTCCCAGCAGTGCTGAATCAAGCAGCTGCGTTTCCAAGGCAGGTGGAAGTTCAGACTCACCTCCTTGGCCTAAGATATTTCAGTGGCTAATTCTGTAACCCTCCCCTGGGTGAATCCAGCCCCAGGCAAATTCAGTGAATAGTAGCTAAAGCCAACAGAACTTCTTAATTAATGTCAATGGGTACAGAATGAAGTCCTTAAAGAAGTTAATTAAAATTGAGGGGTTTGGTACAAAATAAAGGTGAATAATGGGCTTCATGTATTAATACAGAATTAAAAAGAAACCCCAAAACAGTAGCTCTAATGTTCAGAAGTATTACAGAACTCCAGGGGGGAAAGCATGAAAAAATGGAACACACTCTGAACCACAAATAGTCAAAGGAAAATAATATGGCTAAAAAGAAAGTTTTAGGCCTACAGAATCTTACCTCTTGGGTAGAAACAGAGGGGAAATAGTCAAAGACCTTCTACATTCCAGACCAAAACAAGCTGTGTGCTGGTTTGGGTTTGATGCCTGTTGATAGCAGCGGAGCAAACCCAGCCCAGCTGAGATGCCTGAGCTAGGGTCAGTGAGGGCTCCACCGGCCCCAGGCCTGTTTGCGGTGCCTGCCCACCCCACACAGCTGCCTTCTGCTGGAACTTCACAAGAAGTATCAGTAGCAACACTTCTTTCTGATTTTGTCCTTGAAAATAAATAGCCTGGAGAGGCTGGGACAGGCGGGCCGGTCATGCTGGTTCCAGAGTGCTCTCCGTGCACCGAGTGCCTCTCAGAGCCAAGATGGGAACCAAAATAAAGCACACAATCAGATGCTATTCAAGCAGATTATTTTCTTTCCCCATATTTAAGTTGTTGATGGGCAGATGTAAGAGCCTGCGTGTGCTCACACCTCATTAATTTTTATATTTGTCAGTTTAGATCTAAAAAGTCCCCAGAAGATTAACGCTGTGGTTACACTTTCTGGCTCAGAAAGTTGAAAAGACAAGAAGTGCCATGTGCTTTGGAGCTTCTCTGTCCTGGATGAATAATTATTCAAAATAAAAAAATAGTTGTGGTTTAAGTACCAAATATTTACAGTCTGACACTGGCTCACCAGGCTGAGGAACACACGGATGGGAGCAAGGGACAGACCCCGGTGGCCCAAGGCAGCAGCGGGGCTGCTCTGAGGGCTCTCGGCGCCGGCCCCCGGGACAGAGCAGACACGACCGACGGACCGACCGACCTCCTTCCCGCTCCCCCCCGCCCTCCTCACCTCACCTCAAGCCTCGCAGGGCCGTCGGCCGCCTCCCCGCAGCGCCGGGCGGGCTCTGGGCAGCTCCCGGAGGGCCCCGCTGGCTCTCCACGGCCGCTCCGAGCTGAGTGCCTGCAGCTGCGGAACGAGGGGGTGCCAGAGCACCGGGAAGGCTGGCTGCTATGTGTGCGGGTTCTGGGGGGGCTGTCCTTGGAGGACACATCGCAGGAGAGGTTAACGGGGATTTGGTTTAGGTCTGGTCGCTTCTGTGTGCTGATAATGGAGAGAAACTGCTAGGTTTAAAGCTGGGGGGTGGGAGAGAGGTGGTTTTCATGGCCTAAGCAATTATTCCTTGCAGACTAATGTCTTTCTGCTGTTATTTATAATAACTTCCATGACAGAGTCACAGATTTTGCTCTTAATTTGGGCTTCAGTTTTTGTAAGTGAAGCCTTTCTCATTTTTCTTTATATCTGAAGCTTTTTTTAGGTAAACAACAACTGTGCATTAACCCAGAGCCAGCACGAGATAGCCTTGTGATTGCAGTTGCGAGCTTTCTAGAAGACTGCTGTTTCCAGTATAAAAGAAACTAACCTAATTATTCCACTCATCTTGTTACTTGCATGCTAACTGATGCTCATTTCATTTGATCCTGCAATGTACCAAGTAATTTATACACCCACTAACTCATTAGACCTTCTGAGCACCTGGTATAGTTTACCTCCAAGACCCAAAGCACACCTGGGAATTGTTATGGCTTTCATAGAAGCAGTGGTGAAATTCCTCAGACCAGCTGTCCTCTTGCAGACACAATTCTGTGATAAAAGCCAAGTTCTCCTTATCAGCTAAGTTATGAAAGCTCTGAGGAAGACAGTAGGTTCTCTGAACCCTGTGGTTTAATCTTCTCTAATGTAACTGGTTCATTGGTTTCAAGTCCAAATCCAGTATATACTGGTGGGAGCAGTCTGCAAAGGTAGGGAAGCTTCCCTGTCATCTATAAATAAGTATGTGGTCACTTGGATCAAGGAGTTGAAGCCATGCCAATGCAATATTAGCCACAAAAGCAAAAGAATTCTGCTTTGAGTGAAAAGGTTTGTTTTTTCCCTCATGTGGAGTTGGACTTGTCACGACTGCTGTTGCATCCAGGAGCAAATACAGGTAGATGCAGTCTCTCTTCACACCAGACCATTTTAAAAAGAGACCTTAATAACCCTTATGAGATTTGTTTGGCAATCCTGAAGTTTGCAGCACTTCCTTGTGTGAGTCCCAGCCCCTTTTAGGAAGTACACATTTTAGACAAGACTTGTCCTATCAGGTGACCTGTACACTACTAAGTTCCTTAGTACCCACTGTAAGGTACCAAAGATGAAATACCAAGTTAGTTGTTAAATAGCTATACAGCTTTTAGGAGTCATGTTCCAAATATGTACTGCACTTAACACAAATAGAAAAGACAGGATTTTTTAAAAGTAGAGTTGAAACGTAGTAAGTGAAGCCACATTTCTTTCAATACACAGAAGATGTTAACCAGAAGTAAAAAGTGCTGGCTTACATGAATCTACATGGACTCCTGACTTCTGTAGTCAGTCCGCGTTTCTATTATGAAGCCATTTGCCAAACCTGGCAAAATATTTACATAAAATCCACGTTCACTTTTACAGAAACCAGCTGCAACACTGCTTTGAGACAATTCAAGTTATTTGCCACACCAATTCAAGTTATTTGCCACACCAATTGTTTTCACAATCTTTACAAAACTTCCTCTGATGTTAAAGAAGTTGTTTTAATCCTGGCACTACAATTAAGATTTGGGAATTTAGACATACATATGGCCATGATTGCGTCTGATCTGAGTCACCCTCCTGATAACCTTTTCATCTCAGCTTTCCCCTCTGCCACTGCCCAGTGGATCCCATTCTTTCACTTTCCTACTCCTGCCACATCATCTCTCCTTGAAGTCTCTTCCATTCTGTTTACTATTCCTCATTTATCTTCCCTCTTTGTAGTAAAAATAATTTTGAAAGTATCAAAACCCATCACTTTGATTGGAACAAATGATATTAAATCTTTTTCATCTTTCATGTTTAATCTTTTAAGAAAAAACAACCTCTTTGATATGAAACTGTTTAGTACTTTGTCCATATAACAGAGGCCCCCATAAGGTAAGAATATGAAATTTTTATAGCAGTTAATGTCTTTAATGAAGACTTTTCAAAGTGATGTCACCATTCTGTAATAATTTGAAGTAATCAGCACTTTGTCATAAAGTTGTCTGATACCACTTTGCTTTCATTTAATGGACATAACTTTGCAGAAAAGCTAAACCAAAATATTATCCATGTTCTATATTGGCTGTGTATGCACTTGAAAAAACAGCACTGATGAAGATTTCAAATGAAATTCAACAAACAAGAATCATTTATCTCAGAGCAGGTGTCAATAAAATGTCTCAGCTAATATGAGCGAGGCAGGCTAGACACAGTAGGAAAAAAAGAAAGCTCAACCTAAAAAACACTGCTGGGCTCTCTAGCACACCAGGCACTGTTACTGTCATTGTTATGTATGTACACTGCTGGGACAAGAGATGTATCTCCTATTAAGCTACTGACTGGATAACCATGGAGTAAACATCCATGGAACATACATCCATACATTATTTGCAAGTTGCATAGAAGCTGAAAGCTGGTGTTCTTCTGGCTGAGCTGCATCTGTCAAAGCTGGATTAAGGTTTTCAGAAGGGATCTAGCCTTTCGGAACAGATGCAGAGCATCTTCTTGGCTGCAAAGGCCAGTGACACATAACAGAACTTCTGCAGACAACAGATGTAAAGACCATTTTGAATCCTGAGAGAGCAAGATGCAAGATTTTTTCACACCATTTCCTTCTAGTGCCAGAAACTGTGTTGCTTTCAACTCCACTCAGTGAGTTATGTTGTTTAACTTCATATAATTGACAAACCGTCCTATAAATCTTCTAGCCAATGTTTTAGTGCTTTATAGTCATCAATCTCACCCTTCTTGGATGTGCCTATTCCACAAATGCAATCCAGTATGGTACCACGAGAGGAAAAAAAAACCAAACCCAAAAATAGAAACAAATCCCAAAACAAAAACCCCCAAGTCTCATCCCCTCCACTTAACTTTATGTTTGCGAGGGCTGGTAACTATAGGTTTAAGTTGCCCCAGAAAAAAAGCCCTAATCTCAGTATGACATGGTAGTATAATTTGTGGGTGAGTCTGGCATGGTTGTAGACACTTCTGAAGCACCTCTGCCAGGCGTCATGGCTTCCTAGGACAGGTGAAAAATGAGCAACAAAGCAACGCGTAGCCCTGGAAAATGAGCTTTGCTTGTGCCGAATGAATGTTGAGGTGAACAGGGCAAAGATTCTGCAAGCTTGCAGGAGTCCCTTTGCAAAAGCAGCTTCCCTTGGACCCTCTGCAGCAGTACGCTTCGTTTCTTAGCATTTCCCATGAAAGATAATGATGACAGCACAGGGCTTCTCACCCTCAGACAGGCAAAAGTATCTCCAGCTGCTCTGCTGAAACAGTGAGTGAATTCACCCAGAGATTACAGCTCAAATCCTACTCTACTGCAAGTGTGCAAGCCCCTTCGCTCACACTTCTGTTTGGAACTGGGTATTCCAAGGAGTGACACTGCAGGTGTGGACCATTGTGGACATTTAATGGCATAACGAGAATTCTGCGACCAGTTCTCAAAGATTACTTGCTCTTTGAGCAATCTATTTAGTGGGAATATGATTCCACACCTTCCTCTGCATGACAGATTCTAGCCCTTGGCTCCCTGGTAATGGGATGGATATGCAAATTCACCAATGGCTCTTGTACTGCTCCGTGCCTTGGGGCTCTCAAGCTTCCAATTCATACACTCAGAATTAAGAGTTCTTGCTGAAAACATGACGTGTAGCTGGCTGAAACGTGAGGGAACACTCCATTTCAGATGACTCTGCAGTCTTTTGTATTTTACATTAGCTTCAGACATTATACTACAGAACAAGAACTTTTATGAGCATAAATCTGATTACCTGGAGTGACTCAAGCCAATACATGCAAGAGTGCCACACCACTCTGCTTGTATTGATTACAAGTTTGAGTAGTGCGTGCACCACAAAACAAATATATGGCCACACCTGTAGAATAAAATCCCTGAAGCTTATATAGTTCAGTAAACACAACTTCACTGCTGTAAAATACTTATTGCACATCCTGCCTTCTCCATCCATACTGGTGCTGAGATACACCTTTTACATTTACTAGTGTATTACAATGTGATAACATACTCTATTAGCAATGTTGCCTGATTCCTTTCCTAAGCAAAGGAAACATAAATCATGTGAACACCAGTAAGATCAATAGAGATACAGGGAGTAAAAGCCTTGAGGCAACAAAGGAAAATTTCTGGATAGCCAAAAAATACAGAAGTAGAAAACAGGTGCCTAAAAACATGCAATGAAAACATACTGTAAAAACAATGTATCTAATTGACAGCTAACATGATTGTCCCAGGAAAGGTCTGTCTATATGTTATTTTCCTTCCTTCAGTCCTTCTTACTCCAAAGTCAGTGAAAGCATTTTGTATCTACATGCTGCCACTGCAATCAGATACAGCAAGTTCCTACAGTAGCTCTGGACATAATCCACACTTAGAGGTTTTTGAAAAGCAACATTCTCCCTTTCTTCAAGTTAATGCTGCTAATTACAGAACAGGAAAGGGCAAAACAATTGAACAGTGTTTGTTTCTCCTGAGTACCATAACAGCTTGGGTTTTTTAACACTGCTGAAATGCAGATGTGAAATCATTATCTAGTGCCACAGAGCACATAACGAATCCAAACAAAGAGATGAAAGATTATAAAGTTATTTTTAAATTTTTACACTTTATGCCAGGCAGGACAACAGCAAACCTCCAGTTATAATGGTTTTGGCAGAAATTAAGGAAGTAGGAGACTATTCTACTACTACATAACCAGCAGTGGCAGAACCATGAATCACTGCAAACCTTCCCAGACCACAATCTGACATCAGAGCATCTGCGATATAACTCATCAGAAATGGTGAGGATGCAGCTTTCCCCTTCTTCTGGCCACAGCTGGTTTAGGCCTCTTCAGAACAGCTAGAGACTGTAAAAACACATTCTCTCTAATCTCTCCAGTACCACCCATTAGAAAGTCAGTATTTTATAGATATCTTTAATGCTTTTTCTTGATCTATTGTTGTTATGCATCTGTTATTCAGCTGCATAAAGTAATTAAGGAATGCTCTTATGGAAAGAAGAGCAGAGCTATCTCTTAGGAACGTGCGTATGCATATAAAAAATCACTACCAAAAAGTACTTTAATAAAAAAACAAATTCCTGCTACCACATTATGTCAATTCTGCAGTTAATTGCAAATGCACATTGCAAGAGAGGAACTACTGTGCACAGTAGACTTGTCTGTACAGAAGAATAAGTAGGTCCTAGTTGTGAGAAGATAGCAAGAATTTTAATTTCAGAAAAAAATTGTGCTTCATTTTTCAAAGAAAGTTTTTCCTTTCACAGATTATTTGCCATTGCTCTCTGCCATGTAATAAAACCCCACCTCATCTGAAGGGTGATGAAGTCCAGGGCAATGAGCTATAAATAAAAAATATAACTGGTTTCTTTTTTTGTTTCCATCATGGTTTTGTCACGGTTTGGACAGCTGCTCCATCACTTGACCCAACCCGGGAGGGGCAATCGGGAAAGGAAAGGGGACCCACGGGTGGAAATAAAAACAGGTTTAATAGAAGACGAATAATGAACTAATATTAACCCCAATGCTAATACAAGACACAGAGCTATACCCAGGTCCAGATAGTAGTTGCGAGCTGTGTGCTTCTGGCAGTGAGGGCTGAATACCAACCCTGCAAGCACAACAGCTCCAGCGAGAACATGGCAATGCCAGCAAGTGGAGGAGCAGCCCCAGGTGGGGGATGACCAACAAGACAGAGAGGACCCTCTTGGGAAGGCAGCCATGGTAGAAGCCCCCCACATTCTTGCAAACTTCCTGATTTATAGTGAGGGTGACGTTTCTGTTATGGCATACTAGCCTCCACCTTGGTCACTAGGGAAACCCGCACAGCAGAGCTGGCTACAAACGAACCCAACACATCTTATCTGTTTTGTTCTCTCAGAACTGGACTCTGCAGTCAATCAAAACTACAGTTTCTTTGAACAGAAGAATTATTTTAGAATTCTGCCCCAGCAAAACCAGGACAAGTTTTTAAAACCAAATGAG
This sequence comes from Aegotheles bennettii, assembly GCA_013398125.1. NCBI lineage: Eukaryota > Metazoa > Chordata > Aves > Caprimulgiformes > Aegothelidae > Aegotheles > Aegotheles bennettii. The sequence continues at coordinate 1,601,146 of VZRW01013250.1, forward strand.
GCACTTACATTAGACAAGCGTGCACACAACCAGTGTACATGTGTGCATGCTGTGTGTGCAATTCCATGGGGTGTCTCTGGACAGACTCTCCACAATTATGAAAATCTCCATCTCTAAGCTAACGATTCTCCAATTTAATCATCTGTAAAAAAGTAACTATACTTCTGTTTAGCTTTTTCTCCTCTCATGCTTTGCTTCACATTTATTAAAAGATCCTTTGAAGCAAAGACTTGCTTCTGTGAAGTCTGTTGTTAAACAAGCTGAAATTGCTGCTTTCATTGTGACACTTAATTGGGATGTTGCGCATCAGGACCCATTAGAGCTCTCCTGCTGGCACGGTTGGTAATGCCATGTTATGCTGTATGGAAGGCTCAGGCTTGGAAGCAATTTTGGGGATCTTTGATCTTTGTGCCAATGAAGGCTAAAATAGAAACGAAGGCAAGTCCCAGCTCCAGGGACTTGAAAGCACAGGTTGAATTACTCTTCGATGTCCTCTAGTGGCTGGCCATATGCATGGGATTTTCAAAAAAGTGCCTCCTTTTAGTCACAGAATTAATTGCATAACGGGGAGATGCAACCAGTTAATTAATATCACTTTTTCCTAGAGGATTAACTTAGATTATTATATTAGGCCCAGGAACTTTCCTTTATCAGAAACTGATAGGCAAACTGGAAGGGACTTGCAAAAGTTGGTAGAAAGGAAAAGTTAAATATAGCACTTTCTAATTGCATGATGCAACAACAATGGTAGCAGTTTTACAACTGGTATAGATATTAGGAGAATGTTAAAAAGCTAGGTATATATGATTTATGAATGTTATCATTAGTGTTACTAAAAATGTTCAGTATAGTCTTGCAAAACAAGTAATGCAATCCTTGTTGTTTCCTGAAGAGGGTCCTAAATTTACAGGGGTTTTGACACTGGAAAATTTTAAATATTTTTTCCACTAATTAAGACGAATTCTGTTTCCAGACAACATACCAGGGCATAAGGACTGTGAATTGGAAGCTCATTTTATCTTTCAAATTAAATTTCAGTAATTGGAAATAAACAGAGTATTCACAAATTGTTTATGTTGCTACTTTAATTTCCTGTAGAAAGCATCTTCAGTTTCTTCCCCTAGGTTATTTCTGACTTAATTAATACATTGCTTCAAAACTAAACTAGTTCTGTTAGGTATAATTGTCTGGACATCAGTATTGGATTATGTCTGCCTCTTTAGGAATAATCATGGTAGCTTGGATTGCATTTTTAGTACATCTCTTCAGTGAATCCCTCCATCTCTGTCTCTGATTCTGGCAACAGATTTTTACAACTGAAGCTACATTACATTCATAAAGCATCATCGTGACCTTCTAGTTGATAGATTTTAGGCAAGAGCTTGTTAGAACTCACAGCAGAGCCATCTAGTAATAATTCTACCTTCAACATTGTTGCACTATTTGTAAATCCCCCTCTGCAGTGAGAAACAAGAATTACTGGAACATTGACTATTTTTTCCTCTTTCTGCATGAAGATTTACCAATTTAGAAGAGTGATTGCTATAAAATAGCGAGCAGTAAGACTGCTTTTGATATACCTGGCATGTAATGGGGTGCAGAACCTCATTGCAAAATACACTTTCAGTATCAGTAAGGAATCCAGGGGTTCATGAAACATTCTGTCTGGGGCTGTGTTTAAGTGCTTTCCTCTACTGAACCTATATAAGCAGGTTGTTTTCAAAACTAAGACCAGCTCAGATTTCTGCAGCGCATTCATATTTCTGTAAAATGGCTAGAAAGAGCACCTAGGGCAAATACTGCCTCTGGTCAAGGAAAATTCTTAGAATTCACCTCTGGTAAAAGCAATTTGAAGTACATTCATAGTGTTGCAATTGTATAGATTTGTAGGCACACAATAAAAAAGTACAGCAGAACAGGCATGCAAGAATGACAATGCTGAAGCTTTTTGGAGACCCCAACAAAGTATAAAGCCAGACTCGAACTGAAACTTCAGTGCCAGTGAGATTATTGTGTTCACAATATAAGATAAGTAATTCAGAGCATGGTCAGTTTAGGGTGACATATCACAAGGTCGTAGTTTGCAGTAGAGAAAGCCCCCATAATTATTTTTTTTCTGCTTCACCTTTATAGTCATGCTATTTTTTTGAAATTGAACTCTGAAATTCAACAGTTTTGACTGAGGTTATTGTAAATTGGCAACTTTGTAAACCATCCTGCAGGAAAAAGTGCCCATCACTTTAGAGTCTCTGAAACTTCTCAGTTGCAATGTCAATGCACAAGTCACCAAAGGTCCAAGAGGAAACAACAGAAGAAAGTGAAGTTGGGGGAGGTATTCTAAAAGTAAAAGATTGAAAACCTACAGGATGGCACAAGGCTTTAGCCCTGAGCACCAGTCAATACAGGGAAAACACAGCAAAAGAAACTTATTTCTGCAAGGCAGGTACCTTTGCTGGGGGCATCTTGGAAAAACAAAGACAAGGCTTTCCTCTGCTGGAAATTTACTCTAGGCTCTTGTCCACTACATGAAGCCAAAATACAGGAAGAGCAAAAGCAGAAAAGGCAGTCATCCTAACCAAAAGCATTTATTTGATTGATTGTTTATTTAAATTGAAGGAATTAAGGGCTTCTGCATTTCTCAAGTTGAGTGGGGAACATCCTAGAATTTTTCTGACACCATTAGCTCCTTCAGCCAGGGGAAGCAGAAAGTATATTTGTGCAAATGAACTGTCAGTTTCCCAGGTGAAATCACTAGAGTGTGAGAAGAGGAAACAACTCTTTCTTCTGTTCTGGAAGAGCCATAAAGCTACTGCCATTTCTTTTAATAGATTTGCCCTTTGAATCTTGTATTTGTAGCCGAGAGCTCAAAACAAAAAGTATGAGGGGAGAGACAATGGAGACAAAAAGTAGAATTGACTAAATAATAGGAAGAATGAAAGAATAAAAGTAAAAAATATGAGGAAAAGGGAAAGAAAGAAAGGAATCTAGACTGCTAATAACAAAAGCAGTTCCAGACATCCAGGAAATACAGATTTCATAAGAGAAAACCAGAGACTTTAAACAAGGTTATGGATAAAATTGAGGTGAAAAGGAAAGATGTAAAAGGAAATACGTGATGCCTTATTTCTCTAACAGATTTTTCGGTATTTTTTATATTTATATGTATATATGTGTATATAAATACATCTAAGAATAGTGGCTTCAGTCATTTGTAATTCAAACGGTAGCATCTTCCTAAGGGAAATGCATCCCTGCAAATCCCCAAGGAATACATTGAACAGATCTTGCTTTAGAAAGTAATCATTCAACACTTTCCTCTCTTTAACACTCTCCAGGTATTATCTTGTGCATTCACCATTAGATCTGTCTCTCCCTGTCTGCAGAATTGTTTCAGTATGATTTTTTTTTTAATTTAATCTTCCAAATGTACCTGCAAGAATCAATTCTGCAGAAGCACCGCTTGGTAATAGCTACTGTGTCCTTACCAAACCACCCCCAGATTCATTTTCAAAGTTACATCTGTGCTGCTTAGGTTGGTGCAACCAAAACCAGACAAGCTTGCCACCATTTGTGCCATGGTAGTGGCATGCTGTGGAGTAAGCAGACAGTATTTGGAGGTTTAGAAGACTTGTTTTTGTTATCCTAAAAAAACCTACAAGCTCTGGCATCAGAGGAAGAAGAGAGGCACAAGTGAAACACACAATTGCTAACATCATCTGCTCCAGTGAAACAAATATCAATTAATTCATTTAATTAGTTCCTAAAGGCCCTCCAAATTGAATTTTGTTAAAGAAAGTAAGTTTTCTCTGTTTGATTCTACTCACATCAAATCAGAAGTTTTCTAAAAACTTGCTAAGCTATTAAGAACTTAGGATATGCAGCTTTCAGTGAATATCCTACTTAATTAAGTACTCAAGAAAAAGAAATCCCTTTGCTTATGTGGGCTTCAGAAACTGAAAACTGAAAGCATCTGATTTTCAGCTGCTATAACATTAAACACACACATGCAGAGAACCAACACAAATCCTTGCCATGATCATACACTTGAATTTGGGATTTGAACAGAAGCTGTAATAAGAACCATTTCTCCCTCAAAATGAACCCCTTGTTCATTGGAAGGTCTCTAATATTGAGGGTAAAAAGCAAGAGCTTCAGCACTTTCTGAAGTATACAAAAAAGGATTGTATTGGAAGCAATATAGGAAAACAAAACATTGAGAAACATTTTGAATAGCTCTCACAACCATAGATTACCAAGAGCTATGTAGATATCTGTGCCCTCCTGCTACATGAACAGTTGTTCTGGAGTATGGAGGAGAAAATAGTCTAGGCAAAAATAAAAGCCACCATTCTGCTCTGAGAAGTAAGTGTACAACTCTGAAAAAAAAAATCAACGAACTGCAAATAAGCAAAAATGAAAGTATGCTGAAAAGCATACAATAAAGAGATGTGCTTTTTGGATTCAGAAAATGAAGTCAGGCTCCTATTCATGTACTTCTGGGGTAAGAAAAATGTAGATCAGTCTCTAAAAGCCTGTCACTGCATTATACTTACCTTCACACATATACATACATAAAAGTAGAACCTTTGGGTCTAGGTTCATCACTTTGTATTTTATTCTGTACAATGATATCTGGATGTTTTAGCGGGGAAAAAAAATGTGGTTTCATCTGTGAATGAGTCACTGACCCTAGAATTGAAAGATTTATCATGGTATGTTTGCATGACAAAATACAGCACTACGCAGAAAAATACTAGCTCTAAATGTGACATTTCCAAAATGGGAAAGGATTTAACTGTATTAGCACAGTCCTCTGATCAGCCTCCTATGCCCTGCTGTTCAGTAAAGCTACTTAACCCAGACAGAGCTGCACTAACACAGTTATACTTGTCCTGGTTTCTGTGCTAGCCCAGCATGACTCTTCACTGAATTTGACTCAAAAGGGATTTACATGATGCTTTCCAAAAGGGACCCCTAAACCTCCCAACACCTCCTAATTTCAACTTAATTAAGACCCTTACCACTAAAAGTAAAAAAAGCCAGCAAAGTAAAAATATTTTACTATGGGTCCTAAGAAGGAGTTGGATGCAATAAGCCTTTCATGTACTCACTATGAAAGAGGAGGAAACATATACAACCGAAGCACAGTATTAGCACATCCTAAAAACATCAGGACTCCCAGATGGCAGCAACACAACAGTTAGTGGGACCTACAAGGACAGGCACTCAGTGAAAAGCTAGTGGACTCACTGGGAACAGAAATGTCTCTAAAAAAATAACAAATGGGAAAGAAAAAAGAGCAAAAGGAACATTAATTTATGTCTGAGAGCTTGAGAACAGAATATATTCAGGACACTAGAATGTGGAAAGAAGACATCCCTGTGAGATGCCTGAGAAATAGAGAAGCACCATTGGAATCCACTCTTTATATAAAGAGCACAAATGTAACCTGGCTGACACCACTGAAACTTAGTGGTAAAAGTATCATTGGAAAAGTAATGTTAAAATAACTCTTTAGAGGGGACTGAGGGACAATGTGAAGGGATAATAATATTCTATGTCAATAACAAATTCTGTGAGTATAATAACTGATGAAGCCTGGTCTCTTAGTGACCTTCCTCTTGTGAATGATTGATGTCAGCTAAGATGACATCAGCTATTGCTGAAACTTCTTCACAGCTCACCATTTATAAAAGCTCTCCCATGAGGATCCTTTGTCATCTAATAAGTCTTTCCTATAGACTAGACACTCGCAGTCTCCTTTTTCTCCCTGGGAAATTGTTTTCCTAGCTAATATGAGCCCAAATTACAGAAAACCAATTGCCTTTGAGACTGCCACTTCTATGCCAAATCTATTTGGAAAGAGTCCAGAGAGGAAGGAGACAGTCAGAAACCCACATAACACTGTGTGATCATGTTGTTTTTTTTCCATGGGAAAGATGTTAAAAAAACAAATAAATATGGAAGAAAAAAATCTGGAGTGCTCACAGACACATACTACAGCCAAACAGAAGATGAGAAGATGAGGTCCCTGTTGACATCTGCTACGCAGCATCGAACACCTAAGGGGACACAACGAAGGGATACATTGACACCTAACTGTGTACAGAAGCAATCATATAATCATGGAAGGCTTAAATCTGAGAGGTCAAACTCTGAAAATTCCCTACTCCTGGAAATAAAATGGAATTTTGGAAATTATAGGGGAAGGTCTCCTACCACAAAAACGTGTATCTAATGTGAGGGGATTCTATATTAGACTGTGGTTGCAGGTTACTGTTCTGAGGAAAGAACATCTGATATAAAGGGTTACCATCTTCTTCCTGCATTTGCTTTCTCTTTTTCAGACTGAGCTGCAGTCAGACCTTTCTGGAAAAGATTACTGCTCCTCAGTTAGGGCAATTTACCTTTTCCCATGATTTAGATATCTGAACTGGGCATGTGAAATAATCTAGCTTGCAAACAGAGAAAAAAAATATTAAATTTTTTAAGCCAGATCATTTTCAGAGATGCCTATAACCGTGGTCTTCACTAATAAAGGAGAGCAGAAGAATTCATGGTAACTTTGGTGCCAGTGACTATAACCTAATATACTTTGTTATAAACAAACAGAACAAAATTCAGAGTTTATTATGTATTCATTTTTCTTTAAAATGGCTAATTTCATAAAGCTGAAAATAATTATGAACCAAATCGCTTGGGAGAAAGAGCTAAACAGGGAAAAAAAAATTAAATTGAGAATAGCTTAGTAGATGTTCAATTTAAATGGAAAATCATGAATTATAATTGGGAACTGCTTAAGAGCGTTTTCCTAGATGCCCAAAACCAGAAACCAATAAATGCAAAACACAACTCTAAAAACTGACAACAAAGCAAAACAACATGTTTCAAAGCAAAACTGAATGCAGCTATTTAGACAATGTAAAAAGATATTATTACAGCAAAAGCGGGGGAAGGGATAAATAGTAATAAATATATACATATGGGTCTCAAGGAAAATAGCAACAGGAACTTTTTTCTGGACATAAAATCAAGGGCTGGCAGATTTGATTAGGATGGCAGAAAATTTTGAAGTATTTATGGGATGAAGAAAATCCTAAAATTGATATAAAGATTTAGAACAGTTACCATAATAATGATGAAATGCAGAAGAACACAGTATTTAGTTTCTGGATTTTGAACCAACTAGGCATTGCCATATACAAGTATGATGAACGAAATCCTTTCCAGGACAAACAAGCAGAAAGTGGGACAGTTTTCATACAGGAGGTCTTAAAACATTGCCTGAGAACCTCACTGAGCCACATATGTTAAATATACTATCAAAGTTAAATACATTTTTGGATACTGAGGTAACTCAAGACATGTAGCAAAAAGCTGAAATTGTGGTAGTGCTCATTTAGAGAGGGATACAGAAAAACATTTGTGTTGAATTCCTCTTGACAACTTTTAGACAAGTTTGGTTTCTAAAGTATTGACATTCTGTTATACAGAGAGTGTCACATGAGATTTTTATTATTAAAGTGGAATGATTCAAAACTCAGCATGAAATACATTAAATTAGTTGCAAACTGGTTGCCTTCTTGAAACTGCAATTAAAAAGAGAACCATCAAGCATCATTAACACTCCAATTGCTCTCCATTATTAAAATCCACTGACACCAGGTATAAAAATGCTCGTGTGCACAGCCAGGCTGTGCACCAAGTGCTACCGAGATAGTAACATTTGCATATAGACCTTAGTCATGAAGTGGAAGGTCTTAAAAGCCCAGTCAGTCCTTCAGGTTTGCCTTTGGTTTTCCATATAAACCATAATGTACTGACAGGAGAGCAGATCATTTTTCATGAAGCTACTAGGTACTTTGTTAGTAGTATGACTTCCAACAAGCTCTTTGCTATAATAAATTTAATCAAGAAAATACAAAAAGTCCCCGTGAAAAAGCAGGGTGAACTGCAAACAGAGACCAGAATTTACTTCAATATATGCTGTATAGTACCATAATCTAATAAAGGTTACAAAGGAAGCCCAGGTGTCATAAAGCAGTTCCACTGACTTGGGCAGAATAATATACCTGCTGATTTTTCTATTTTCTCCATGCTTGGACTATGTCTATATTTATGAGGGGGAAAAATGATGAAATATTAAAACACTAAGCAGATTGAAGATGTTCTATTTGTTTGCTAAAATTTAACACATGCTGCAGTAAAAGACCAAAGTCCTCAAAGCATGCTGCAGGGCTTTCAAGGGGACAAGGAGCTCTCTTGGTACATGCCCTGCAGCCACAACAGCTCACCCCAAGCCTTTGGGAGTACCGCACCGAGGGTTATTGCCACTGGGCCTCAGGAAACTTAAGGGCTCCGGATACATTTTAGAGGACAAAAATAGGATGTAATGTTCTTTTTGTCCTTAAGAATGGAACTGAGCTGGAGTAAAGAAGGAAGCTACCAAAGCAACATTCCTGACTTATTTGTAATGTGATGTAAAGGTTAGTAGTAGTGTTTCCTCTCAGAAGAGCAGCTCTTAACTTACTGTGAACAGAACGAGGAATGGTCCACAGCTTTTTCTTTCAGACATATAGGATGCATTCTCTTTAGGTTCAATCATATCATCAACCCAATCATATTGTCAATGTTTTTTAAACTGGGATCCAGACTTATCTTTGGGAAAAAAAAAGAGGTCAGAACTTCTAAAAAGTTTCAAAACTTGTGTTTTAGGTGAAGGTCATCATAGGAGAGTATTTTTGTGACAAGAGCAATTTACATAAGACAGAAAAGGACCACAATCTTCCATACTTATTCCGTGGCTTCAGTCACTGTCTAAATGTGGGTATATGGACTGTACAAGTGAACCTGCTCTTCAAAATAAAGAATGTCTCAGATATGAGAACCAGGGATTTGAAAACTGAAATACTGATAACCATTCAAAAGTTGCTAGATGTTTTCCACTGAATCTTCCAGGCTGCAAACTGAGAGAAATAATCAATTTCAAACACAATCAATCTGGATATGATATTATTATAAATTAAATTTGTTAACTACAAGTTATCCAAGTGTTCTCGGTGGAAGCTTCAGGAGCAAACCTGTTCCTATTCATCAGAAACAGCAGATAAAGCATTTGAGACTGTATTTTCAAATCATTCCTGTAACCCATGATTGCAAAGAGATTGCTTTGACTGGGGAGATACTAATTCACACTGAAAGGTGCAAATATGCATATAAACACCAGAAATTTCAAGCAGTGATTTACAAAGTTTGGTGGAAATACAAACCACCATAAAAGAGATTATAAGATTGGATTTAAGAGTTTACTCTGGACCTCTGTCTATTAAGTGACCCCAAGAAGATATCTGGGCCTTCCTCTGCAAATAAATTTAGGATTTAGCATTGGGATACAGAATGAAATCTGGGATTAGCATTAATACAAATAGAAAGAGCATGTTAGGATACTGGCAAAGTGAGACAAATCTCTTAGTTTGAACAAGGTGGACATTATCCTTACCCAGTGCTGTAACATATGGGTTGTTCCTTCACTAGTTTAATAAAACGGTAAACTATTTAAAGGAAATAGCACATATCAAAGCAGAGGGAGTCCAAACCTATCACTAAACACTAGAACATACACTACCTTATAGAGGATATATAGCAAAAAAACCCCAAATCTAGCAATTTTTTTTATTTATGTTTTTAAAGATGTATAGAGATATCATAATGAATGAAAGAGTAATGAATTTAACATAGGACTTTTTGTTATGAATATTACTATCAAGGAACAGTGTCATAAGAGGTCAAAAAATGGAGAAATTAAAAACAAAGACTAAGAAAGCACAAATTCTCAATCTTAATTAAAATGCTTGTATTAATTCTGAAAAGCATGAAAAAAACCCTTAACTTCAACAAAAAATCTGATTAAAAATGTCAAGTTATGATGTATTGATTGTTAGAGGAGATGAAGAAAACCACTTAGGACAGAATGGAAAATGTACAAATGTACATGGAGAATTTACAAATACATCTGTAACAAGATCGAATTTGCTGTTTCAAATCGCCACATGATCCATAGCTGCATTTGGGGACTCAATACGGCCCTGGTGATTTTTAACTTCTTTGTAAGGTATGGTGCCAAATACCCAACAAGATAAAATATTTACAGTTCAACTGTCATAAATGTGAAGCTTTTCTCTAGGGAATGTTCTTTACCCTGATGTCAGCTTTTTCAAATCAAGTCCCAGCCCACCTACACCCTGTGTTCAAACCTTGGTAGAGCAATCAGTGGCGTGAAGCAGAAACAAAGTTGAATATTCCCATGTACAGAGTGACAACACTAAGCAGAAAAGGGGGAGTAAAATAATTAAAACATTAGCTGGATTGAAAATTAAATGGCATGGATTGTTGGGTAGCTCTGTGTTGACTTATTGACTGTTGATAGGTTACTTCAATTATTTGCAATTTCTACTGCAGTAACATTAAGGGCCCTGTTACACTCTTTACTGTGTACACACGCCTGCCCTAATGACCAAATCTAAAAGGATAACACGTGGGAAGTGACAGAGAGTCATAAAGAGGTTAATGGACTTAACCAAGGTTACAAGACAAGATAATAGGAGGGATGAGAATAAAATAAAACAAGCAAAGACTACAAAGCCGTACCTCCTACCCCTTTTGTCATGCTTAAAGTAACTCCTTGATTTAGATAAATGAGCTTCACAAGCAACTAGCTTTAACAGTCTTAGCACAATGCATCTCAAAGTCACCTGACGACTTTCTGGTGGTGCTAGTGGGAAGATATGTCTGTTGAAAGACTACAGGTCTAGCACAGAGGTCAGAAGATGCAATTTTGATTGCATCCTCTACCAAACTTTTGTGTAATCAGGGAGAAGGTGCCTAAAACTTTAGTAGACATGGCAGACTGTCCTGCCTCTCACGGTGTTGTGATAACACATTAATGTGACAGCAATAAGGCCAAGGAAAGGGTTTTAGACCCAAAGTGCTCTTTGATTCTGAAAATTTTCTGTGTAAAAGCAGACCTCAGTTACAGTGGATTAAAATTCAGAATTTAAACTGTTCTCATTTTGCATTTTTCAGTTTCTTCTGTCTCAAGTCCTAATTGTAGTAATAGCTGACTTTTGACACTGATTCAGTGACAATGGTTACACACCTGCATAATGCCAGTGTAATTAAATTAGATAAAATGATGAAATATTACTTATCAAAACAAGTCTTTGGTTTGTTTACACATGCTGACAAAGCTCAGCTCATTCCTTTAGAAGAGGCCAATGCATCAGTTTACATCCACTTCTTATTGTTTCCTCTTGGCTGTTAATGAGCCTAGTTGCTACAGGTTTTGACAAAGTGAATATATTGCTATTTTTAAAATAACTTTTAAAGTAACCTTCATCAGACACATCAACTGTTCAACTGTTACACAGTTGAACTGCTACACAGTTCATTATCTGTATGAAAAGCCAAAAAGCCTGTTGCTAAAATATATACTTAAAAATGTGAAAAATGACATCAGAGAGCAGACCAAATCATGTCTTTTGTTCATGTTGTCTGATTCTGCAATATGCCAATAACTACTAGAGACAAATTCTCGGAGATCACAAATGTATCCATTGGAGGAGGAGGAAGGGTTGTTTTTGGTTTTGCCAAGGGAAGCTTATATATTTCCATACTTTCCACTTTTAGAATGATTTTTCTGAGTTGTATAGTGTTGAGTTAGGCATTATTTTGCCAAACTGCTTGCCATCTGCAGGACTTTGTTGTTAAAGAAGAGGCAAATATTTAATACCAAGTAAAACCTTCCCGAGATGCTACTTTTACTAGCTCATACCAAAAGGTGGTTCACTTAAAAGCAGGAAGGAATCAGTCCACTGAAGGAGAATTTAAGAAAATTACTGCCCTTTTCACTAGGAAAATATTTTCTTTTGCTTTCCATGACATTTGACAGCAGGTCAGCTCCCAGTTTCATATCATAAAAAAAGTATCTAGGGAGGAAACTAAGAAAATTTGTGGCATTGTTTTTTCTTTTCCATTTGAGCACCAGATGACATTTCTTCAAATTATTTTATCTTCTCCAATTTACTGTTCTCACTACAGCACATTGGAGCCCACATAAGCTAGAGTCCCAGTCAAACATAAAGCGTGATTCTTACCTCCTTTCCATTAGTTTTCTAAATGCTTTCTTTGTGAGGAAAGGGAACATTTTGTTCCATAACTTAAAGCATCTTATAAACTATTGAAAGTAAGATGCATGCTGGTACATACCATTTTAAAGCGAGTGATAGTGATCTGAACTAATGTGAGGGAAAACTGACCCTTCATCTTGTGAGTGTTGTTTATGGTAAAACACTGCAATGAAATGAGTTCTGTTTATGTTTACTTCCCAGTGGGCATCTGCTATTCCAGCAGGTACAGATAAGGTGTTTTGCCTTTACATCATGCTATGCATGCAAGCAGAAGATGCTATATGTTTGTCCATATAAACCACTGCATTTTTAAGTGCTTGCAGCTGTTTCTTAGGATTTTAGTTTTTAGCTCTGACAATTTTGTTTTTAATTTTTAACTTATCTTTTTAGAACAGCAAAGTTACCAGCCTGAAGTATCCATGTGTTAGTTATGTTGTTAAAGACCCTTAGGTTTTCCTGGCTTTTTGAGGATAATTCATTTGGTCCTCCTTTTGCTTCCTTAACTGGGTTCAGTTGTGTGCACAGAAAACAAAAAAAAATAGAGAAATTGAGAAGTATTCATTGGATTATACTAAACGAAGATTTGTTGAATGTTACTGGGTATGGCTACCTTACAACATTCAAGTTTCATGATTCCCTGCTATGTCAGGACAAAGTTAATTGAGGCAACAAAAGTGACTTTTAGCATAACTGAGTACTTCCTACTTGTGTTGACTTTGGTTGAAATTACAGTAAAACAACACCTCCGAGAATCTCCCCTTGGTTGTTTCAAGCTGACCAACCAAAATCAGAGGACACACTTCCGTGATGTCTTTGTTGCAAACTTTGGCACTGCCAGAATAATTTCCTGGAGCTTAGAAGAAATGAGCTGCACTATATGTCCCAGTAATATTACTCTGACTAGTAAAAGAAATAGTTTCCTATAATAGATATCTGTCTGTCATGAGAACAGAGATCTGGAGAGTCAAAAAAGTCAGTCCATTGTGTAACTGGTGTAGCGTGATCACAGCTGACAGAGCATTACTCTAAGAACTACAATAAATCAGCATTTATGATGTGGCTTGTAAAGAGCAAAATCCTGGGATTTTAAATGCTTCTAGTTTTGGGTGGTTTTTTCATGTAACAGGTTGGGTAAAATTATTTTATGATAATAAAGGATTACCCATAAGGAAAGAAATCTGTCATCCATGATGCAAATAGATTAAAGACAATGAAAGATCACAGTCTAATTTAAAAAAGCAAATTGCCAACATGTACATCTATTAGCTGTCACAGCAATGAACTGCAACAAATTTATTAACCAGTACTTGTGTCTTATTTCCACAACTGACAGACAAAGGTGATTTTTCCAGCTAGATTCACAACTACAAGCAGGGGTAATACTGGAATTCTTGACCAACACTCGAATGCTCTATTGTCTATTTAAAAAAAAAAAAATTGACAGTCTATCATCCTTTTAGCAAAGATATTAAGAATGACCTACACCTTCTGTCCTAATTTCTTTTGCTTTAAATAATATATATCAGTAATTTAGTATAATTCTAGTGTGTTAAAGATGATACTTGTTATTGTGATACTCACCTTCTGTTGTTTTCTCCATCTGTTCTTCCTTTTGGCTCTTGTCCATCAAAGCTTCTCCTTTACTGAGGCTGAGAGATTTGGAGTCCAGACAATGGCAGAACTAAGGTGACTGCTTTAGAATACCGCAACAGCCCCAGTTACGTTGGTTTCAAACATAAAAAAATCCAGAAAAAAAAAAAAAAAGACCACAACTGACAACAGCAACAAATTTAATTGGGATTGGGACAAGTCTTCCACAGTTCCCTTTCAAAACCAGTTGCACGGCCTCATGAGACAGAATTAGGAAGAGTTCAGAACATTTTTTGGGTGGACAGTTTAGTGCATTAAATTAATAAAATATCAAGTAGAACTCGCTCTGGCCCAGACACAACAGCCAACTGGCTCCACAGTAATGGTCCTTTCATCTCCCAAATTCAAACCCAACGCACAGCCAGACACTGCGTTTGTGTTAGCATCTTCTAATTTTTGATAAGCAAACTTGAGAGTACCTTACTTCCACATGCAACTAACTGGGGATTTATTTCCCTATCATGCATTTCTTCAGGTATTGTATTAGCAAGAGGTCCCAGTGAGGAGAGAACAATTGGAATTTACAGGAATAACTTGATAAAATGTGCAGTAAACTTTGGCTTGTCAAAAGCACAGAAAAATCTTTACAGGACACTGAGGATATTTCAAACCAATAAAGCCAATGAGTATTCATACAATATTTGTATTTTATAGCTTCAAACTTACATTTTCCCTTTAAACACAATCTCTCAAAATCAGTTTGCTTCCCTGTGAGAGAATGCTTTATGGAAGCTTTTACTGTGATTTCTTGACCAGGAACCAGTCTTGGAATAAATTGCCATTCTGCAGAGTTAGTAACTCACGACCTTCCACAAGCAGTGTATTAAAATCCATAAACAGAAAGCATGAAGTTAACCTCATCTCTAACAATTAATATCTCCTACAGATCACCCTTGACAGTTCCCAAAATATTAGACACAGTTTTGTCAAAAAGCCTTTATTAATCTTACCTAAACTGTTTCTAAAATACTATTAGAGTAGGAATCAAACAAGAGGAGATTTTTTTTTTTTCAGATAAATTGTTCTAGCAAAATGTCCAGCACTACATAAATGACCTATTCTAGACAATTTACTGCATATGATGAATAAGGAGCCCATATAAAAAATTAATTTGGACTCAATACTTAAAGGTTTAAAACTGACATTCAAAAGGAAATGAAAACCAATAATGTGTGGGTTGAGGATTACCACAGGACTCAGAAAGGAAGATGCCTTTAGAAATTAAAGTTGCATGTTTACAGTAGGATAACCAGTGATAAAAATCGTGGCCTATTTTAATAAACAGCAAGAATGAAAAATGAAAGTGGAAAACACTGAATACCTGTTTAAATGGCAGTATTTGAACAAAATAAACCAAGTCTTTATATGACAGAGGCTCAGGTTTTGTAACAACTATAATACTTAAATCCAAGGCTGTTGTTATTTGGTGTAATAGAGACCCCAGAAGAAGAAATAAGGATTTTTTTACTATTTAAATTTGTGGATATATTCTGAAAAGAGAAACTGCAAGCCAGCTTGCTTTATACAGCTTTCAGAATGCTGTAAAAGGTAAAAACTGTCTTGTTTAAATGACAAAAAAAACCCCCAACAAATATATATTTTCAAATTCAGGTAACAAAGAAAATTTAAAATAATATTATTATTAATATTAATACCTTTGGGGTTTTGGAGTTAATGACTGTTCACTTACAGGATATATCTCTCTGAAGATTTCAAAACACTTTATAAATATTAATGAATTATGATAGCTTTATAACAAATATAGTAAGTAGCAATTTTCCTTTCTACAGAAGAAGAAACTATGTCACAATCTTTTTTAAACAAGAAGTTGGATAGGAAATAAAAAAGAAACCAACTCTCATTCCCTTCTCCTGCATTCCAAAGACTGTTCTTCCTTTTGTGTTGGATATTAAATAGCATTCTGCCTCCATACTGAGTATTTTGTGCCTGAATCATTCTTAGAAATCATTCTGAAGGGAGGGAAGTTAAGAACGGATCTTCAGACGGATACTGTATCTTTTTAACATGAAATACTATGTCTTCTGTTGAACAAAATTGTATTCCAGAGTTTTCATTGGAGATGCTGTATTACATTTGGAAGACAGAAATAATGGAAGAAGGCCTTGGCTACCCTAAGGAATCATCAAACTTCAGTATGTTCCTGTAATACATATTTTTATGAAGGCATATGCATAGAAAATAATGGAATTACCTTGTTTACAAGTCACCTTCACCCAAAATTTTATTTCATTTTTACTGCATTCTAGAATTCCAGTTACGTCGTGTTTCTTTCAGAGCACAAACCAAGTATTTTTAATAAAATGTATGAACAAGTGCTATTCTATAATACTCAGAGAAATGGTAATTCATTAAAAAATAAAAGTGTCAAAATTCCCATTGTAATACTGATGTGATTTTGGGACAGTATATTCTTTTGACAAAGAATTACAGCTTAAATTGAACTATTCAGAAGCCACGATTGTCTTGAAATCTGGGGTTTTCTTTTGAGATTTTGGGAGCGAGTAGTAAGAAATTAGAGGGGAAAAATAGGTATCTATTATATTAAGATGCTTTAAGGAAGTGAATAGTACCTTTTTGACTTTTAGCACAATTTCTGTCATCTTTTCTATCTAATATATCTAACTATTAAAGTCCATTTTTCCTTTAGACCTTTCATAACACACATAGTATTTAAGACAGTAAATGCAGTAAAAATTTCTGATCAGAAAAATTGTTAAAAGCTGTGCAATGTCCTGAAAAAGCCCAGTCTGCAATGAGAAAATTTTCCTACTTCCTTCAGGTAAAACAGAGATAAATCTCTGAAAACAATGAAAATTGGAAGTAGGAACATGTATCGTACCAGGAGATAGGGATGAGTGTACAATCAGATGGTCACAGGTCAAGAAAGTGAGGCTTAGGATCAGCTCATGAAGCTTGACAGGTCTGTACACGAGAGAGAGAGAACTGACATTTTTGGAGGAAAGGTGGGGAGTGAATGCATAAGCAAGTTGGGGGGTGAAGGATTTGTGCTAGCCTACTTTTTGTAGGGCAAAGTTCCAAGTTCAGTGCCAGCAAATACTTATAGGTACTCATCTTTGAGGCCAGAAGGGCCCATTAAAATAAGTTCATTTTTCTCTTAGAATACTGCAAACCAGAGAAATAAACACCCTTATTGCAGCAGCTAAACTGTGATTTTCAAAGAAACAGTTGAAAGGGAATAAATTTCCATTTAATTGCAATGGAAAGTAGAAGCCTGATTCATTCACTCAATAGCTATCCAACGATTGCCTGGTCTCCACAAAAGTCAGAGAAACACCCTAAAGAGTCAGGCTGGGAAGTTGCAATACGTGGCTGCAGCATCTCATGCACTGAGCTGAGTTCTTCAGGTCTTCACTGCTGAAGCCCCTTAACAATACAGTTCAAGGCAGAGGGTAAGTGGCAAGCCAGAGTCAAAAACTCCACAAGAAGCCTGAAGTCTGACTCGGGCACGTGCGAAGCTCGTATTCCCAAAGGCAAGCAGTTAGCAGTATCCTGGAGAGTTGCCTAAACTGTTAAAATAAGACACACGAAGAAATATATACCCACTTTCTTCCTGATTGTAACCAAAGAGTTCTTTCTACCAATCTTTGCATGTTGTTCCTAAACAAATTACTAAAAACTAACATCAAAGAGGAACAAATGAAGACTGGAAAAGAAACTGAAGCCTATTAGTAACTTACCCAGAAGGGAAAGAAATCCCCAAACCAAAGAACCAAAAACAAAGCCCAGGGAGAGAAAACAGACTTTTGGTATAATCTGTGCCACTGTCAAAGCAAAAGAAATTTTCTGAAGCATTTTTATGAGTCAGGAGGAAAGTTATCCCTTTTGCCTGCACTGTCATGGGACAAAGGAAAAGTCCAGAGGGCAAAACCAACACAAAACAAACAAGAACCCAAGACCAACACTGTCTCCTCTAAAATACTCCCAGTCTGTACAAACAACTTACAAACACAAATTACGTTTTTTGCCTCACAACAAACAGGATCAGCACAAAATTTTTCATGCCATATCTGTCTTTAATAGTTTGGGAATTTTGCCTCAGAAAGGTGGAGAATAAAAGAAGAAGAATACCACCCTTATGCCTCTTTCTTTTCAGTTTAAGATGGGAAACCAAAAAGCATTAGCAAAGATTGTTAGGACACCAAGGATAATACATTAATATGACCTTTTAGCTGGTGTACAATCGCAACGTACCCAACATCAAGACAGAGATGTCAAAAGTTGCAAATAAGTAGAAAATATAATTATGTCATAATTATAGACATAGCCAGTTGTGCACCACCTTTACTGTCCTAATAAACAGCTGCTCAGATCTATTTTTAAGGCCTAATTGACTCATCCTTGTTTGCATTTGACTTGTGTATCACCTGGACCACAGAGCAGCTGACTGCATTGGGATTTAATTTTATATTTTTCATTTTCCTGTCTTTTTAAAAACAAAACCTTGCTGAGAATCAGAAATTTGCCATTCAGGTAAGCAAGCACCACCTGTAGAAAGGATTTGACAGCTGTAGCATATACATGTACCTGAACGTATGCACATATAGCAATACATCAGCACAGATATGCAAGTACAGACACCCCTCTTCTGCACCCAGCACAGAGGAGTCACACTGTCTGTCTTACAAGACTGTTCCTGTGACTGATCTAATTAAGGATAAGAATAACGTTGCACATAAAGTGATTACCCTTTAGAAATTAATTCTTAGTATTTAGAGAAGTTTCGGATTTCTTCTTTCACATACATCTAAACCAAAAAATTGTTATGAATTCAGCCACAATTTTTCTCATTACAGAAAAAATATAGACTGGCATTCCTTGAAAAAGTCTCCACCTACATAGTTTTCACAGAAGATGTTTGCCAAAATCAGTGCAGTCTGTTGCTATACACAGTGTGTATTTAGCTGGTGCAGCCAAGGTTTGACTGTGTTCACCTTCAGGTCTCAGTCACATTGCTATTTAGAAGCCTGACATGTGTGGGGGATTTTCTTGCTGATTAGTAAAGTAACATTTTTTTATATTCCCTTACATTTCCTTGTTGTTTGATAGATGTTGATACTCTTAAACTCTCAGGCCCTGATGTGGCAAACATATCCACATGAATGCAATTAATTGAGGTGAAACAAACTGGACCACTTACTGAGAAAAGTATTCATGTACTTAAAAACTTGATGAATACTTCAGCTATTGGCTTGAGCTAAAGAAAACTGCATCAATTTTATGCAAGACCATTACTTCAGTAATATCTTTGATGCCCAAAATCTGCTTGAGGATACACTTGATAACACATCTAATTTTTTGCTACAGTTTTGCTGACTGTTTGTCATAGGAGTGAAACTCAGGCATTACATTTTTGTTTTATAATCTCATATATAAAGGAAAATTACATAGTTGATCAGTTTGTAAACAGGTATGAACAATTAGCATTTTTCTCTTTGGAAGCCATGACTTTCATTA
This sequence comes from Aegotheles bennettii, assembly GCA_013398125.1. NCBI lineage: Eukaryota > Metazoa > Chordata > Aves > Caprimulgiformes > Aegothelidae > Aegotheles > Aegotheles bennettii. Next base: position 1,620,477 of record VZRW01013250.1, read on the forward strand.
CTGTCCCACAGGACCTGAGAGAAAGCATGGCTTCTCCAAAAATACTAAAAAAAAAATCCTGACTTCATTTTTACAAAACACTGCCTTAGACAGTGGCACACAAGGTAGATACAGATTCATTTCAAACTTGGCTGCAACCAACTGCTGGAGTTAAAACATTTCGGCAGGAACAAGACTGATGATGAGTAAGTCAGAAAGCAATGCAAGGAGTAAAACAAAAAGAAAGATTAGAATAGAACATAGGTGAATTTTTATAAGAAAAGAGCGTTATTGGTATTATTTCTTGCATGGAGTGTCATCCAGTATCAGGGGAAACATGATGGCATCTGTAACAGTTTATTTTTCCAGGTAATCTAGAAGGTCTTTTTCTGTGATGCATCAGTAAAATCAAGCCAAAATAAAAATAACAAAAAAAATCAGAATATTCCCAAAGGCCTGAAATAGGAGAATTGCAAAATCAACAAACTTTTGTGTAAGATAAATCAAGTAAATTAATTCAGGACATCCGTATCTGCAAACCGTGTAGTGGGAATGGCATGCAGCCTATCTGATGGCAGTTACTCCCAAGTTACTCCCTGCTTGTGCTGCAGACACAGGGTAAACCAGTAATATATTAGGTCACACCCTCCCTAAGTGCCTCAAATGTTTTCATAAAATTCTGTTCCAGCTTTATTAGAAGCCAAATCAGTGTGCTGCTCTGTGACCAGGGTTAGATTTGTCTTGTGGTTTTGCCCTGATAAAAAGAACTTGCCCTTCAGGTTTGATTGGAAACTTAAATACCTGTTTTGTTTCAAAATCCTCTGAGAAATCTCACTTTATTATGAATATAATGTCAAAAAATGTCACTTATAAATTGGCTTCCTCTATAAAGGATCTTTTGGAACAAGCAGTGGTTGCACCACAGTTCAGTAGTTCACTGCTATCTGCAGTAGCACTTTGTAACTCCACTTTGAGGAGGCTGTAGTCCCATAGGGAACTATTCTTTTTTCCAGTATATTTGACATGTTCAGCTGTTAGTGCTCATTATGGTCATTATGAGCTATTACTGCTCATTACGCTGTTAGGCAGATGACACCTAGATTTACTGAACTAATGGTGATGGGGGTGGAAGAACCTTTCTTTTTAGATATACGAGTGATCAAAAAGGAGAGCTTAAAAATCTTTGAGACAAGAGGAAGAAAACGAGGTATTGAAAGAAACACTCCACTTTAAAACTCAAAACAGTGATATCAAATCATATATGCCATTCAGCCCTATGTGTACATGTCCCTGCTACATTCACCTCCCTCTGTTTTTCTCTCTGCTAAGCTCTAGAAACCATATATCTCAACTACCAGAAACAACAAGGAATCTAAGCTATTAAGAGGAATGATTCTGATACTGCTGTTCTATTTTCTCTGTGCCATCCCTCATGCAATGACATGTTTCACTTTGGCTACTTACTTTCCTGATACAATGTTAGACAGCCTTCGGCTTTACAATTTAATAATTCCCTAAAACAAAAATAGAAATATTGGTATAGGCAGTTTCTGAAAATAACATCAAGACCTGCACAGCAACAGGACCATATGGAAAAACTATTCAATTATATATTTGGTTTTCCATTATCTAGTAATACAAATCATATACATATTTAGAGTCTGAAAACATTTACCAGAAAGAAGTAGCAAACAATGTTTGTCCCATAAAAACTTACAACACAGTGGGCCACAGGTTAAATTGTTTAAATAACAGTTATCAACATAGGAATTTTTTTCAACCATCATTATTTACTTTTGAAAGACTTAGATTTTTTTTATTTTTTTTTTGGGGGGGGCGGGATACAACAGTAGCTATGATATTTTATTTAGTTTCACTAGAAATTGAGCTTTATTTCACTTGAAATTAAGCTTTATGTGAAGAACAATTTTTTTATGTGATTAAACAAAACTCCCTGAAAAACAGATGGATTGTGATGCCCAATTTTTGGTTTCTCTTCTATTACTACTCCAAAAGTAAGGATACAGCATACTCTGCCTTTCAGATCTATGCAGGTCCTTTATTAACTTCCCTCTGTGTCACACAATTCAACATAGCACTCGAGCTCCTTGACAAGAAACCCTAGAATAGAGTCTCTGAGGGTGTACCGTACTGCAATAGCTCTAAGTATTATGCACTCACTACTGTAAAGTGCCTAGTATAAGCTGGAGGATCAAGGGAAAGGAAATGCCATTGCTACCTGCTATTTCGTGTAGTACAAGAAAGAAGCAAGTAATAATCTTTCCCCTCATGGTTTCCACTCAGCTGTGTACAGGCAGCAGCGAGGCCAATGTTCACTGGCTGAGAAACAAAACAAACGTGATTAAGATGAAAGTGTAGAATGAGATAGGTTATATTAATCTCTCTGCTGCATCCCAGCAAACATAGCTATAGCACTGGAAGTCTCAGAGTCATAAACCCCATTTATCTCTCTGTAATGAACCAAAGAGAAAGCAATTAATTAATTGGTCAGGCATAATTAACAAATGGATAAATAATATGCAGTGGCATTAGTATAATCTAGGGTCGTTTTAACAATCCAGGTATTTCCAGTATTGCCTCTGAGACAATTCTGCTGAGAAACAACTGTAAAGGGCACAAAAAATATTTTTTACAGATAAAACAAGCCAAAACAGCATATCGCAATGTTGTGATACAACACGCCAGCTCAAACTTAGTGTGTCAGTTTTCCTGCTAGCCAAATTTTCACTGGTGGCAACCTCTGGAGAAAAAAAAATAGGGAATAAATATGCATATCCTTCCACTTCTATCCTTGAGACTGAAATGGAGTTGTTCTGTCAGCAACAAGAGCTTGTATCAACTTTAGGTTGATACCATCATGACAGACACAATGTAACATTTAAATACATGTAAATAAACATACATTCTGAGTTAATTTCCCAATTGCTGATAAAGGAATCCTCTGAATAGCTTTTTGTTCTTGACTGAGTGGTGTACTCTGGTTAATCCTGCATCAATAAATAAAATCTAGTGCTTTCCTTATGATTGAGAATTATATTGCCAGATGTCGTGAATGCAGTGGACACTTACTTCACATTACATATACGGGACTTGATCCAACACACTTAGAATTAATGAGCTTTTTCTTGCCTAAAATTTGCTAGAATCAAGGCCATAATTAAAAGATGTGGTCGCACTTTTAAAAGCAATCCATGCATTTGTGATATTTATTCATAGTACGTGATAATCTTGAAACTATCTTGTACATAAAAAAAATCAGTATGGATGTAATTTTAACTGAAAAAAATTGTTTTCAATAATCAATTTTTGTTTCTTTAGAAATATTTTTACTATTGTGATCCAGTAAAATGCTACAAAGGCTTTATTAAGATAATCATGAACAGGAAAGTAATTTTCCAATAAGTGTCTTTAAATTATCAATATTTATTTTACAGCTGACATGTAAAACAAATATGGCCAAGTGGAAATCACTTTTTCTGCACTAAGATTCAAAGGGGAAAAATATTTATTTTTTCAGTTTCCTTAAGAGCAAACTTTTACTATTTTCTTTGATGTATTCTCCAAGACTCAGATTCTATAAACATCTATTATATGTTAATTTTATACATATAAGCAATCTAACTGCAATCAGCAGAACTACTCGTATCAATAGTTAATCAGGAACAACAGAAATAATGAGGGGTTATATAATCAAAAAAACTATTTTAGCAACAAGGACCAGTCATACCAAAAGAAAGGAAACATCAAACTCATGTTTTTTTAAAGGGTCTAGATTTTCTACTGCATTCTATTTATTATGTCTTTCATCTATCCCACATTGTCCTCTTGCTTCAGACTGATGTGACGCTATGCTGCTGTCACTGACATCTCTTTGGAGTTGTACCATTGTAAGGGAGAGAAAAATTTAGCACAAAGAAATCTTTAAAAGCTTTTACTAGGGTGTTATTAGAGAAGGATGTCAAGGTTACCCACATCATCTGGAAAGTGATAATGTGCTGTGCATTGAAGAGCACTGGATGAGTGTTGCCCTCAGCAAGGAGCGGTGTGCAAATGGTACAGCTTCAGATCTGAGAGAACATTAATTGTGTTTGGAAAGTAAAGGTGAAACTAAGGGACTTATAAATAAGTATACATCTTTCTGAAGGGATGAAGTAGGAGAAAATGGACATTATAACAGGAGTATAGTAGAAATTGTGGTTTTGTCTAAATGAATTAAATGAAATGATGAAATTTTTTAAGTTATCACATAACCTACAATTTCATTCCTGGCTTTAACTAATTTCATACATTACCAGTATTTTCAAGATCATCAGCGTTGTTCACTATTTGATATAAATCCATTTTATATGTGTTAATGATCATAGTAAAGAAAATATTTAATAAACACATTGAAAGTTGCTTTAAATTACACAATTTGCTAGAATACCTCCAATCTCCCTTTCCTTCCTTTGGTGTGCCATAAGAATGTTCACTAGCATGGCACAAAACAAGGAATTGTGGATTTTATACTGCAGTGAACAACTGACTGTTTGCCCTGCTGAGTGTTAATGCTGACCCAGGTAGCACTGTTCTATAACCTGAAAATCAAAGTGCAGCTTAGCGATCAAAATCACATTTCAGTCTTTGTTTATTGCTCTCTTAACCTTTCGTCTGTACTTAATATGCTTTACAGAGCACTGAAAAGTAAAAAATGCTCAGAAATCCCTGTTTTGGTGAGTGATCTTTATTTCTTGACTTATCATGATATTAACAAGTTCTTTGCTTTCCTTGAAATTCTTCCATCATTAAAACGACCATAATTTTCACTCTGAAAAAATGAGTGACTTAATACACAAAATACATTTTCTGCTTTCAGAAAAATGTACTTCAAGTTGTTTGATTTGCCTTAGAGGAATTTATGTTCAAGAATTGGTATTAATGAAAACACCATGAAATAGTCAGGTTTATCACTAGCATTGGTTTCTTTTTTTTTTTTCATGTTCTTTTAAAACCAACATTATTTGAGAAGGTTTTTTTATTTTTAAGGAAATGCAGTAAATAGTAACAGATATATGTAAACACTCAAGGGAAAACACAACAAAAAACATTTATATGGTTGTATTTTTACAGAGAAATCCCCGAAGATGCCTTTAAAACAGCCTTCTAGATTCTGCAAGTTGTTAAGCATGGGACATTTAACCTGCTTTTTGCAACTGCTTCATTCCAAAGCATTTCACTACTCGCATTTACTGAGAAGCTGCTATTAAAAGTACCTTCAATCTGTTTTATACACGTCAATTGCAGAAAGCTATTAGCTGTAATTGGCAATTTATTTTTTTTTTCCTTTTGCTGCTTTTAGTGTATGATCAGCTTCCAAAAAGTAAGGTTTTAGAATTTCACTAATGTACCCGAAGCAATGTATTCACCCACGGTGTAGGCAGTTTTTAGTTAAGAAATTGGTCTTCATCAACATGTCATTTTTCAATATGTGTCAAGAGATGTGAAAAAATATGTGCTCAGGAATTGCCAAATTGTGTGGAAAAGGAACAGTGAGACGACTGACAGCACAGAGGAAACATCCTGGCATGATACAAGCAAAGGAAAAAAATAGGATGCCATATAAGTCAGTGGTTGGTAGGCTGAACCTAAATAACTGGCATCAAACTAAAACAAGCCAACATTTCACGGGTACAGGTACAGCTTACACTGGATCCTTTCCTAAGAGGGAAAACGAGCAAAGAAAGGAGAGAAAAAGCAGTCTTCCATTCACTTACAATTTGCAGGCAGTCTTTAGCACTCTTCAAAATCAGGAGCTCCTTTCCAGAAAACCCAATTTCCAACTGAAAAAGCTACAGCATAAGACTTCACTTGATCTAACCATGCGATTCCCCAGCTCTCAACATTTAATTTCTGGGTAATACTAAGATAAGTGCAGGGTTCACCAAAAGACCTTGAAAGGCTTGGTTTAAGTGTGAAAAATGTTCTGCAATCTCTGGTTTGGACATAAGCCACTGAAAAGTTTGCATGAGACAGATTATTATCTCTCATTAAGCAACTATCAAAACAGAGCTAGCTTACTCCATGGGGATGGTAGAATAAGTAATCCTTCCTGTGCCTGTGAGCCACAGGCTGAAACCACATCAAGTCAAACTAAATGATACATCTACTCATGCCAGAAAAGGTAGTAGTGTGTGTATGGCTTTGCAGAAAAGCAAACTATAAATGGGTGATTAATTTTCATTAGAGTCCAGTCTATGCAGAGACAAGGTTTACAAAGATAACCAGGAGTTAAAAGATCAGGTAGACATCTAGAGAACAATTCATCTGCCCCCTCACAGCCCTTGATATCCCACTGCTATGCCTTAAGATCACAGAATCACAGCCTCGAGGTAGCAGGGTCTTCTGGAGATTGTTTAGCCCACCAACTCCCCTGCTTAAACCAGAGACAACTAGAGTAGGTTACTCAGGACCATGTCCAGGTGGGGTTTGAGTATCTCCTTACACTGGAGACTCCACCACCTCTCTGGGCAACCTGTTCCAGCAGCTTACCACCCTCAGAGTAAACAAGGTTTTAAGTACTGAAATTTCCTGTGTTGCCCATGCCCATTGCCACTCGACCTTTTGCTAGATACTACCACCAAAGAGTCTGGCTCTTTATTTGTGAAAAATCTTCCTCATTCTAAGTAAATGTAAATTGAAGCTAGTGAGAACCAAACCCCTTCATATGCTGCTTATTTTCATTTGGCTTTCTGCATATTGCTTACTTGGCAGTGAGAAGTTGAGAACCACGTTCTGAATATGTGTTTGATGGGTTTTGCAACTTTGCAGGATGACTTTAACAAGTAACTATCAGTGCACACCGACTGTCACAAGTAATTTTCTTTCTTTCAGAGTGAGATTGATTATCTTAGCTTAACTCACCCAGATCTCCAGGGAGGATACACTGAGGAACCACAGTGATGAAAAAAGCTTTTAGAGGGCTCAAAAGTTGTAGCACCAAAAGACTAAGTGCTTGTGAAAATGAAAACTTCAGCCTCATGACAAAGGATCTCCTCTGCATAGTCAGACAAAGGAACTTGCTTTATTCAATTGTTAATAGGAAACAACCCTACTTGGGCTGATTTATCAAAATTATTTTCTTGGAGTGCTGTAAGAAAATCATACAAAAGCACAGAAAGACCCACATGCTACTAGTGCAATATTGAAAATTTGTCCAGAGTCATTCTCGAACATTGTGAAGACTTCAACAGTGGTGAGCCACAAAGGTGCTTACAAGGACAGGAATAACAGAGAAAAACAAATACTTAGACCCAGTTTTCTTTGGTGTTCTAGGTAGCAGAAAACCTCCATGTGTTTCAGAGCCACTGCATCAAGTGGTTGTCCTACAGATGCACTGCGTTGTCATTGCTGGCTCTTTGATACCAAACACAGAGTATTTCCTATTTGTGGTTATTCCTTGCAAAAGTAGGTAAGTTCTAGCAAAGCTGATTATTCCTAATGGCAGCTGCTTGCAACTGTTTTGCAAGAGGGCTTGTTCTATGGTAACCTGGAACGGGAAGAGGTTGCAAGATAACATTGTCTGCAAGAGGAGGGCTTTTTTCTACGCCCTTAAGATTATCCAGACTTTTCCTGACCCTCAGCTGCATCTTTGATACACTATAGCCAAGTAACACTATTTTTTTTCATATTTATTTTCATATGTACGTCTGAAGAAAAAAGGTTAAAACTGAACATTTATTCTAGATAATACTTTTTCAAAATTATAAGTTCCACTACACGTAGTGACTGTAATCCTGTTTGTAAATTTGCTTGCAGACAGTACTTTCAAAAGAAACTTATCAACAAAAACATCTGCTGCCGTAACTGAATTTGAACCAAATATCAAAACACTACCTATGAAATATTTATAAAAAGAAACCAGCCAAAAACTATCGGGAACTTTCAAAGGATGATAAAACATTATGTGCTTATGAAGGGGTAAGAAAAGGAAATGTATGCATAGTTTTACAGCTATTTAAGAATGCAACCTTAAATTTCAAATTGTAATTATCACTTCCATAACATTTTGCTTAGAGACAACTGCAAAGAAGGAATTTGGACACTACCACAAATGTTGACTTTTTTGGCTGCTGGAAAACGCAGGTCTTCAGCTGGAGGAAACCCACATTAGAAAAGATCTATATTAGCAAGATAGATACCAAGTGAATTTTTTTCTATTAGAAAGAAATTATATGAAATAGTGAATACATTTCCATTTTAAGTTACCTTTTTAATATAAATTCAAGAACCTAATGATAAACAGAATCTGAGCAATGTGCATCCAAGCAGCTATTGAAAACAACAACAGAAGAAACTCATCAATGAAATCATTCACAAGCTCTGAACATGCAGGATGTGCAAGCCCATGAAGTGTTAAAAGAGAAAATTTTAAATTATCAGAAAGAAACGGTGAAGAGAAAGTCAATACTCCTTTATTGTGAACATTTCCCTTTCAGTCTACCATAAATTAGCCTTCTTAGTTAAGGACTATATAAAAGCAAAAGAAAAATATTTAGAGATTTCTTTTTTCAAGAGGCATGTAATAACAAAGTGAGTAATTATAATAGCATTAGGATGCTCAGGAGTGTATTTTACAGGGTCATTAATATGGTTCATGGGTAGCTGCAAGCACATGGCCTTTGGCCTCATGCCTCACAACACACACGGGGCACGCGTTAATGGCTCTGTAAAGCACACCCAATTGTGTCTCACTGCTTTAATAAAGCCTTACAGATTAAATGCAAAGCCATTTTCAGTTGAGTTAGAGTATTTTCCTAAAGTTGAAAGGAAAATTTCAGTCATAGAAGCAAATCAACAAACGTCAATGAATTATACCAACAGATAGAGATGGAAACAAACTTGTTTTGGAAGAAATTAATTTACCCGTACGAATCCTGTGGAAATCATTGAGATGATACAAACAAGTGTTTACCAAATTCGTGGGATATTAGAACCTGAGTAAGGAAAACAGATTAGGGATATATTTGTCTTTTGCCTTTTCTCTTTGAAATTATTTGAAGCTATAGGGCAGTATGCCTCTTCTCTCTTTGTATTTAGTACTTCTGGATTGAACACTTCATTATGAATTCATTTTAAAAAATAACTTTTTTTCAGCATACCTATGCAATGTAAGATCCCCCAACTGAAATCCTGGTGGAAAGTGTTGAGATGAACAAATTATAATGAATGTCACAGATTTCATAAAGCCAAACACTCAAGAACTGACAGACAAATACAGCAAAAATAATATTTAAAATCAGTCGAATTCCTGGATGTGTAGTGAGTCTCTCAAGAGAAAGTCTGCTCACCTTTTTTTGATTCTATTTCATTACAAACTTGACACAAAAAGAGAGAAAAATTAATGCAGAACAATGAAAAAGCTCATTAAGTTATTTCTATCTTGTTTCTCATTTTGAGCAACAATAAACCCCCTGAAACATGAAGACATTTCAAATATTTAATTAAGATACATAAGTAACCTTTCTTTTTTCAAAACTAGATTTAGCTTGCAACATATACAAAAAAGGAAACACTAAAAATACTTCTACAAATACATTGGTATCTATAATTTATATTTGCTTGAAGTCAATTTTCATACTTTGCTTAATAAGTGATGTTAACCAATATACATCATTTCCTCTGGCCCTTCACAGTCCTTCATCTAGCAGTTTTTTATGCAATAATGTATTCAAATAAAGTTTTCACCAAAATAATATTTATTTGCCAGTATATTGTGAGATGTAAGAAATAAGTATATCAAGCAATGCAGTCTATATATTCTCCATTGGAAAGTAATGTAAATTACTACATTTTACTGTAGAATTTTCTGTGTTGGCTAAGGCAGGCATTTACACATGGATCACCCATTAAATAGAAGAAAAAATTTAGGACCCTCTCTTGGCAGTACTGCTGTCAAAAGAGTTTTGCTCCTCTAGATCTACTGTTTGCGTTACTCTTTTGAACCATTAAAAATGGTACAACCTTAAAATACAGATCTTGTTAAACTGATCCAAAGACATCATGAAGTATTATATTGAAGAAGTATCAGAACAGTATTTGAACTGGACCTACATATGTAAACTAATTTGCACATGGAAAAAAAACATAAAACTTGAGCAATTTTATGCGTTTGAAATGTGTGAAAAAATGAGAGCAACATTTGCAATGGAAATCCCTGTCAGGTTCTCTATTGCTTCCAAAGTCCTACAAGTATATAGAAGTGCTTCATTTAAGCTTCAGAAAACCTGGGACTATTTTAATACATGTAATTAAATGCAGTGAACTGGGAATTCAGAAGTATGATATCTACTTGTCCTGCTACTTTTATTGAAGTGTCAAAAGATCTTTCAACTTGCCTTTTTTCTGGGCATGAGCTACAGCACTGTAAAATTCAGGAGTGAAGAGTGCCTGGCCCACCAGGCCTGGGCACAGCTCTACCCTAGATGCTGAGCTGGAGCGTATCGCTTCATGTCTTCCTGCATTGGTTGAAAATCAGAACGTTGGAAACTCAGAGGACTATTCCAGTGTTGGAATTCTCTTCAGAGAGATACAGATTGCATAAAAACCCTAATTTATCCCCTCCTCTTGGCTTGCAGTCAGCCAGATCCTTTCCTGGGAAGCCTGGCGTTCTGGCAAAGGCAGAGCAGCCTAAATTCTGTTTGTTTCGAAGGATGAGGCCAAATCTGGCTTCCTGACAAGTCTCCTATCACAAGACAACCAAAGGCTTAGTACAGTGTACAATACAGGTCATTTTGTATACCTGAAACTTTCATAATACTGTAGATTAGAGGTTTTGCATAGAGATCAGTGATGTTGTGAAAGTATTTTGGTCAAATATTATTTAGAGGAAAGTGGAGGTAGCTACACATAGCTGTATCACTAAAAACTACAAACGACTTCATGTAGGATAATAGAGTTAAAGATTTTGATTTTTTTTTTGAGGCAGTAAGATGTCTATAGTGAACACTTTTTCTTTCCTATTTTGCAAATATTATCAAGTTGATTATGCTCTCAAAGATAAATCTGTTACTTGGAAAAACTAGAATGCATTTATTATATGATTAAACATTGATCAAGTCAATTTGTCTTACCAAAAAGTAATTTCTCTTGACAGAAATGACACAAACTGCTTTTATGCCAAAATGAATAGTTTTTAAATTTGTTATTTGTTATTTTTCTGTTTACCAAAAAAAGAAGTTAGTGACAAATGTTAGAATAAACCTGTTATTTAAAATGTACCTGTACCAAGATAGAAACCTATACAATGGCAAACCAAAATGATATCTCTGTGCCCTAAAAAATAGAGAAGCGGGTGTGTATCCATCTATTCAAGCAGATGGATAATGTCAATTTGCTGTGCTACAAAAAGCACAAATAGAAAAGAAACGGTTCATTTTAAAAGTGCACTATATATTCAGGGTTCCCATTTCATAAATATCTTGCCTGCTGTGCACTGCAGTTGACCCTTTAAACATATCTAGTCAATAACCTATTGTTTACCACAAGTCCATTTTGTCATTTTGATGGTACAGATTTGAGTGTGGCAATCTTCCTTTCTCTGCTTCACTGCATACATGACTCCCTTTGGCTGGTACTAGCTCACAAAAAAGCCACTAAAATGTCATTAATTACAGTAGGTTTGAAATCTGAATGCTAATTCTATTAATGAACCTATGAAATTAGGACACTGTAAATCTAGATGAGCTGTGCTTGGGCCTCCTGCAAGCAAGGCTGACCTGAGGCTACCTGCTATATTAAATAAGAACTGTCTTAATTCATTTTTAGAAATCTAAGTATGTATAAATCAGACCTTGTGAAGTACAGTACCAGGGGGAATAGATAACTGCAGTATGCTTTCTATCTTAACTTCTTCCATTTATCTAGCATCAAATTATTTTGGAGTGCTTCATACCAAGAAACAGCGATGTCCAAAGCTAAGTTGGGATCAGATAAGGCCTTCAGGACACTTTCCCCACTGCATAATCCCAAAATGTTAAAATTTCATTTATAAACAACTTAATATTTGTATATCTAAAGGAGATGTGTTATGAAGCTGTCAAGGGTCCCTAAAAGTATTTATGAATTAGCATTCTCTGCATGTTCTTCCAATTCAGAAAACAAATGAATGATTTTTGACTGCACATTTTGATGTGTTTTGCTATTAATTTCCCATCTTTACTTTCAGTGTAATGTACTTTTAATTAGGCAATAATATATAATCTCCTGTTCATCTATCATTTTTACTCAAACATGTTAGGAAATGGATAACCGAAAAAAGGCTCATCAGAGACCCTTTGGTGGTACAGCAAAACTGGAATAAAATGCCATCTCCTGACACTACCTTCAAGGTTTCATAAAAAGATAATGGATGTGCTTGTCACTGATGCTAATGATCAAACATTTTCCCAGTTTTACTGGATATCAAATTGCAAACTATAAAAAGAATAGTCCACAGTCTAAGCAACAAAGGAAAAATAATCTTGCCACACAAAGAGCTGGACAAGCTGGAAGAGTGGGGCAACAAGAACCTTATGAAGTTCAACAGGGATAAGCGTAAGGTCTTGTACCTGGAAAAACACAACCCAGGAGTGCAGCACGGACTGGGATGCACCTGGCTGGAAAGTAGCTCTGTGAAAAGCGACCTGGGGGTCTTGGTGGATGATAAGCTCAGTATGAGTGGACCATATGCTGCAGCCACAAAGAAAGCCACTGGGATGCTGTGTTGCATCAACAAGGGCATCATCAGCAAAGATAAAGAAGTCATCATCCCACTCTACTCAGCACTCGTCAGGCCACACCTGGAATCCTGAGTTCAGTTTTGGTTTCCACTAGACAAAAAAGAAGCAGACAGGCTGGAGAGGGCCCAGAGAAGGCCTCAAAGATATCAAATGACAAGGAAGCCTGCTGTACAGGGAAAGGCTGAGAGAACTAGGACTGTTCAGCCTTGAGAAAACAAGGCTTAGGGGAGACTTTATTGTCATGTTCCAGTACTTAAAGGGTGGCTACCAAGAAGACTGAGACTTCCTTTTTACAAGGAGTCACATGGAAAAGACAAGGAGTAATGGGTGCAAGTTACTCCTGGGGAAATCCTGATTGGACACCAGAAGAAACTTTTTCACTATGAGAACAGTCATTGGAAGTGGTGGATTCCTCAACACTGGACACTTTTAAGATTCAGCTTGACAGGATGCTGAGCCATCTCATCTAAACCATGTTCTTACCTAGAAAGGTTGGACCAGGTGATCCCCAAGGTCTCTTCCCAACTGGCATCCTATGATTCTATGATACCTTTTTTATCTTCTTTGATATTTAACTAACATAAACCTTTTTATTCTACTGTTACTTTCACTGAATAGTCAGTATGACATGAGTGGGCAATGCTTACTTTTACTAAAGTGAAGAGGCTTATTTTGAGGAGGAAAGACAACTTTCCGGGTTGCAGAATAAGAACATGATAGATTATACATGAAAAAATGCTTAAGTGACACAGGACACTAATTCGTCACAATGTCCTTATGAAGTTGACTAAAGCTTTTTTTAATCTGACATGAAGGAGTTTTTGAAAGGGTTATGTCTAAATTTCATGTATGATTTTGAAACGTATTTGAAAGATATTCTCTAATATCTTCATTAGTATTACTGTAATATCAAAATAAAGAGAAGAGTAAGGCATTAAAAAAAAAAAAAGAAAAAAAATCCCAAACTATGTGATGGGAACACTAAAAAGTAAATAATTACCAAAATAAGGATTGATCAGTTTGATGAATTAGATTAACACCCAAAAAAAAACAAAAACAAAAAAACAGATATACTTTTAAAGCACTGGGAAAAAAAATAGTATGTTATTTTACTTAGAAAAATATCGAAACAAACCATGACCATATGTTCTAGTCAATCACAATGGAATTAGACTCCTGAAATGGGCAGGTACTTCCAAACTCTGAATTGGTTTCCATTACAATATATTCTCATCTCTCTGTTCAATCCTGCAAATGGTCAACTAGATAATTCTTCATCCCATGAAAAGGTTCACTAGGCTACATTCTGGAATTACCATAGCAACAGGAAGAAACTCACGTGCATAAACTTATTCATAAAGGAAAGGTTGTGAATTATTTGCTGAAAAGGAAGATGGACAATGGCAGAAATGCTAGGTTTGGTACAGGTTGTCCAGCACTTGGTGTAGGGCTGTATCCTTAGCTTTCATGTACCTCTTTAGCCAATAAGGTACTGCTGGTTGGCGTGATTCTGCATAAAAGCAGTAGGTACATTCAAACTTGATGTATTTCCCTAATGTATTCTGACACACAGCAACAAAACATGTTAAAGCATAATAATATTCATTGTCTGGCACTATTTCATCCATAAAGCTCTAAGAGTCCATTAACAGAAGCAGGAAAGGGCTTTTGTGGCCGTATTTTTGCTTTGTTCTGTTTTCTTTCACTATTCAAAGTTTTATTTTAGATGAAGGTTACAGCCCAATGTAGCCAGCTGACACAACACACTACTTAAACTTGAGGTTTGAGCTGAAAAACACAACAAAGCTCTTCTAAGAATAGCTTTTCTCAGAAGCTCTGTACATGAGTAGCAATGCTCCAGTACCATTTTTCCGCATTGCATCATTTCAACTTATGGGCAACTAGGCTCTGTCACAAGGGGAGAACTGTACTTAGAAGCCCCACTGATTTCAGTGCAGTCATTTGGGAAATAATGTACTAGGAAGAGTAAGGATATCAGACCTTTCAAACAGTGTGCTGCAGTGACTTTACTTTCACCATTAAAAGTGCAAAGTGGCAAAAAAACCTGAATTGGCAGAATACCTGACTAAGTGTTTGCACTCAGTAATCCCAGTCAGTATCCTCAAACTAAAGGGTGAAAATATAAATAAAAGACTAAATAACAGCAACAGTTGGACCTAGTTGGACCAGTCTCTACACTCCCCTCGAAAGGGAAAATTGCTTATAATTAAAGAAAGCATAACCAAGACAATCTCACTTATGGGTGTGCTTCCATTGTAGCATAAATTATGGTCTTACTGTTACAGAATGTCTGCCTTCCCAATGCAGTCATTAGTCATAATGCCAAATGGAAAATACAAAATACATATAATTTCTCCTTTTTCTTTATTACCATCTTTTAATCCAGACCCTTGGAATGACAATTTACTCTTTCTGTAGGGAAAACTACTGCCTTTTAAAGAGGAAAAAATGGGAAATTTCAAGCAGTGGTTAACCTAGAGATTCCTGTGAATCATTCTTCCATCCCCCAGTCGAGTTTGTGAGCTGCATTAAAAACATTTCTTTCAATTCCATTAAAGTCCTGTGGTTAAAAGATAATCAAGAACAAGAAGTATAAATTAATAAAATTAAGAACTGCATACACAATTAGCATAAACCAGCTCTCTTCTTTCTCCCTCCTCTTCAGAGCAAAGGCGTAGTGGCCAATGCTGACCCAAAGCATCCTCCTTTTCTAAATAAACCTTTCATAAGAATGAACACAGAAAACAGCACTGGCAGCATTAAATCTGCCTACCACAATCTTTTCTGGATGCTAAATAGATTCCTTTTATAATCCTTTTACATTTCTTTTATGAAATAAAAAGCTCCTGCTTTTTACCAGATGGATATAAGTTAAATAAACATTTGAAGTCCCAAATTAAGTTGAGTTCAAAATCTAAACTTGTCTTCGTATCTGTCTTCTCCTATAAACAAGCCATAAAAGCATACATGCACTTACTCCTATGCTGTCCTTCAAGGGTGTAAGACTACTCATGCAATATTCCTCACTACATGAGATTGCTTGCACAAGACTTGTATTTAAAGAGAATTGAAATAAATAGTCTGTTTCCAATGGCTTCTTATTCAGTAGTGCCTGATTTTCCAGGGCAAATAGTTCTTTTTTCCATCTTCAGCTAAGGAAAGACTTTAACAGACTTTCATTCTCAGACTCGTTTCAAAGACAAAATTGGGCCAGGGAACTCGCTGGGGGTTTTTTTGTTGTTGGTTTTTAAATGCATTTGCTCCGTATGTCTTTAATTTCTATCATTGTTCTCTCTTTACCAAACAGATTTCAGATTTAAGTGATTTCTAACATTTTATTTAGAAGCAAATCTTGTATCTCCATAAAATGCAGGTCCTTGAGCAGCTTAGTCTATAAGACAAAGGATGTTTAAAATCAAAATAACAGAAAAATAATCTGAGTTGGACCAAAAGCTGTCTACTGTGGACTTAATAGTAATAATGTAAGAATATACTATCACAGCATATCTTTCCTTCCCATCATTATTGGCCTGGAAAAAAATGTTGCTGTTGCAGTTCTAAACATTTATTTCACTGGCTTCCTTCTTAAGAAATATCACAGTGTGAATCTTGGTGAAACAATGGCAGAACTCCTAGGACTCAGAGAGATAATCCATGTTATGATATATATTCACAAGAATATATATGACACAAGAAACCCAGACCAATAAAGGTCATATGAAAGTGAGTAGACAGACTTCATTTTGTCCCTATATTTTCTCATGTGAAAAACAAAAACTCCCTGTGTTAATTCTCCCTGTATAACCAGGTGTTTTATACAGCAGTGAAGTGAGATCTAGGTGTCCCACAAGCAATGGACAGTGAAACTGAACCTCTCACCTTATGCAATGTGGTCGGATAAGGGAAGCTGAGAATTTGTCAGCTATGTATCTGCAAAACCGTTTCTTATTTAATGTCACTGCAAAGGATAACTTTCTGCTGTACAGTGATGAACAAGAGTTTCAAAACAAAAGTTGATCTCTACTGTGGTTATGCAGAAGTTCTACTCTGAGGCTATCTTTAGATCAGGAAACAAAGGCAGAAAAAATGCAAACTGTGCAGATTTTATTTTTTGATTACTAGTATGTTTCTGAACTACCTATTTAGTGATACATCATCGTTATTTATGCAATACACGACAAATAGGAATGGTACCAGATATAAAATATATTGACAACTTTTACATATAATTAACAGATGCATTTATTTTACAAAGAAAACCCTGCAAGTCTGCTACAGGGTTATTTTAGTTAGTTTGAAAGTAATTTCAAGTACTCATACCAATCACTGGATTCTACTGTGAGTTTTAGAGGTTTTACTGCATTAGGTCCCACAAAAGAAAATTGGCTCTCTACCCTTAAGGTTCTGTAAAGACCACAAAGTTCAAAGAACCACAAAAGCATGAAGACAAATGAAATCCTCCTAAGCCCAGCAAGATGTTAGCAGTGGGTTACCTCAGGGATCAGTGTTAAATTACAAGCGGAAAAGCCATTACCATCAACGAAGGTGAATTAATTTTCATCTTTCAAGCAACTAGCCCTTTCAAACACTGCAAGTACAAAAGTGATTTAGGAATTAGACTAAATAATTTACAAAAATAAACAGTGCTTTCAGATAAGGGATATTGTATTACTGGACAGAATACCCTACTGGCTCATAATATAGATAAATGTTGCTTAGAACATCAAAGACGTGAGCACTGGTATAAAAATAAAATGTTGATTAGAGGCACAAATTACAGATTATTAACTGCTACACTAATATGTGCCCAAAGACTTGAAGTCACTATATAAAACAGAAGACAGGAAAAAAACATAGAAAATACCAGAATTTCTTTGCTTAAAGAAGTACATCACAAATGAAAACTCCAATTGGATACTAGGGAGATAAATCCAACAAAAATAGTTGTGTTGTTTCTGGAAATGATTGAATGCTTTGCAGAACACAACCATAGGAGACTAAGTTTCTAAATCTTAACACGAAATCTATTCCCTCCCCTAAAAATTAAAGTGTATTCAGATATTAAAAATTAAACTGTTGGATGAATTTGGGGCTCGTGCTAACTGAGTTCAAAACACAAAGAAACAGCAGTGATGAAAGAAAATGACGACACAAAAGAAAATCAGAGTAGCAAACATTGCTAATGCCCATGGATTGAAAATAAAGTTGACTGGTCTTCAGAACCAGCTCACTGCTGTGAACGACACCTGGTTTATCACCACTCCAGATGTTACAGAGAATCTTCTTCACCTAAACAAGTATTCTGAAGTTACTGTACTGACCTTCATAACACCCCAGAACTGAACTCATGCTTTCAGGAGACTTAGCATGCAATGTTTTGGTAGAATATGTAAAAGAAAAATACCAACAATCATACTGTCCCAAGACTTGGTGAACCTGTATCATGAATGTGACTACACTGAACAAATATCCAAGTAGTATTTTTTAGACATACAAGCTACCAGAGGGATACCACACAAGTCTACCAGAAGCATAAACACATCCTGCTCACTGTATTTGAAACAACCAAAAGTAACTCTATTCACTCTCTAACTTGGCCTAGAAAAGAAATATTGAATGTATTTGAATTATACCCATAACACTTTTCAAAACCACAGTGAAGGACAAAACAAATAGATAAAAGTATAGCTCTTACTTAATAAAGTTTTCATAACCTCCTTAGCTTTTCCAAAGTATGAAAAAATCATGGTAATCAAAACTTCACAGAAAACCCTATTGTCTATGATTTAACTTTTTTTTTTAAATCTAATTTACCTCTCTGTGAAGTAAAGCATCAATGTTATTCACAGAGAAAAAAAGAACATTTCTGTCTGAACAGCTCAGCAGTGGGAACACCTGCTTCACACCACTATAACCACGGCAGCAGGTTTTTACAGATAATACTTGCAATGCCATAATATCTCATCCTTGGAATACAAACCTTTTATTTGACAAAGAAAACAAAAAAGAGTTGTTGTTCTTCTGCTTGTTTTTTTCTTGTTTGTTTGTTTCAAAAACATTCCCACGTACAACATGAATTGCATTGCAGACAGCAGGGATTAACGGAAAGCTGAAAGCTTCTTACCAAGTACCCCAAGGCGATAGTTGACTGTGATGACTATCACATTCCCATAACTTGCTAGAACACTGCCATCATATAAATTTCCAGTGCCTTCCATGTAGGACCCTCCGTGAATATACACCATCACAGGCTTAGGTCCCCCACTGTCCCGAATGTCTGGAAAAAAATATTAAGACACATTTTATCTCAAGAAAGTACAAAAAAAAAATACATGCAATATTTTAATTTTTATTTTTTTTTAGTGAGGTTATTTTTCTTGAAGTGTTTCTCAAGCAACATCTTCTATGTAAAGAAAAGGGCAGGTGGGCATAAGTGTTTCTTTGTGGCTGGCTTGTAACAATATTTTTGAAACACTTGTTGGCATCGGAAAAGCAGTAAGGAATTGAAAAAGGTAACGTGTGCTCAAATGCAATGGGACAGAAGTCTGATTCTGCTCCTGCTGAATTTGACAGAAAGTCTACTAACATCAGTGTGGGCTCATCCAGCTAACGGCAATTAACCATATTAAGATAAACAAGATTTCTGCTCATACATAAATTGTTTATTGCTTCCAGCAAGGCAAGACCAAGAATTTATTAAAAGGCTGTAGAAACAGCTGTCTTTTGATAGGTCTGAAGTCTAAGTTTTCAAAGAGTAGTTGGAAGGTCTTTAACAGTTAGACTTCAAATGGGTATTATTTGTAACCTGGGTAGCCTGAAGTTTAAGGATCATGGGTTCTTATCTTACTGAATTGTAAAAAGGACTGTATGTTATATTTGAAAAAATAGCTAAAACAATGTTTATAAATCCCCACCATTCACTCACGCAACTTGTAAGGTTCTTGAAAGTCACACGGAGTGCAGACAAAAATTTTAAATCTTAAAAGGTCTGTCATTCTCTCAGACAACAAAACTAGATATTGACATATTGCTTCAAGATTCTTTTTAATTAAGACATTGATTTAGGTATTCCTCTCTCCTGCCAAACAGTCCTATTTGCAAACTGATGCACCTACTCACAATAAAATTTTGAATATCTGAAAATCACTGCTCATCCTGAAGAAAGTTCTTCTTAAGTACCAATTCGAAGCAACAGTAAGTGGGGGGATTCACATGGTTTTTTTAAAAGATTGTTTCTGCTGGACTGGAAAGAAATCAGCTAAAGTGCAAATCTAATCTTTTAATCTGGATTAAATCATATTTCAATCTAATTTACTAGGTGCTCGAGTCTCTTCCACTGCTCAAGTTGTAATATTCTATTCTAATAGTCCCTAAAAATCGAGAGAGACAATAGCAGGAGAGCATATGAAAACTTCCAAACGAGGAACTGTACTGCGTATTCTCAACTGAAGACATTTTTTTTGTCATTATGACAGTATTCAAGTGACTTCCCTGATTACTCACTTCATTTTTTAAAGAAATCTCAGATGTATTGTTTACTACTTTGATTTGGAGGAATCTTAGGTTAAGATGCTTTCAAGTAAGCTCTCTACAGAACTGTTTAATGCATTCCTGAAGCACTGTGAAGACAGCTAGGTGAGGGCAGTTACACTAAAAGCCCTGCTTTTTGGATTTGCTGAAAAAGATCAGCACAGACACATCTGTTTATGCAAAGAGAGTTGCTATTGTTACTTTGATATTGATTCTAATTTGAAGAAAACGCCAGAACAGTCAAGATCAGAAATTGGATCTTCAATATTGGAAGTACTAGAACAATCATTTATTCGAGGCCAAAAAGATGATGAAAGGTTGTGCATGAAATTGCTTGTATTGCTTTCCTCACTCAAGCATACAGTAAGGGGTTTCCAACATGCAGTTTTCAGAGTCAGAGATTATTTATCTTCATTGTCCATAGGACAGAATTATGAGCTCCCGAGGTTTAAAATCCACACAGAGGAAAAAGTCTTTTCAAATTCATACACTGTTTACGGTAGATCGTTTGTTTATAGTCTATGCTGCCTTTTTTTGTTTGATACAAATATGGAAGCAATAATAAATTATTAATTTGAAATCACTGTGTGACTGTTCCCAGCAGAAATTGTACACAGTTAATTGTATGCTTGGTGGTAGCACAGGGGGAGACTGTCTCAGAATTCTTCTTTAATTAAAATTACATAGAATTACTGAGCACCAACTGTGAACAGTAATGAAATGTTGGTAGTACTGGCCTGTTTATCAGTAAAATAATACTGGGATATTTAGAAAAGAATGAGTGCCCTTTATCTGAAAAAGGAAGCACACATTCATGAATAAAAGCTGACATATAAAGAACTGATTCTTTGAGTAAATTCTGTCTACACCATACTTTGTTTTTTCCTACTACTTATACTGTTCAAAAGATTACAAGGAAAGACTAATTTCAGCTGTGCCTATGGCCATGTCAGAGCAGATGATATGCAGTATGAATTTCCCTCATGTTGCTTTGCCAAAGTCATCAGTCTTGAGAGAAATCCCTTCTACAAAAGAAAAATCGGGCATCTGTGTGTTTTTCAGGCAGAAATCTGGTACTGGAGACATCTGGGAGGCTAGCAGGATTTTGGGCTATGATTTACATAGAAGCTATGGAGCTCTTCATGTGAAGAAGAGAGATTATTGCGTTCTGGTCTGACAGTCAGTAGTTTCATATCAATTGTAGTCTATAGCCAGGAATATTTGAAAGGTGCAAATATTCATCTGGGAGAGCACTGTTTAAGTACAGATGTTATTAACTAGTGGATGCTACTTAAATAATAAGATCAAAGGGCAAGAGCAAAAAATCAGACCATAATCAAGAATCTATTCCTACAGGAATAAATGTTCTCCCATGAAAAATATCATCCTTTAAAATTAAGATGGAGGAAGCATTAAGAGGTGAAACTATTGGTGAAACTATGAGGTGAAACTATTGGTACCAAAGTGGCTGAAAGATGCACTTTTCAGAAGTGCTCATTGGAGTTCAGTGTCCAGCTCAACAATGAAAATAATTGAGATTTTGGCACTCAGATACTTCTCCAAACCTGACCCTAAATGATTTGATATCTCTTTCATTTTCTTTTGCAAGCTGGTATCAGTTCTTTGTGTGCATGTGCTGGAGCCCTCTCAGTAAACTGTAGTTACACTTTGTCACAGAGATTAACAGTTATTCATGGATGAAGATTAATAGTTATTTGTGGAAGCAGCTTGTTCTGAACCTGAAGAATTGGGGTGCAAATGTAGCAATGCTGCCAAGAAGTGCAGATTTACATACTGATTTAGTTTAGTTGTGTACTGTACTTTTTGTTTGGTACAGATGTGTATTGCTTTCAATAAAAATTAGACACATGAACATTTACAAAGACATATGCAAGGATAGTGCTGCTCAAAATCCTTCTCAAATTCAACTCTGTTCTGTTATTATTCATGCAGAAGATATATTCTGAATGCTGTGATTTGTTTGCCTTTAAATTGTTAGTTCATAAAACATCTAAGCAGGTCTTATTGTACAGCAGAGAATGATCTTATTTATATGACCCATACATGAACTTTCTTATTAAGATTTCCATCATCTCTTCTCTTCTGTACCTTTCAAATGTTTGTCACATCTACTCGTTATGTCTGGTCTTAATTACATTACAGGCAATTGAGGAATAGGGCTGTCTTTTATTCTATGTTTGTTACATCACGCAACAGGGAACCAGGTCTGACTGTGAATACCAGTCACAACTGTCATGTATAACAAAACATAATTATGGCTTCAGTCATTTGAAGCTGATGGGAATTGGTCATGTGACTCAAATATAATTTGCAGGGAACAACCAAAATGGAAAAGGAAGAAAGCCTACCTGGAGACAACTTAGCACAAAAAATATAGTTTGGTACAGATGTCACAAGCAGTGTTTTTCTACGCGTTATAAAAAAATGTGACAATTTGATGTAAAATATTGAGCAAATTTTGTTTTTTGAACTCAAAACAGCACTGGAACAGTGGAAAACTTTTAGACTTTATTGTGAAACCTATGTGTTCCTTACAAATAATATTATATGGATATAGGTGTGGCTTTTCCATGAGCTTTTGTATTAAAATATTTAAGTAGAGCATAGTACCAATGAGTGCAACTCTTAATCATTTAAAAGCCTTTTGGAAGTACTTGACCGTTCAGTTCAAATTATCAGATGCCTCACAGATGCAGTGCACTTATCAGTGCACACATGTAAACACCCATTAATACCATGTTTTCAACATGTGATATAAAACTAGATGTCCTGAGACTATTAAAGTACCTATTGAACTTCTGCTAGGAGTGCCAGTGAAGTTCTAGGCATGTTTCAAATTTTAAAATACAGCCTGCACTCATTAAATTCCAGATAAATAGAATTCACCTTTTTCTGTTCGTTTTTGTATCTGATCATTTTGTGCACTCTCAAACACTTAATTACTTTACCTGAAAGTTATTTGAGATCCTGATGGAGGACTATATGAATGTATATTCTAACATTTAAATAGTCCTGTGCTTTTACAAGTATCTGGAGCAGATTCTCATTAGAGTAGGACCTGAATAGCCAGATAGGTTGCAATTTAAAATTCTTAAAGGATGATGGTTAGAAATGCAAAAGCTGACAGCCTCCTCACTGTACAGGCAATGCTTGGCCATGCTAGAAGTATAACAGAGCCCCAAAGAGGTGCTTAGCTTAAAGATCTGTCAAAATTCCCACTACGCACGTTTTCAAGTATTAATAACATCACTGCAAAAATTCAAGATAATCTGAACTGAGGTTCTCAGTATAAAGGGAAAATATAATTGGAAAAATTTAATATGCAAGTGACGTTGGAATCTGTACTGGGGAGTTGGAATCATGGAACTGATGAGCAGCAATCATGAATATGTCTGTGTGCATCAGTCAACAAGTTCACCCAAAGTGGTAAGATCTGTGCTACTCCAGCCTGTCCAGAACTCATTAGAGACTGTAATTAAGGCTGGAGCATGTGGTTGCTTTGCAAGGTAGACAAATGTGTTCTGCTGTTTACTGATCTCTGAAGTCCGAAAATATGAGTGCCAGATGGAAAGACTGTTTCTATCCCTGTTTCTTACCATGACAGTTGAAAGCAGATGAAATGCTAAACTTAGTAACCTAGTCTATTTTAATCCTAATGGAGTGGTAGGGTGTTTTGGAGAAGATCCTCAACTCTGAAATGTGCTCTCTTGCACCAATGACACTGCAGTCTGTTAAGCATAAGAAGGGATTTGCAGATGCATTCTGCATCATTAGCAATTTAAAATTTGAGTGGAATTTTGTTTGGTTTGACTTAAAAAATGCTCTGGACCAAGAACTTCCTTCAGCCAGTGAAGTCCAACAGCCCGTGTAAGACAGAGCATCAGACTAAATTATCAGAATCATCACAGTTACAGCCCATGAACAAACAGCAACATCTGTTCCTAATCTGTCTCTTTTTTCACATGAGAGATTGGAATGGAGAAAGGAAGAGTAGGCACATTTATCAATTACAGTGCAAACCCCACTTCTAAGGCATGTACTCTGGCTTCCCTGCTTTAGTATGGACATGGTGTCTGCATTCCTCAAACTTAGAGGCTGCATTCCTCGTTTCTAAAAATGAAATAGCAGCATTCCTCTATCGCAAAGGGATGCCGTGAAAATGAATACATTAAAACCTGAGAGATGCTCAAACAGCACTGGGGACTAAATAAGGCTCTAAGATTGACAGATTGATGTGCTAGGTAAGGTGCGTGTGACAGAATGGTGGATGAGAATTCATTTGTGAGCAATCCTACATGGATATTTCATACAGCACTAATTACCTAGAAGTCCATTTCTGATCCCCAAGTACATGGGCTGATTAATGATTTGTGTCGCCGTGTTTTAAGTCACACTAAGGATTTTAGCACATAGGAACTAAGGGTGCATAAAGAGTCACTGTTTTTTGCTATAGCCAAATTAAATCAAGTAAAACTGACACCTAAATCAAGTTAAATTAATACCTAACTAATAAACTAAGATTAAAATATTTTACTTTTTTAAACCAAGCTTTGTTTCTAGGCTGGGGAACGTACAGTTGATTCAATTGCTGAGCAACTTAAATCTTGCATCTATGCTACATATTGCTTACCTTCAAGTCAACAAATAGGCAAATCCACCACTGCTATAAAAGGGGAACCTGGTTGCAAGTGCTTTTGCCAGTCTTGTTTTTGGTGCCTGCTCAAGTACGTCAATACTTATTGAAAAACAGGTAAGCAACTTCAGTGCAGACATGAAAAGGTTAAAAAGAAACAAGCATGCACCCAGACTGGAGAAAACAGACGTTTCTATAATTTTTGACTTTTCACACATTTCACATTCATGGAATTTGAAAACACCTTCATTTTTTAAACAGCAAATTTGCAGATCATTAGCTGGTAATGTGCACTACTGCCTTTGGGTCTTTTGAAAACAAAAATGAAAAATGATCTAATTAAGCCTGGTCTACTGGTTGCAGCACATACCAGATTACTGATTCCAGTGCTTGTGCTGGCAATGTTTGGACCACAATACTGTGGTAGTGACATGTGGCAGCAGATGGGAGTAGGATTATTGAACACTGTTTTAAAATGAAATTTTCTAATCAAAATCTGATGTTTGAGTCACACAATATAGAATACTTCCCAGTCACTTGATCGAAGCAGCTATGAAAGTTCTTTCTACAGGAAAGGTGTAATACAAGAAATGGACATGGGAGCTCTGAATTTCTTAATACAGAAATCATCCTGGGCATTTTAGAAATCACTAGACATTGTTTATTTAGCATGGATTCTATGGTTATATGATACAGTTGTTTTTCTCTCTAATGGTCCAACTTTATCATTAATTCAGTTTGGTATTGGTTTTATTTTGACCTCAGTTATTAATTTCTACATTTTTATATGGAATAAAAACTATCATACTGCAAAAGATGAAGGGTTTGATGGACAGGTTAGCAGAAATCTGGACAGCTAAGGTAGCTTTTTGCTTTGCCCCTCTCTTTCCTGCTACTCATACCCAAATGCACAGGACCTGAAGTTTGCAAACCCTTCAGTTCTGCATATGCAACAAGTGCTACAACTCCCATGCAGAAGAGCAGGTTCACAAAACACAGGCCAGGTCATCTGTAAGTGCTCCCCCACTGCGGACAGTGAAATGCAGAACCTCAGCAGACAGGGTTTCTACCAACCCAGCAGATATCCCAGCAGCTTTCAGTGCCTACTGATCATGAAAATTTAAATCTGCCCTGTCTCTCTGTGACTCATAGAAGCAGGGAGAGTCTAATTACTGCCTGCATTCTTCTATTGGCATGGAAAGGAGAACAGAAGTGCCACTCGTACGCCAGAGGAAATTAATCCCAGTCCTATAAATTACAAAGATTTATTAATGTTGTAAATGTGTTTCTTCCCCCCTAGTATGACTGATTTGTTCTTACAGTCCTTTCTCTTGCACTCATACAATTGCCAATGTGGGAGGTGGGTTTTCCCTGACATGGACACTTGTTCTGCAACACCTGAGATCCCTACCTCCATCTGACTCTATGTACTAAACTGCTTTCTGATAGCAACCACTCTGCTGAATTATAGCAAACTAAGTAATCTTTTTTAAGTGTATCTAGGCAGAGACAGACTCAACAAATGGTAAGCCATTAGCATCCATCTTGGCAATTATACAGCAATTTAAGAGAATCACTGAGGTCCACTGGATGAATAATCCAGGTTTCAAACAGTTTCTTAAAACTTACTGTTAAGGCAGAATAACTTTTACAATGGCTAATTCAATATCACAGGTCTTGGAGAATATACAAGAATGTCCCTTGCAATATTTTGTCATGAACTAATGTAAAAATTACTTGGCCTCAAAGAGCTAAGAGGATCTGAATTATCATACTTAGCTCCGAATAATATGAGAGCTTTCAAAGGAGATTTTCAATTAGGTTCTTCTTTCAATTTTGGGCCAACTGGTGAGCTTTCATTCATGTGCTTAACTTCCACATTCGGTAGAGGATTGCAAATCAGACATGCATAAATCTGTGGATTTCTTTGTAAACTCTCTGTTCAGTTCTTGTTTAAGTTAAATGCTCAGATTTGCCTTCATCTTTTGTGATAAGACTGCACTGTTTGATGATGTTAACGTTAATGTTCTGTGTGATGAAAAAATTCTTAATTAAAAGCCTTGCAGTTTACAACTTGTTTCATCTTAGTATCTGGAAAAAACACCCCAGATATTAGCAGAGAAGTAAGGAGCAACTCTACCAGTCTTACATTGTAATTTGTTTTACTCATTGACCATAAAATATACAAAATATGTGTTTAAGATTCAGAATTTTGAAGCACATCAACTTGGTAAGACTGCTCAGGAGAAAGAGCCCCTTGTTACCATTTTCACAGCCCTGAAAAAATATCCAATCTGCATAGTTTATGTGATTAACAGACACAATTCATAAACAGAATCATAAGCTCGACATTTCAAAGTTTTGATTTTACTTGGTAATAAGGATTTCTAAGGGTCAGCACAAGCAGACAGGCATCTGTAGATGCTTGTAGAAAACAGAAGGGATCAGATTCCTTTAGATGACATCAGTGTAGCTCCACTGAATTCAGTGGTGCTGCGCGGAGCCTCACCAACTGCAAATATCACCTTCCTTTCTAGGGCTACCTCCCTTCTAGAGGGAGGTAGGGTAATTGTGCCTTTATTTATCTTTGTTCATGGCAATCTAAATGCAGAAAGTTTTGTATTTGGGGAAATTCAGTTGCTTAAGAGACACTTTCTAAGAATTTTCTGTATTTTTCCATTTATAAACACAACACTTTATATGTTTATCAAACTGAGATCAGTCAGTGAAAAAAGAAACATCTTCGTACTTGGTGAAATACATAGGGTTAGAAAACATGCAAAAAGGTGTACAGAGAAACTTTAAAAGAGTGTTAGTTTAAATAGTATGGACAAAATTCAGTCAAAAGGTGGGATGCAACATATCAAAAGTCCATTTCAAGAAAACAAAAAACCCTCCTCTTTAAATATTGTTACTGTTTGGTATCAAAACGTAGAACTTAACAACATTCTTTCTTTTAAAAAATTAAAAATATATATATGTATAACAACAAGCAAGAAGACAAAACACATCAAAAATGGGAATTAAAAAAAAACTCTTCAAAAGAAGACAAGAAGTCAAAAAAAGAGGGGAGAAAAAAGATTTTCAGGGATCCTTGTCATGCAAATCAGTTTGGTGGCAAAAAAATACCTTCATCTTCAGCACCTTCATTATCACCTAAATCATCTGTCTGTTTCTTTGTAAGGGGACCTAGGATTAAGAACGGAGAAAATGGAGGAAAAAAGACAATTCAAGAATATACAAGACTGAGGAAAAAAAACAGTAAATATTAAATTTCCATGGACGTTTCAAGAAAAACATTTGCAGGGAGGGAAATCTTAGTTTATAACAACCAATTCTTCATTACATTTTTCAAACATTACAACAGAACCTTCCCTAGGGGGTATGGCTATTAGAAACATCGAGCACAAGAATCAAAGAGTGCCCAGTGCTTTATTGTTTTTAAATGAAGAATCAAAGCTTGTTTACTAAAAGCATACCCACCATAAACTATATTTATCCGCTTAATTTAATTGGTTTTTTGTTGCTTTTGTTGTTATTAGGCATAGTGGAGACAAGAACTGCCAAATTACCTCTTGCATTTGATGCAATAAGGTTGCTAATACACGTCTTGACAGTTGGTTAAAACAATATTTTCTGTGAAATGCTAATTCACATTTGTAAATTCAACCATTTAAGCTCATGCTTTGCAAAGATAAGCATGGGCTTGATTTTTCTGGTTTTTAATTTATTTATTTATTTGACAACTCATTACATTCTCTTTTAAATAGAACTGTAGATTCCTTTGAAACCTTTGACTGCCTGCTGAGATATTTGTAAAGAAACATGAAAATCCATATGTAAACTAGAAACAAGAGCGAAATCCTAGACCCACCGAAGACAATGACTTTTGCCATTGATTTCAATGGAGCTAGGGTTTCCAGCACAGTGTACAAAAGTTGCTTTGAATATAGAATTGAAGTTTTAGCTTGGGCAAGACTCACAATATCATAATTATTTGTTTCTATAAATCAAATATAAGACAAAACTCTGTCATGCCCAGCACCTGTATTACTAACAAGTATTAACAGATTCATCATATTTTCCAATGTGAAAAATGTCTGCTCCTTTACTAATAAAAATATACACCAGGAGGAAAGTCAAAGGCTATTCTGACAATATTTCCACATCATATATTTTACACACTTACGCACAAACAAAAGACAGTTGGAACTCAGCATTATCTTTCCTTTTTTTTTTTTCTCAGAGCTCTCTCAATTCCATGACATTCTGTAATTTGCATGCAAAAAAGCAATCAGTACAAACACAGGACTAAGTAACAAAAAAAGAAAAAGCCAGCCAAGCACAGAGTAGAAAACAAGAACTTTGTCATGCATAAAATAGCAATAGACAAAAACAACAACAAAAAAAGAGATGAGTGTTGATATTTGCAGTAGATGTAGGCAAGAGACATGCATTACCTCTAAGCACTATGGAGTATTAAAACATTTGTATTTGAAAAGCTCTCTCTAGCTGTTATTTTACAGGATATTGGTCATTCAGAATTAAGCCTATTGTTTATAGGCAAATACCACATATTTGAGTGATGCATTTAAAAAAAATCATAAGATGTTTGTACCAGGTGCATGAATTTGAGAAACAGAAACAACCCATGAAGTACCATGAGATTTTAACTGTGAACGTAAGAACTGGACCATAGTGTTGAAAACCAAAGCTGAATACCTTAATCACTGCGTCAGTCAGGAGTATAGTTTTAAACTCATTCTAAATACAGAACACTGGAATTATACTTCATAAATTAAACACAAGCACTGTTATAGTCACACCTGCAACAACCATTCTGCTTAGCACAGAGCCTTGGTGAATGCAATAGCTTTTCATAATACAAGCCCTGAATATAACCTTTAAAATATATGATATCTAGATATGACCCCATCCAAATACATGCTTTCAAATGTCTTGCTGCCCATCATTCTCATACCATAGCAACTTCACTTCTGAAAGAATAAAACTAGAAAAGTAGATGTATGCAAAGAATAACAGTCATTTTGTGGTGGGTTTTCAGAACAGTGAACTGGAAGAATGGACTTAAAATTCTACAGACTATGCACTTAACAGAGCCATGTGCTTAATAATGGAGACCCAGACCCAGCCAAAGACATATATCCGTACACATTTTCAATGGCTTCTTGTTACCTTTTAAATCTTTAAAAGTCACATGAAAGGAACAAAGTAGCATTTGGAAAGGCCCACAGCATTATTTCTCAAAAAAATTTGCACAGAGAGGAACAATTTCTTTTCTGGGTGAAACCAAGACAATGTTACTTTTTTTTTTTAAATAGCTGGCCTTTGTGAGGTGTTTTGTACAGATGTCAACAGCAGTTACATAGTGCATCAAGCTTCTCAATGCAAATGACTGATCTCATTTAATCTCGGATTTGACAATACAGTGGAGTATAATTGAGGCTAACAATTCAAAATAACCTGGATAATTTTAGTATTTATACAGTTTTGAGTTTCTCTGAAAACCATTAAAAAAAATCAGACCATCTTCCTTCTAGTCATGTTGCAATACACATTACACACAATTCCTTTTGCAAAGGGGCTGACCTATTTTTAAACTGCCACAGATTAAATATGCTTTCTAATACAGCTGAATATCCAGTTCACGATACAGGGGCTCTGCTTGCCGCATCCCTTGAGCAAGAGGACTCATCCCTGAAGGCACCACTAACAGTATTCTGTTAAGAAAGAGATGAGACGCTATTTCTGCCACAAGTTCACTCCAGTCTGCAAATATAATGGACCACATTCATTACCTCGCAGCAACAGCTAGCTTAGAGAAACACAGACCAAAATGCTTCAGACAGATGTTCTGCTTCCTGGAGTTACAACACTGCCTGAGGTCCAGAAACTAAAGCAGAGCTTGGTTCTCACGCACCAGGTGTAAAACTACTCACCTATTATCTGTACTTTACGTACACATAACAGGGATGCTGTGAAACTAAACTTGTACTTGTAAACTGCTCTGCAATCCCTAAAAGAAACATCAGCTCAGGATCCCTCGTGCACACAGCCAGCTGAAATGGCACACACCAACATCAAGTGGTTCGATCTTGAATCCTCAAAGAGGAAGCAGAGCTCCGAGCTAAACTGGTTGTGTTGTGTTCCCTGTTTCATGTATGGCTGCTGAAGAAATTTAGTCTCATGTTGCTGCATACTCATAACTCTAATGCCAACAGGAAAGCAGACCCCTAAGTCAGTTTAAAGAGGGGAAGGAGTGATTACTGCATATTATGTTTCCTAAAGGCAATGAATAGTCTTGCACAAAAGCTAAAGGAATGCCATGTGAAGGAGGAATTCCTAACGAAGTCTCTACTCACTTACTTTAAAAGCAGTTGTTACATTATTTAAAGTAATATTCAAATATTTATTCTATTTGTATTGCAATCAGTGCTAAGGAAGTAACATGATGCATTTTAAAATCTCGACGGTTGACTACCGCATGCCTGCAGATGGCTTTCCTTTGCTCGGAATGAGTGAGATCTCACACCTCCTGCCCAGTTAGCTACAGAGGAATTGCGTGCTCAGAAATAATTGAAGTCCAGTCATATTAATTCTGGTTTTTATCATTCCCTTTGATGAAGGACTAAGGTGCTTTAGCTCCCAAATACATTAAAGCTAATAATAAATTCTCTATGGTCTTGGTTTGGCAGAAATTATCCGTGGCCTTTTGGATCGCATGTGTGTGGGAGGCATGGAAGCCGTGGATGTCATTAGCCTTTTGGCCTGGGAAAGCTATTCATCATTAAAAAGTCACACTGCAAGTTGACACCATTTTGTAAAACAACAGTACAAATCCTCTAAACTTAATAAATCTGTGCTTAAGTATACAGCCATTGTTAAGCCAAAATATTCTCCTTCGGTAATGGGAAAAGTGGGAAAGAAAAAAAAGGACCTTTTGCATTAGGTTAAGTAGACTCCTTGGATGCAGCAATTTAGAAATCTCCACAGTAATGATCATTCTTTGAGTGAAGGTGTCTGCTCAATTCAAAGGAAAAGGCATGAGATTAAGGCTGACTGCTGAAATAACACAGGTATTAGAAAAATTCACTAATTGGGTTGCAACACCATAGAATCTGGTAGTGCACATGTGAAATAAATTCTATATAAATCTTTAAACTTAGATAAGTGCCTCCATCCATTCATTGGTATTTCTTCTTCATTAGCCCTTTTTTTAATTGAGCGTTGAGGATCTGTTAAGTGAAATTACCTCACGTTTTTAGGCCATACCCTCAGATCCAAATATAAAATAACCAATACTTTGTTATTTTAACTATGATTTTTATGCAACAGACTCTCCAACTAAGAAAAAAATCTGTGCAAAATTATCACAGTCTAGCAGATGTTAGCCGAGGCACAATAACATGTTGTACCTTTCTCCTGTTTTTAATTTAAAAGAAATTAATGATGAGTTATAATTAACAGTCTTCAGACCTCAACATTTGCAGTGAAGAGAATTCAAAAATCAACTTCTTGTATGTTGAAATTAAAACATAACTATATAATAATTTTTCTTATAAATGTAATGACAAATTGGAAAGATACAGCATAATAGCCATCTGATGAATAATTTTATAAAATCATCATCTTTCATTTGAAAATTAGAAAGCTGTCAGCAAAAATAAAAGTAGTATAGAATTCTTTACAGAAGAGAGATTCAGAAGGTAAAAATGGCAGCTGGGTCTTCTTAGCACTTAACTGAAAAAATATCTCTTTCTATTATCATACTTTGTGGCAACAGAGAAAATAATCTACTTTGTATTTTGCCTTATTACTGTCTTGCTTTCACCACATGCTCACTCCTTTCCTTGTTATTTTTCTTCCTTAAATTCCTTTTATTTCCATATTATACTTATTTGTAGAGTATATCAGCAGGGTTAAGCCCTGGTCGACTTTGCTTTTTGATGATAACATTTGCACTCATGTTTTAACAACAAACAACAGCACAAACCTCAGTCGTTTCATATCTTACTACCTGATTTGTGATGACAATCAAGTACTGTAATTAGAGCTGCAAGTAACTCAAATTTGCATCCGCAAGTGAATGACAGGTGCAAATTGAACCCACAAAAGGGTTGCCAACTTTCTTTGAAAATTTACATGTACAAATGCTTTGTCACTAAAGAAGCTATTCTGACACTTCCAGACTAACTCCTGCTGTGTCTTTTATAACAGCATATTGCCAAGTGTCACAAGGAAAGAATGTCTAATCCTGAGCCTTTTTACTCGCAAGATTAATCACACTGACTGGATCTTGATTTCCCTTAAATCTGAAGGAACTTCATTACCGAACACTAGGTTTGTGTGAATTTAAATGAGATCAGAATATGGGAACGTAGGTAGAGTTTCACTCCTCTGCTTCCCCCTTCTAGATGCAGCCTGGAATTCAGTGTATTCTCAGAGGTGAAAACACTTCATGTTCACATGTCCTGTGGAGAGCAACCCAAACCATAAACTCATAGAATGGTTTGAGGTGGAAGGGAGCTTAAAGATCATCTAGCTCCAGCCCCACTGCCATGGGCAGGGACACCTCCCACCAGACCAGGTTGCTCCAAGCCCCATCCAACCTGGCCTTGAACACTGCCAGGGAGGGGGAAGCCACAGCTTCTCTGGGCACCCTGGGCCAGGGTCTCACCACCCTCACAGCAAAGAATTTCTTCCTAATACCTAATCAAGTTCTCCCTTCTTTCAGGTTAAAACTGTTACCATCTACATGCCGTTACAAAATTCCCTATCAATCTTTCCTGTAGGGCCTCAAAGCTTCATATCAGGCTCTTTAAAGCCCACTCTCTTGCAATATGCCACTCTATAACCCAATTCCCTTACACAGCGTCACGCAACATTACTAGAAAAGCAGGCAGGGTAAATACAGACCCCTGGGTGAGCCGTGGTGTCCTGGGGCCCATCCACACAGCAATGTTCAGCCCTGAAGATGCACACAGTGTGCACCCCTCAGCCCTCTGGATGTCTGCCCACACCAGGCACCCTCACAGCATCTCGTCAGAGTATTTTGGACAGGTAAAGCTCCACTCAACTCTGTCCCTGCACCACAGACACAGAGGTACCACTCACGTGAATGAGATTTGCCAGGACAGGTTCAAAGACAGCACAGGTACTTTTATCCTAACTTTCCATAAAATACAAAGCTAATATTCTAGGAGAGAATTCTGCTAATCCTTATAGCGTCGCAATGAAAACATAGCTCATACATGGAGTGTACTCAGTACAAGGAGGACTGTTGGAAGAGCCAACAGCCTGGTAATTATTCCAGACATCGCAGCTTCTGAACCGCTCTGACTTCTGTTCTAGCCAGCCGGGAAAAAATTATATTGGAGAGGGGAGAGAGAAGAGAAAGGCATTCATTTATTTCCTTTCCAGTGAAAGTACAGAGAGGGACAGATGTTTATGACAAAGCAGTGGCTGTCCCACACACTGCAATTATATGTAAGGAAAATGATGCTTCAAACAGACCAGGACTCTGCTGGCCAATGTTGACACAGAAGAACAAAGCCCACGGATTTCCCCAGGAACACTGTAGCTGGAGCACAAAGCTCAGAGGTGAGGGGTGGGCAGGTAACAGACATGACAAATTACATCTGTAAGCTGTTATATGGCCATTGTCATCAGCATTCACCACTTCTGCATCACCTCACTTGCCTATATCACAAGTCTATGCAGCTTTTAACATTTTCCTTGCATTAATAATTCATATTGTTTTACAGATACTCCTATTCCAAGGGTGACATACTGCTGTAATGAATTGAATGCAACGTTGCACAGCTGTTCCACCACCTGAGCTTGCAGATCATGAATCAATTCTCTTTCTCTACAGGTAATGACTACAATCCAGATTCTAATGAAGACTTATGCACATGCTTAACTTTAAGCCTCCAAGTAAGTTCTCTGAAGTCAACAGGTTAAATCTCCTAATAACACAAAGGCAGATCCACTACCATTAACAGGACTGCTCCTATTTGCATCTGGGCCAGGAGGTCAACTCAGCAGTAAAAGTTAAGCAGGAACGAGTATCCTAAACTTCTAACTTCCCTCAGTTATTCTGTGGATAAATCCAATCAACAAATAGAATTTCAATCTCTTGAACACTAATGCTCCGAGATAACACTAAAATTTCTTTTTTACAAGTGCATTGCTTTTTTAGTCTTTATACATACAAATAAAATGCTACATTAACTTTCTACATCTCTCATAATCAAATTACTTCCTAATTTTAAGATAGATATGAACTCATTTCTGACCACAAGCTTAAAAACACCTGATCATATTTAGCTCATGCAATAGTACTGAAGATTTGTAATTTTAAGATCCAAATTTTCCAAAAGGAAGATTTACAGTTGACACTGATATATCAAAATTAATTTCACTTTCATTCAAAGATCTCTATAGTGTTGCTGTAATAACAGTGCAAGTCAGGATGCAGTAAATGCATAAGAACATATAAAGAGACACAGCTGAGAAAACCACCATCAGCATAGGCAAAACTGGTAAGGTTTGTTCCCTTTTTTGCTGCTTTTGTGCTTTTTTGTGTGTAATTTTGTTTCAAACAGGTAGGGTGGGTCATCTACAACAATAAGAAAAGCATTCTCTGTTACCTCTTGACTTACATATCAAAATACAATTAGAACCATACTTTAAAAAAAATCCATCTTTTTTTACTTCATTGTTGCCTTCTGTTCTCAGGCTTGGAACGGAAAAGATACAGCCCAAAACAACAACTGGACAAATAAACATAACCTTTGTAATCTTGCCCCCAAATCTCTCTTCTCTGGGAAGAAACTAGCCCAGAACAGCAGGCTCAGCAGGGGAGATAGCCTTGGGATTCTTGCACAAGTAATTACCTTTGCTGGGGACAAACACTGTCAGTCTGCCTTCTGCTGGAAAAGCCTTCTCCCCAACTAATTCTGTTAACTGCAGGGGCTGGTGTTACAGCAGCTATATCGTTTTGTTTATGGCATGGCTGAGCATACGGCCCAGCTCTCCTGAGACCCAGTTTCACAGCCTAAATAGCAGAGCAAAATGGTCTTCATGTAACCATGTAATTGAACATTGCAGAGAAAATCAAGTTAATTGTGCATAGTATTTTCATATAGAGTTTGGAATGAAATAAGTTCCCCCACCCCTCTCGCCAAGGTACTTCATGTCATCTGGTTTTAAGCCACGTGCTTTCAGCTCTAGGTGAAACTGCAACATGTGCATGGTCTGACCATCCAGAAATCCACAGTCTTGCACACCATAGCATTCATAAATAACATGCAAGTAATATTTTCTCAATTTTCTGACTGAGCCACTATCAGTAAAACTTAATTCGCCAGCTACCTCACAGAGCTGAATTTCTTCAGAAAAGTAGTAAAGGGGAGGAGAATGTTTGGTGTTGTATCCAACCCTCTCCTCACAAACACTCAGCAGACAAAGAGGCAGGGAGTTTATAGGCAAAGCACCCTGTTGATCAACCTTTCAGTTCCCTCATATTAACTCCAAATCATTGCATTTCTTCCTGTGTTTTGAGTAGCACAAAGAAAAACTGATTCTGTAGTGAGCACCAAGGTAGATATCATGTATGCTGAGTCACTCACTGCAGGCTAAACTAGACAGAACTGTACCTCCTTCATTAATTGTACAGGTTTGTCTTCAGCATTGGCCAGAACTTCCCAATCATCTGATGCTGGTGCTGGTACCCAAGTCAGAGTTTCCTTGTTCTTACTGTCATACCCAGGTTTGCCTCTTGTGATCTCAAGGGCAGAAATAACACTTTACATCTATATGCATGTACAGTCATATTTAAATGTTTTTGCAACATTCACACAACTAAGTTTCTTCTTGTAAGGTAAAAGTGGGTGATTTTCTTTTAGTTTTATATGGCTATATAGATATAAGTGTACACGCACACTTACAGGCAGGTTCTCCTGTATGACTTTTTAACCTAGAGACATTCCTCCTACAGCATTACTGAAATATAAATAGAAATACACAAAAAAAATAATAAATACTGATACTAATTATCTGGTGTTCAGAACTACAGTCTTTCCATTAACTTGGATCTTAAAAAGAATAAAGATACTTCAAGTCAAATGTTTCTCCACAATTCAAAGCTTTCAAAGCTTCCTTAAAAGACCATTTAATTGGGACTGTGGTCGCCAGCTTTTAGAAACATAATTATATCTGGTTTCATTATCACACCTTTTGACAGAATCAAAGTGCATAGCTCTGACAAACAGTGATTGGAGAACTGAGGGGGCAACACTTAAGTAAAAGGCTGTCAGAAAAAAAGTGCCTTGTCTCACTTATTTACTCATATTTACATACTGTATTTTTAGAAGAGCATAAATTTAGGCAGGAAAACTCAAAACATATCAGCAACGGAGCAGTCACAAAACAAGAGCAGCACAGCCAGCACTTGAAGATTAGTAGGATCAAATACTTGTCATAGGAAAAATAATTTTCGTTTTGACATGTTTTCAATATTAGCCTGGTGCTTGTTTTGAAACTACAGTTGACTTGCTCTGCATGTTATATCAAGGAATCCCAAATGGATAGATAAAATCCTTATGCTGAATGGAGCATGAAAGGAAATCAGGACATCACTTCCAATCTAGCAGAACTTAGACAGGCAGTGATACCTGGGACCACATATTTACACAGCTACTGTCGGCTCCTATATGGACAGAAGGCTCGAAACCTGTCTCGCAGAAACTCTGCCTTCATGCTTGCTATTTAATAATTTAATACCTTAACACAGAAGCTGGTGAACAGGAAATGATCATCAAAATAAAACAGATTTACAAAATGTCAAGTCCAGGACTACAATATATTATTCACAAAAAGCATAGCAAATTTAAGAGCAAGCTGCCAGAGTAGCCCTTGCTTCCTCTTTCACAGCATCCATTTAGGTGAGAGTTGATGGGCTTGGGACAGAATGACATTTCTAATTCTTTATCTGCTGACAATAACTCTGCTCTCTGAAGGAAAGCAAGAAAATGCAGAGTAGATAAAAGCATAACATTTCTCAGCATTGGACTAAATGTACTCTCTTCTATTTTTATTTAATTTCTTTCTCAGAACTCCACTTGCTTAGGGTCACACTATGGGCACAGTTACCAGGGTGTTCATACTGAGCTATGTTTCTCTCTTCTAAAGTTAATCCTAGTAGGGTAAAAGGTACTTTCTTTTCTCTAACAAATATAGAAAATTCACACAGTATTAACTAATAAACTAATAAATTATAATGATGTCCAAGGTTTCATGCGTGGGTCCTTTTGATAAAATCAGTAACTAAATTAAACACTGCATTTGGCACCAACTATAGACATAATATGTACTTACTTATAATCACTTTAACTCCTTAGTGACAATTATTTGTAAATTAGAAGCATTATATATAAGGTTATTATTCACTGTGGTTTTGTACAAGGTTCCAAACGTTTGCACGCTAAGCTAGGCTGTGTCCTCAGTTTGGAAGTGCTTTCACAGAAGTTACAAGACTCTTTCTTGGCCATTCTCCTTCCCTGCAAGCCTTTCAGCTTAACCTCTGACTTCATCCATGAGTATAATAAGAGTAACTTTTCAGTTTGCCAGATTCCCAACGGGCTGTGAATTTTAGCAGACTGCAGCCATTCGTTGTAATAGGCTGCTTCCCAATAACAGCTGCGTGATTGACACCAGTGCAAATCACACACGAGCTGGCTTTCCAGTAGCTGAATAACACACACAGGAGCTGAAACTTAGTGATGGTTTTAATTCTATGGAAGAGCTGGGACTAACATCACAATAATTAGCTTACAACTACTCCAAGAGCTTAAGATATGTTGTAAACAAATACACCATCCCTTGCAGTGCCAGTGTATCCTTTGTCTTTCAAGGTGCCTTTCTGTGGGCTGGTGTCTTTCGCCGGTA
Source organism: Aegotheles bennettii (assembly GCA_013398125.1). Lineage (NCBI taxonomy): Eukaryota > Metazoa > Chordata > Aves > Caprimulgiformes > Aegothelidae > Aegotheles > Aegotheles bennettii. Next base: position 1,659,408 of record VZRW01013250.1, read on the forward strand.
CCACCGATGAACAAAGTCATTTATGCCATAAAGCAAGCAAGTCAGAATACACTGGTGTTTTATCAGTGATTTATGTTCCACAGTGGGATACCCAAATTCAAGAGAAAGGAGCTTCAGGAGTTATAACTTTAGGAGTTATAAGCTTTAAACTAGAAACACTAAATGTAGTTCCCCACACGCACACTAGGCGTCTAAATAAGCAAGGACAATGCTGATTAGGGATTTTTCAGTAAACAAGGACCATGCAATCCAGCCAGTGCAGGCAACAGAATGGTATCACACCCTGAGGCAGACTGCTACACCTGTAGGTACCATGAATGCTGGTGCATTCCTACACCACCTCTCCTCAAGCACATACAACGGCTCACACAGCTACAGGCTGACCCCTGCATGGCAGTTTCTTAATCTGCAGTCGAATCCTACTCCTGGTTTCCAGAAATTAGAATTAGACAGACATGGTTGGCAAGCAGTACATATCCCTCACATGAAACACAGCAAGATTTTTTTATTTCATTTCTTGACACAATCAAGTTTACAATTTTATAAAACTCGGCAGTTCATTGTTATTTTTTGTGTGCAGTTCATTTCATGCAGACAGGAAGAATTGAATTTATAAACTCTCATTAAAGTGAACACACTGTGTAGCAATACACCTATATAATAGTCTGATACTCTATTGTCTTGAATTCTAGTGCATGTCATTGAAATCACAGATGGGTGATTCAAATAAGTATGTGTCATATGCAAAATTCACTGAACCTTTAAAGTCTTCCAACTAGTTGCATCTGTCATATCTATTATGTCAAATAAAAGACTGCAGAACCTATTTTGGGTTTCAAGCTTGAATTAAAGGCCCCTAAGATCCTCCCCTTCCATTGTCCTTCTCAGCAAAATTTACATTAATGGGACCTATGAAGGGAGAAAAAAATCTCTAGAAACCTGTATCACTTTGGTAGCAAGAGGTTCCATTTACATCTGTCTTGTTACAACCACTTGCTCAGGCCCAAACAACCTGCAATTTTATACCCATCCACTAAAATTTCTCACTTGAAAAATGTTCCAATCTACTTTTGCTAAAAATTTGCCCCAAAGTTTCATCTTAACTTTGACTTTTGATTTTCTTAAAAAGAAAATTACATATTTAATGGACCACAGCTGCCTGGAAAGTACATACTTGATAGGCACACAGTACTAATTTGGAAAATGAGTATGATTTCCTTGATGAGTCACAATGAATGACTGTAAATGTATATCCAAGTCCTTTACTAGAAACTAGCCTTGCAAGCTATATTACATAAAATTCACACTTAAAAAACATTGGTATCTCTTCTGAAGAATGGAGGCCAAAACTAACAGCTCCCATCTTCCTTACGGCTTTCATGCTTTCGGACGACAAAATCCAGAAAGATGATACAGTCAAAGAGCACAAACACTGAATGCAGAGTTTCCCTGTTTAGCCTATTTTGTAGAATAGAAATCTCATGACAAGGAAATGGAGAGCCCCTGCTGTAGATGGAATAGCAGCTCCATTAAAGCCAGGCATCACAGGCACTGGCTCAGCTATGAACAGTGGGAATGGTTCTGGCACATCCTGCAGCAGAATCCGAGCTGCTCTCTCTCCTTCAGGCCCTGAAACGTGTTTGTCTGCTCATGTATCAGGAGAAAACATGGATATTGATTTTTGGGGAGGAGGAAAGGTGGGCAGAATAAGCAGGAAGAAAGTGCATAGACATGCCTGCACCTGTGCCTTACATAGTGAACAACACGGAGTACTCAACAAACAAACACTTGGGAGGACAATCCTGCTTATTAGGTTTCCCTCTCAACTTTATCTTGAGGAAAATTGTAATAGAACAATTCTGGCAGTATCAAAACCCTTTGGACTTCCTAAATTTCAATGTGAGGAAGGAAAAGGAGGGCATTTTGCATCAAGGCATCCTCCATCTAACAGTTTGAATAATTAGCACAGCGCATTGCCAGAAACACAGCATTTCAAATTCAAATCTGAAAACTTACCCATTGATAGCATTAATTTAAGATAATCAGGTGACTAATAGTGTTAGTGAATAGAAAAAGGACTTGAGACTGTAATCAGAGGTAAATCTCAGTTCCTAGAAATGTACTAGGCAGGACACCAAATATTAAACCGTAACAATCACCTACTTGCTTCTTATTTGCTAACACAAAATGCCAAAGTGTTGAAAATGAGAAAGTATGCTTATTACCATCATAAGCCATCAAGTTGTTTGAAATCTGTTAATTTTTTGTAATTTATGATGAAAAACTTTTCAAAACAGTACAACTCCGGCTCAGAGAAGGCATTTCTTTGAGCAGCTTCTCATAGAAAGCAAAACCATCCCATGCCTAAGGATGATACAAGTTGTACAGATGGGAAATCAAGGCTATGGTAATAATGTGGCAAAGCATTTAAGATTTAAGCATTTGAGCACCTTTAAATACATGAGAAACTCCTGTGAATGTCATTTGATTCATCCTGCTTACATGAACAGGATCTTCAGAAGACATTTCAGAGAAGGTAATTCAGAGAAGTCTCAAAATGTAGTGTAGGGATAAGGATAGAAGAGAATGGATATTTTCTGTAGAGAGATAGTTGCTAGCTGATTGTTTTTCATTATTTTAACAATGCTGCTGCTTTTCCGTTAAGTTAATAATTATATATTATGGTGTCTAAAGCTCTATGTAGAACATTCTAAAAAATAAACGTAAGGCTGTAAAGTTACACCTTAACCATGACTTTTTTTGCTTAAATATTTTGTAGGACCAGGGATTAAGCAACTGGATAGCAGCAGTATGCCAGGCAACAAGAAAAAAAAAAAACAACAACAAAAGAACCAGCTAATTTATCTTTAAGTCATACTAAGAAATGTAAATTAATATTTTAAATTTTATAAAATAATTTCTCCTTCATTCTTTTAGTGGTATGATGGTCTAGTAAGCTCTTACAATATGTGAACTCATGAGAATAAAATCACCATCATATTTAGCACATTAGAAATTCCTACAGTTAAGTTAGTCAAAGGCTAATTAGCATCTGTGAAAGGGAAACTGAAGTTACTCCAGCAACATTTGAAATCTGTTCTATTTTTTTAAAAAAAGCATTAAAAGCCACATTAAGATGACTATTAGAAATGTGCTACAGATTGATTCCTTGCTTGTTAATAGTAATGACTAATATAGTCAAGAAGAACTGCAGATTATTTTTTGTGTAGTATTAAATCTGAAGAGAAGGGAGGCAGCAAGCTGTTGTACTAAAACCCCTACATTATAACATAGTAGCTAGAGTAGTAAGTGGGGGGTTGTATTTACAACTTCAGATCCATTTTAGTAAACCGTGACTCCCTGATTATATGAAATACCCCCAAAGGAATATAAATGCAGTCTTTTCTAAAAATGAAGCAGCCAGAAAGCCAGGACAAGGCCCATTTTACAAAAGCAAGTTGCAGTTATGCCCTACTTTACAAGCCTAAATGGAATTCACGTGGTTCATAAGCCTTTGGTAGCCTTTTGTACAAGAATGAATTTCTGTTTTGCTGTGTTTTCCAGAACACACACTGATCCTAGGTCAACATTTTGCTATTAAAAATAAGTAGTTCACACAGGACTTAGATGCCCGAGATCTTTTTAGAAATATCACAGCCACTTGCACACATATAAAAAGAATTTCTCAGAAAGAGTTGCAGCATTTTATTTTTGGAAGAGTTAAAGGATAAGAGTAACTCTATATGTAGGTTTCCTTGGGCTTTGGAGGATGAAAGGGATTAATGGAGGGTCACAAGAGGAGGATGGAAGAATAAATGGAAATAAGAGGAGAGTGCTATTGGATGGAGCTTATCCTTTCCCTAGGCAGTGGTTAGAGGTGTCTGCAAGAGGAAAAAGGATTGACTACTTCTTGCTGCATGTTTCCAATAGTTATTCCAACAGAAGGATGAGTATGGTCAAAATGGGATTTTCCTATTCTCTTTGTTAAGACTAAGACTAAGGCTGTGATGTCCTCTATACACAATTTGATTTAGTGTAAAACTCTTAGCTCCTTCAGGCGAAGAGTTACTGGAGTGTCTGGGTAGGGCTCTACACGATCCTTGTTTTACTAGAGGATTTGGAATAAAGCTAAGAAACACACACCATGCAGCTATGTGCAGCTTTTTTGGAAGAATATGTATTAAAAAGAAAATTGCCAGTACTTCTTGAGATTCGTCCACTGAAACACTGAATTAGATTTACGACAATTCAAATTATAATAGAAAAAGCTATGGCAACTGCCTATCAGGTACTTAGTACAGCAAAATGATTCTTCATCAAGTGCATGTTGCTCTATTATAATTTTTAAAAATGAGTTTAGGATGAAAAATAGAGCCATAAGTGTATGACTGAGTTTGAAATCTTTCCTATTATTTAGAAATAAGAATGAATCATGCTCCAAGGGTCATCACCCATACAAAAAGTCCTATTGGACTGGAAAGTCTCCCACTATTAATACAGATCTTTGTACAAATAAGGGCAATGAGCGATGCAAGTTACACTGCTTTTCTGCTGCACAGTCAAAGGAAAAAAAATCCACATTTGCAAGAGTATAACCCAGTACTCCATGAATATTTGATAGACTTTGCAAACACAGTTCACACAGAATTGCAACAAACAAGGTCTCTTAAAAGCCTGCATTTCATTTCACTTATAATAGGAAGCTTTTTCTTCAAAATATCAAGCTATGCACTTCGTGAGTCATTATTCTCAATCTTGAAATACATTGAAAATAATGCTGTAAAAAAATGTCTTGCAATTAAGTCTATGCATAATGACAAAGGTGAAGAAAAAACTATCACTTTCAAGAGACAGTATACTTACTGTCCTGGATTTTCTGAATGCAGGAAATTTAACATTACTTGGCAGGCCTCTGAGACTGCTAAGAATATAATGAAATAGTACTGGGAGTAATGTGTACATTTCTGATTATCAGATTATGGGAAGCACAATGCAAAGATTCAAAACACACAACAGATGACAACTGAAATGAATCAGGTTCTGTGAATGTAAGACATGATACAGCTATGCTAAAATTAATTTCTAGACTTCAGAAAACAGGAAACCTAACAGATATCTAAGAGAAACAAGAAAATAAACAGATATGCCAGTGAACTGTCTGAGATTAAACCTGACGTACTGGCATCATATGATATTCGTGGAAAAATAGGAGGACCTACTGCAGAAGCAATGTATCTAAAGACTGAACCTAGGCTTAGCATAAGGTGACTTAAGCATGATTCTCCTGCAGCATGGTCAGAAACTGAAGCTTTGTGCAGCTCTTACGGGCTGAGCAGAGGGAAAAGAAAGCCAAAGGTTCAATTACTGTGCAAATTTAACATTAATTGCAATTTATAGGGTTACATAGACTCAGTCTTCTGAGATCTGAACTAGAACCAACTGGAGAAATTTTCAGAGGCAGAGGAGGGAGGCGAGTACTGTGTTGCCACTGCCTTTTTACCATCACTGCTTCCTGCCTTCAACATCTCTTGTGTTTATTACCATTCTTACAACACTCATGTGTATCTGAGTATTTCTTATAAATTAATGAATTTACGATCACAGCTCACCTGCAAAGTACAAATGCTTTTGCATTTATTTCCATTTGGGAGAATGGAAAACTTGTGAGTGGTGAAATGGTTTGCTTGAGGTCACATACAAAGTGTGGCCATTTAAAAAATTCTCATCTCCTTGTGCATTCCTCTTCACCAAGCCTGCACACACTTTGAGCACTTAGAAGTGAGATGCATTTTATCCATCTGTGTGACTGGCCAAAAAAAAAAAACAACCCAAACAACCCCAACTTTAAAAAGGTTACTAGTATTTTGTTTATTTCAACAGAAATTTGCAAAAGAAGCGGGGACACTGTAGTCATTAGTGATCAGGTTTTAATAGCTTTGTTTCTGGGAAAAACATTGCAACATCCTTTTCCCTACGTTACTGTATCAGTATCTTAAGGCAACTGCTACTACACAGCATAAGCTTTTCTTATTTCTCTTTCTGCTAAGCCATTTCTTCCAGGAAACATCAAAGAACAGATTTATTTTTTTCCAGTCATTTACACGGAGCTTTGACATTTTCTGCATTTTTTGTGACCTTGGGAAAAGTAACTTCATGATTAACGCAGAAACACAAGACAGACCTCAGCAAGAAATGATAGTCTAAATGAAGCCTTATAATTTAACCTCTCTAATACAAAATTTCTCAAAGTAAGATTAGGTTTTTTACATCACTGGAGGTGGATGCCCTTTATCTTATTTTGCTGTTAATTGCTTTCTTCGTGTGTGTGCCTTCAATTCTATGACACTTTTTACAATAATGGAAATACCAAAAAGACTCTAAGTTTCTTTTTCTACTTCCCCGAATGTGAAATTGTTAAAACTTTGGAAACAAAAACATCCAAATGCTACTTACACTGCTTCATCTCCCTTCAGAGTTCATAATAATGCTTTCTCACTTGGTTTTAGTCACAACTACTCAGCACAGACTAATCTCACTCTGTATGAATCAAACCAGTTGTTGCACAATACACCACAGGTAACATCTGCTGCTGTGCACTGGGCAAGCATGAAAGAGCTGTACCCTTCACATCCCTGTTGAGCCCTGCTCTGTAGGCTTAAGGCAGGCGTAATGAGTGTAAAACCAATGCTGACTTACGTACCAGGATAAATTACAAGCAGCTTTTGTGCTTTTTCACTTTCTTCCCTTATAAGATACATTAAACCATGACATAGTACAGCAATATCCTACTTGGAACTGCAGCTTCTTTGGCTACAACAAAGCACAGAATGTCTTTGTCAGCTGATGTGCCTTCCACTGGGGACAATATCATGCATGTGTGTTGGTCTTGTACACGTGGGCTCACAGGTCATTTCTATCTTTCATTTTCAAGAGCCTGTGGAGGATCCGGACTGCTAAAAACCATAACTTAAGCTTAATACATCAGCTACACTGACAAAACCATCTCTCTGCAGAAAGCACAATTAGGTGAGCAAAGCTGGGGCTGCACCTGTATCTCTGTGTATGTGGTGCAGATGATACTGCACAGGGGACACTTCCCTCTCATTCAGACTTGCCCTCCAGCTCCCACAGTTTGGTCCTGGCAGGCTCCCCGTGTCAGTACTTGCATTCTTTTGCTAAGGCCTGAAACAAGAGAACTTTTATTTTTCTCCTGCTAACTGGCTGAAGAGTATTTTACAAGGCTTGCTGAGAAAAAGCAATTTTAATGTTTTTGAGTCACTACGTGCCACCACAATGAAAAAAAAAATAAATAAAACCTCCAGCTTTTCTGGAAAATATGTGGGAAAAGGGATGCATCCAAAACCAACTCATGTACCTCCTTTATTTCCCATATCCTGTCAAGGCAAGACAGGACTCTGCTGCAGAGTCTAATCACGAGCCCAGATACCTGTTTCAGATACTGCAATGACACATATGCCCAAGGGCAAAACCCATCTGAAGTGTGCAAGAACGTCTTCCTTCAAGATCCTGTCAGGCAAATCTCCTTGCTCTCTTCCTACTCCTCCCTCTCCCTTCTGTTTCCACTTTAACCTTTCCAAATTTTTGCTGGTGCCCTTAAAACCATCTTACAATTTATTTTTAATGCTTCAAGAAAAAAAAAATAAACTCTTCTCTCCAGTTTACAGAAAATTTTATTAAAAACTTTGATTTCCTGCACCTGACTACCCATCCTTCCACTGTGGTTCCCCTTGCTTATTTTTAATCTCAATATTGTTTTGGCTGCAGCAGACAGAATGCTCTTCTATTTGTGATCAATTATGTTTTACTGCTATGTCAACAGAGTGTTCTTTTATCTTTATTTCCAGGTCTTGGTACCACATCAATCCAGATCTCACCAAACTTCTCATTTTGGTTCTGTATCTTGTTGTTTCCTATCCTCTGCATCTAACCTTTGTGTGCTATTCTCTCTTTCCAAGTCTTAGTCCTAAACACTGTTACGCTACCATTGCAAGGGTACATGCGAGAATTGTTTGCAATGTTCCCTGAAAGGGTAAGTAAAGACAGATGAGAAAAGGAATCAAGATATTGGGAATTAAATCCAGGTCTTTATCATTGCAGTTCAGAGCACTTTATCCTGGCAATTGACTATTAACTTCCATCGTTACAGTTGATAAACCATCTTCAAACAAAGCATCCCTGCAGGGATCCCAGTGTTACACGGACAGGTTCTGGTTGCTTTCTCTTTTTTTTTTCTTTTTTTTTTTTTTTATTTAATTTTATCCTTTAAGCTGATTTTGAAAGTCCTTTCCAAGGACCTTTCCAAGGTTTTTGGAAAGTTATATCTATTCTATCTTTATATCTATCTTTGCATCTTTAGAGTGGTTTTGTATATCACTGGAAATGATACATAATTTTGAGGAAGAAATTAGTGTTATTCTTTAACTCTATCAAAATTGCTTCTGTTTTTCCTCTAACTCCTGGTGACTTCATGGCATGTTTAGAATGGATTTTTACGTCTTTGCCAGAAAGAGTGTGCTGAAGATTTTCATAGAGTCAAATATGTTAATGGGTTACTAATACTCATCACCTAAAAAAAAGAAAATTGTCTAACTGTAAATTCTTACTCCTCTCATTTGTTCTGCTTTCACTCTACTGAGTTTATAAAAGTCAATTCCAATGAATCTATTTCTAAACCAGCAAAACCCACATCTGGCTCTATACTTACTCAATTTACATTTATCCAGTCCATCATGATTAAGGAATTCTTCTTCACTGCTGCCTTAAAGGGGGATCTTGCCTGGATGTTCTCTGTAACCAATTTCCCATACACACAGCAAAACTTAACTCAGGTGTGGGGTAACTACAGCATCCCTGTTCATCCTTTCAGTGCTGCTTACTATAAAACAGTAATCCATGTGCCTTGCACCAAGACATGCTAAACCTCTCAGGTAGAAATAATCTTCTCACAGCTATTCAACGTTTCTTCTTGGTCCTCAAAAGACAAATTCTCCTGTGCTGCTCTGATAAAGAAGAGTAGACCATCTCAGCTTAGTGGGTCATTGAGAACTGTGAAGGTGACATCTGATATCTCATGGACACAAACAAGCACTGACAGCACCAGCACCAACACAGAAAAGCAGAACATGTCCAAGGGTGGCTTTGCAATGTAGCTGCCAAAACAGGAATTCACATAAAAGCCAATCACAAACTATGTCCTGCTCAGAAGACTCTTCTTCCAAGGTAGACCAGACTTCCACAGGAAAAAAAAGCATACTGCTTCCTTGCTGAAACAAACAGCTTCTAAACACCACCTGGCTTGCTATATTAGAGGCCCCATAAACCTCCTTTTGGATTGCTAAAATGATTACTACTAGCAATTTGATGCCATACAACACTTTGCAACTGCACAAGGATGTTCCCAAGGCAGATACCTGAGAGTGTAAGAGAAACAATGCAACTTTTGTTCAGCGAAAAAGTACCTATTCCACAAACAATTTGGTTGTCCAGAATATAAATATTTCATTTGTAATTACTGCAGCTGAAGATTCAGGTTCATGACACAAACTTTACTAGAGAAAGCTTTTGTCTTTCCTGCTAGTACTAAGTTACCAGTCACACCCATTTTTATTCAATTGGTTCTTTTTTCCCCAAAACCTTACCATGAATTCTTTATAATATGTTGTTTATTAAATATTTAAGAAATACATAGCCTAACTTATGAAGGCATATTTCCCTCTAGCATACTTCTCACATAAAAACCAGAGCCACTGAGTATGAACCCCACAATAAATTAACTAGAAACCACAAGTAACTGGGTGCAAAAATAAACAAGTAATTTAAAACAATGTTTAACAAGAAGCACTGAAAAACCTAAAAAACTGTCAAGATAATGAGAAGCAAAAGCTTTACATATTCCATACCAAAAGGCTCCCATCCCATAGGGCTCCCCAAGGCAGTGTGCACCCATCAACCAAAGCTCAAGGAAAGTTTTATTCCAAAATTATTACATTTGCAGTGAAAGTAAATACACAGGGGTGGGCATGGTTCTCCACTAAGTGTCAGTGGTACCTTGATGATTGCAAACCCCTGGCTAAGCCATGGGGTTTTTTTTTGTATGTGAATGAAAAGTTTCAGTTAATTCAACATGCAGCCATTTCATCCCTTGGCCATATCGAATATGTCTCAAGGACCACCTCTCTTTCTTTCTCTACACTGATTCCCCACAGAATATATGGTCAAATTCAAGGTCTTGCTGTTACAATTCAAAACCCTCCAAGGAACTGATTTAAAATACCTGTGGGAGCTCCCCTCTTCACAACACTAACATCCCATGAGAACAATGTTCCCCAGAAACTTTGAAGCTGTCATCCTCCAAGATGACAAATGATTAGAGGAGACAGGGTTATTTCCACTGAGAACTTCAGCTTGGGTTCACACTGGAGGAGTTTACAGTGACCATAAATACAGCAATAAAGTAAAATTTACTTCTGCAGCTTAGTATTCTTAAAGGTGGAAGACAAAGATAAAGGAGGAAATTTATTAGAAGAAAGTGAGCACAAAGAAATTAACTTAAAAAGCTATATAATCCCAAATATTACGTGGGATTGTAACATAGATCAATATTGCAGTTTACGTTGTTATTGCTTGGATAACACACAGATTCTGCAGTGAAGACACATGAAAAGCCAAGAATACAGGTAGGATAAAGCTAAAACACAGAAGTGTTTTTATAAATTAAATCTATGACTCTGTTAAACAAATTTTTAGACCTGATAGGAAAACATTTGCTGATTTTTATTAACACAATCATCTGAGAAACACATATCCCATTTACACTATATCGGTACAGTTTCACCCATATTTTTCCCTTTGGTACAGGGACTAGGAAGGATCTAAAGCTGCTTGCCAGCTTAAAGGGTGCTCCTTCTTTACCAGTTAGATGGCCACATAAGCAAAGGTTTATATAGCAGAGATACAATGTACACAAGAACTGCACAATGTGAGGGGTTTGAAATAAAGCCATGAAACTGGGCCATTCCAGAGCTAAGCCTATCAGTCTATCTCTACCTTATCTCCCCGTGTCTGGCTATTGCAGTAATCTCATACAAAATCATCCAAGGATATTTTGTCCCAAGTGTGCTGTAACACTGACCTGGAGAAGGCACAGTGCTGAATTAATAGATAAGCAAGAGCTTTAGCTTCCATTTTCATTGATTTTATGGACTTAAGTTAAAACCATTTAGTTATTTGAAGGCTTCCTTCTTCTTAATGTTATTTAAATATGTCTCAAGGATATAGCCTTCTACATGATACAGGAACATGGCTTGTTAACATGCAATATTACATTAATCAGTCATTGATTCTTGTTGCTTGTTATAATGATAATGTGCATTAAGACTGTTATAATGGATGTTACAGCAAAGAGGGAAAAGGATTTCCTTTCTTGCTGAAGCAGTAGCCAACACAAGAATTTTATTCAAATACAGTGTCAAGACTTTTCTTGTGGGCTTTATATTAATATGAATAGCACTACTAAAGCTCATAAAAGGACCAGCTATAGGACTGAGCTGAGGAGACAAGATTTTAACTGCCTTCATTTACAGTAAGTAAAAAATCACCTTCGCTCTTTTACACTTAAAACAAAGACACTGACTTGATTTAAGATGTTTTTCAAAACCTTACTTCCTATTTCAAATTAAGACACACCAAGGCTTCTGCCTAAAATTAGTCATCTATTTTGTCTCTGAATGCTTGCAAAAAATCACACAAAAATGTGCTCCAGGCAAACCTGCAAAGTCAGGCATTCCATACACTAGAATTGTGATGCATAATTCAAAGGTTATATCATATTGGGGATGTTGCTATCCCAAAAGCAGGCGAAAACTTCACAAAAGTGAAGTTATATCTATTTACCTTCTTCTACTTCCTCCCTACAGTACCACTGCAGTGCTGTTAGACAGAGTAAGCCAAAAGCTTCAGAGCCTCCCCATCAGCCTTGCTCAGTGAGATCTGCTATATTATGCGAGATGACCACATCTGTGTAGTATCCCCCTATTGGCAAAACACCCTCCAGGACATTTTACATCCTAAACCATAAGTTTAGCCAGAAAAAAGGTACCTGATGGTACAAGCTCCTTTACTCAAAACAGGGAAAATGGCAAATCATCTGTGACACTCATCCCCTTATTCATATAGGATAAATATATAAGCTCATTACTGCTCTTGCTTACTACTCTATCCTATTTCTATAAAACCATGTGGAAATGTTTAATGTCACAATATACTCAGATTACTTTCAGCTGTCTTAGTTGTAAGAGAAATGAGCCAAACTTGTTAAAAAATAACACTGTAAGTGTATATGTGAGTCTGTATGTGTCATACATACATGCAGAAGACACTTCATGTCTGTGTGCCAGCTAATTATTTTACTTCTACCACCTGACTGACAGAACATCTAACCAGAGGCTGTGCCTCCACCAGAGTTTGCAGAGTAACGTGTCATGTGTTCCTGCCAGAAATTCATCTCTTCCTGTAAAACGATCAGGTATTATGATTGTGACATACCACCTGGATTTACCAGGTTATTTTGTCTTTAAGAGGGATTCATTCAACTTCTAAAAGGTCAAACTTGAAACATCTGTGATGTAAACTGGTTGGGGTATCTGTGATAAAAAGGTAAAACTGTCATTCAGACAGCTCAGCAGACCTGAAAAAAATTAGAGAAGGAAATAAATGGTACTAATCTGCCTCATTCGTATTTCTGTTCTGTTTGATGTGAAACACCCGAGACGGGTTAATTTGGTTAGGTGGATATTGGTAAAAATATTTTGAGCTAACTTACTACTATTTTATATTAAAATACTATGACTTTTGAGCTTTTCCCTCCAGCTTTGATTAAGGAACATTAACTTCAGATTACATTTGTGTGCGCTTTAGGAGTTTTTATAGCCTAGACTGCACAATGCAGCATTAGAACCAAAGCAGAGACAAGGCAGGATCCAGAAATGTTGAAATACTGTTATCCACCATTACCAAGGGCAATGTGAGCTGTTGTCTGAGCCCTGAAACCATAGATGAATTCTATATATGAGAGAATAAATTTGGAATTTCAGCAGTATTTCAGCTAGTTATCTACACTTTTGGATGCTCACCTAAAACAAACAGTGTTATCACTGTGATGATCAGATATTAGAAAAAGGCGGCTATAAAGAGAGGTAGTATCATTTAATAGGCATGGCAGGCTAGTTAGAAAAAGAAGGCAGTTCTTTAATTACAATTTAAAAATTGTAATTTGGTAGAACTGATCAATATCACTCAATTAAACTGAAAGTTCTTTCCAACTTCAGCTTACCTTGGTATTAGCCGTTACTCTGACCTGAGGAAAGGACGCTTGTGTAAAATAATGTCTTTTCCCTACCGCGTCAGCAGAAAGAAATCGTGGACTAGCACTTACAATAAAGTAACCTGCTATTTAAAAGCTTTCATTTCCTAAAATATTCTACCAGTCACGCATTTCCCTTTTTTTTTCCTTAAGACAATAACAGGAGAAGTTATGGTAAATTGATATCGGTCACAAATCCTAAATAGAGAGTCAAGCTTTGAAAAGCTATGCAGAAAGAAATGAGCCCTCATTTCATTTTACCACACCACTAAAATTTCTCAATGGCCTTTTATCTGCATATTTTATATGCTCCCTGCTTCTTGCTGTTCTTTTTCTTAAATAAGGCAATACTTTCACTGCTATAGGAAAAAAAAAAACCACACAAACCCTGAATGCTATTTATTAACTGCAAGGAGCAAAAAGCTGATTCAACATAATAAGGTTATAATTGTGATAATTGAATGCTAGTGAAACAATTGTCTTACAGATTATGTTTGTGCTGACAAGAGTTCAATGAACTAAAGTGCTGCATACACATAGTCTAAAGCCATTTAAAAATAATCAGTCAGTGAACTGATGCTTCCAGTATTTTCCATACAAATCTAAACCAGATGGCAAATTAACTGTGTGTCAAGTTGTATTCCATTCTAAGGCAAAGTGTGCCCCTCCTAATTTGAATTAATATGAGAACAAAACATGCATATTATGCCATTTTGATCATGAATATCTCATGCCATAACAAAGTCATACAGTCTGTTCCTCCTTTTAACTCTTTAGTGATCTCCCTTTTAAATATTTTGGTGTTTTCCCACCAGAGAATGCCAGAAGAAGCCAGACTGGATTGCTTTGATTTTCCATAAACATCCATACAACTTTGTTTCATAGGCAGCACATTATGAAATGCAGTTAATATGGTAAGAAATAATCCAGTATTCTCCAGATAAATTCTGAGTAGCACCCAACACATGATAATTAACAATTATTATTATGACTTTTGCGCTGCCAATGTGACGTTTATCCACATTACTTATCAATTACCATAAAAACATTCTAGATTCATTTTAAAAATGAAAGCAGCATGAAGATACATTGGATTTACCTAGACTTACATTTAAACTATACAAAACTTTGAAAAACCTTGCCTAGAATACAGTGACTCAATGGTGTTTGCTTCCCCTCTATAGACACTGTAAGTGCCTTTTTATTTCAAAAGCTCAGAGTTTCAGTGGTTAATTAGAACTGGTGAAAACAGGTGTTTTTCAAACCATTATTTGAAAAGCTTTAAGAGAGGTCTTCAAGGAAAAGTTGCAAATTACCTAGTGACCATCAATAAGACTCACAAACCTCTATTCAAAATGCAAAATAGCCCAAAACCATTAGGTCTCTTCAGACACGTTGCAGATCAAAAGTCTGTACTAAAAACAAAACAAGTAGCCCTTCTAAAAGAAAGGGTGTACTGCACAACCAAATTCTCTGTCAGACAAGATATGGGAGAATACTATCCAGGTGTAATGGACATTATTCACACACATTTAGAAGGAAATATTTTTAGGATGAGGACAGTAGAGGAATCCCTATATAACAGCATATATAGAACATACAAAATAGGGGCTTTCATTAAGTGTTTAGCAAATGCAAGTGAGAATGGATCCAAAAACTGTTTTCTTTTTCAGCATTATCATTACTGAAGCTATAGCAAAGCTCACCGCTTCACATCAGTCAAGTCCAGCAACTTCAGGGAGCGTCTGGATCGCACAGCAGTATTGCACAGTCTCCTGAACAGCCTGAATCACCACAGAGGCAAAGGGAATTTCTAAACACATGGTTGGGTATTCTTGAATAGACAACTCAGTTAAGGTTGATGAGTCATCAAGATAACTGCAAACAGCAAAATGGAACAAACTCATCCATTACACAGCGGTGAGGAGCTGACGTTTGGGGAGTTCATTAAACTGCTGAATAAAGCTGTGATGTCCTCCCAACGCTCCCATGAATTCTGACCTGTCAATGGTCTCACAACCAGACAAGAAAAGTGAGATTCAAAATTGAGCTTTCTTCCTCCAGTGCTAGCTCATTGAATTATCTCCGCAATACAGCATGTCCAATCTCAATTAGCAAACAGCTTATCTCTGAACAGTTAAGTTCTCTTCGATACCGTGAATGCTGCAATAGCAACCTAACAGCCTGCAATCATCTCGTTGCAGGCTCGTTTTAACAAGTCCCTCAGCCCATCAAGCAACAAGATGTACAAAGATACTAGCAAAGTCTCTGAAATATTTGGTAAATATTTATGCATACTTAATTTGCCTTAGAGGAAGTGTCGTGTAATTAATCCTGACAGTTCTGAAAAGCATAGCATTGTCATACCCACAAGGGTTTTATTTTCCTCTGAAAAAAATTGAACACAAAGTTCAGCCTTATTCTTTTGCAAAAGTATCATTTACAAAGGCTTCACATAATATTCTACAAATAATAATTACTTGTATTCTGATAAATTATCCAAAACTAGTGCAAGAGGAAAAAGGTTTCCCAAAATCAGAAGAGGGTCTTGTTACTATCAGGAGCCTCTAAATCAAGCAGAACAAGTTGGTGATGTTTCTTAGAGAATTTAGAATAATTATTACAAATAAACTTCACAGTAGCAAGCGCTTTATATCCACATATATCTAATTTTACCAGAGGTATATAAAACACAGAACAACACACTAATATCACCGTTCTGCTGAGGGAATGGTGAAGTGTCCCCATGCCCTGAACATCACCACCCCCCAGTAACTCCAAACACATGGCCTGGCTGAAAACTTCGCTAATCCCAGTTCCAGTACCACCAGTAACTCTCACTGTGTCAGTGAGGCACTGTGGGAAAGGTGGCTTGTAGAGAGCTCTGTCCACAGCTGAGGGGCCACGCAGAGGTTTACAGAGCCTTGGAGTCAGAATAAGGGATCTAGAGAAAGTGCATGTTTTTTCAGTGAGGACAAGAAATTCACAGTCATCTCCTGGCACATCCCAAGAGATGACCGCCAGAAAAGCATTTAGCCACCTTACAAAGGGATGGCATCACCCATCTTCATTGTCATTTTGGAACAAGTTCTTGAGCAAGTATGGTGCTCTGCAGTTGACTACAGCTTAAACCTTTCCAGGTAGCAGTGTTGTTGGTTTCAATATGCCTTAGTGAGTAAAACTCTTCGGGTGAATGTTTTTTCTGTGGGAAAGTAATACTAGAGGCAGCTTTTCCCCAAAGTTCAGTGCTCACAGGCGGTGAGCTTGAACAGAAAAATCTGAAGTCTGTGAGAGGGCAGAAAGGACACAGTAAAAGCTCTTAAAAGGGAGAGGTACTTGGAGATCCGCTGGTAACCTCCACTTTTTGGAAACTACATGCAATCTAGAAACCTGCAAATGCAAAGTTTTAAAAGACAGACATAAAAGTCACTACTAGCAAATACAGCTTATGGTCTAAAAAAAGATAAGGAAACATGAGCAAGAGTTAACGGAAAACTCCACAACCGTTTCCTTCCACTGGAACTCTGGCTTATGTCTGTTTGCTGGGTTTTTACATTACACTATGCAATAATCGAAGGTCGTAAGTATAAATCCCATATTGCTTTTAGTTCACAGCTAAACCAAAATGAACGTAGGTGATGAACAGTCCTTGATTGTTTCTGTCAATCATTTTTCCAGCTGAAATGAGAAAAACTACACAGGGTTAACTGAGAAAGCAGAGTCAGAGCTCCTTTGATATAAATGGGAATTGAACTCATGGGACTGTGATACTGAGAAAGATTTTTGCCACGTGTTTTCATCTTCCCCAGGATTTTTTTAAATTCTCTAAGCATCTTGCAAAGCCCACATTTATTCTCTGGCATATAAGGAGTGAACCAAACCCACTGAAGTCAACAGGAGTCTTTTCATTGACTTTGATGACCCTCAGATCAGTTTTTTATAGAGACTGACAGAACAGAAATGGAAGGAAGATCTGATAAAAATTCCCAATTTGGTGCAGGCCATGGTCATTGCATTTTTACTTATGAAAGGATCTGTAACACAGACTTTTTGTTCAGTCATATGTGAAAAAACAATTTGACCAACTTCTTTTACTGTGGTAGATGTTATGAGCACTGGATAGTTATCTAATGAAATAAAATACATTAACCTTAGACAACTTGTGGAAGAAGGAAGACATGACCCCACATACATTTCTTCCTATTGTTGAACATATATTGTATTATCTATTGAAGAAAGTGAAAGAATCAGTGAAACACTAGATATTTTTAATTTTAACTGAAGTCCACATAAAAAAAATATACCACACTTAACATTAAAATGACTAATTTAAGTATGACAGCATGACAGAATAATATAGTTTAACAGAAAAAGCTTAAAATGAGAAAAAATAAAGCATTTGTCTTCAACAGTCACACAAGACATTCTCTATTCTGTTCATTCAACCTATTCTTATTAGCTGATATGGTTTAAAGATTAATATCAACACAAAACATAAATAACAAAAATAAATTTCAGATCCCCAAAAGCAACTGTCAATATTCTAGAACTAAAGTAGAGATCTTTACTTGCTAACATGTCACTTTCTGAAGTCATGCTTAAGATAAGCACTCACAAAAAGCACCAGGAACAGAATTATTAAATCCTCCAATTAACATGGGTCACCTGCTGTCCTGAAGGACACAGTCCAGGTTCACAGTTCTATAATCACTTCTGCACTGTGCCTGTGCACAGCTTCCTGACAAGTAGTGTACAGTTTTGGTAACAGTTGGTAAGGACTTCTCTAATTCTGGTCTAAGTACTTTAATATGCCTCTCACCCTGAATACCTTTCTTGCATTTTAAGGGAAGGATCATTTACAGTCCTTATACCCCGTCATAGCCAGGAATGGCTTTCCAAACTAAATATTCTGTGTCAAGGAGAATTTGTCCTAAGCAGGTTTTATTACACATTTTAAAGTAACTGCAAGTCTCAGGCCATTCCACTGGTCTCGGCAGCAGAAGCTGAAATGCCAAAGATACCCAAGAAAAGCAGCTATTTACTCTCCACCGAATAAGAAGCCATTCAGAACCCATTGTGGTGGTTTTAGGTTTTAAATTACTGGAGGATATATGGCTAAATTAATATTTCATGTTATTTTCTAACAAGATTTATTGCAGGAAGCTACTCTGTACCGGCGCAGAAATGGATGATCCTGTAATTTTACAGACTTATTCAATGTCTACCTTCTTAGACCATTGGTTACAGACGCAAATGCTAACTACATATTGACATCTTCAGGGACTAAGAGATAAGGCCATAGAATGACTGTGATTAACCCAGAGGTTCAACTCAGAGGTACTCTAGCGATACAAACCCTGCATACATGCTGAGGAAGAGCACATCCCCTTGAATCCAGTCAATCAATCTCTTTCTGAGTTGCACAAAGCTCTTTCCAGCTCCTTAAAGATCGAGCCTGATTTGTCTTGTTCTGTCCCGCACCTCCATTAGGTATTTGAGAAACAACTTTTATTTTGCAATACCAAAGTGCTCCTATGCTGCAGAACAGAACATCTCCTCGTGGCAAACCTCTGATCGCTTTTTGAACCCTGCAGTATTAGAATGGGAGAAGCCAAGTAATTCATCTTTTGCCTTCATGCTGAAAGATTTTTAACACCTTAGGTCTTGAGAAGGAGCAAGAAATACAACTCTACTTATTAGAAATCTGAATTAAAGAATAATTATTGAGACTGTTGGATATAAATCATTATAATGTCATTTAATAGCATGACAGTGAATAAGTATTTGCAAAATGATAGGGTTGTGCACATATTTTATCAACAGTAAACAGTTGCTCCAGCAAATCCTTAGTTCTTTTTGCGCAAAGATTTTTCATTTATATTTTGTACAGCTCTGCCTACTCCACAGCCTGACATTTAATTATGAATTCTCAAGAAGCTTTTTCTTCCATGTAAAAAGTTCCTTTTGTAGAAGGGCTTTGACAAAAGGACAGAAGGTCCCTATGATTTTGCCCGTCCTTTATTAAATCATGAGCTAACATAAGCAAACATCATCATCTGTCAGGATAAACTGCTCTATTACATTGGCACTGCCATAAACCCTGCTACTCAAGCAGCACACAGGCCTCTCAATCCTCCTGACAGTGTATTTTCATCAAGTTGACCCAGAGAGACAACTTTTTCTTCCTTCTGGGATCCTAAAAAGTAATTTCACTATTGATGTTCCGGTTGGTAGAGATTTTTATATCTTAAAAATGGGATAAGAGATTTTGAATTGCAAAGATTACTGAGAGTCTCTAATAGTGTCAGACAATCTTGCACATACATCTGCTCATCATTTATAAAAGTAATGGCATGCTAATGAGGGAAGTAACTGTGGGGAAATTAACTCTTGCCATTTTAAGATTCAGATTTTTCTTCAATCCCAACGTTTGTGATCTAGAAGCTTCATAAAAAAATTCAAATACTTCTACCAAAACAAAGCGTACAACTGTTTGAAAGATGCTGCTTTGTAAATGATCTAAGAAGTGTCCTCATTGTTGATTCAGTTTTGGGATATTTTTGCCTTTTTTATTTCTGAATCCTTACAGTAACAATGTCACCTAAATTATTGCCTTTGGGAGATTTTAGCAACCAAAAAGTCTAGCATTAGAGTATAGCGTGTATACAGCTCAGTTCTGAAAAATATAAGGCCCACTGAAAGTCTCCAAAGTCCTATTTGATGAAGTAAGAAAAAAGATACTTGCTCCTAAATCAGTTTTCAATTACATTTAAAAGTTGACTGCAGCTTAAATCCCATAGGATTTAAGGAGCTATTTATAGAAACTACATTTTGGCTAGCTTCAAAGTCTACTACAAAACTGATCTGTTTCCTTGTGTCAGTACTTGCCTCTATTTACTATTCTTATTAGTTAGTAAATGACAGTTCACTATGTCATAAATCTTTGGTATTACCTTGTAATTATCTTCTTGTTTTCTCAGATATTCCATCTTTTCTGCAAAGCCAGAGACTCTTGTAGAATGAGTAAAATAAAAGAATTTCATAATCCTAATTAACTCTGTAATACTAATTAGGCAATCTTGTACACAGAATTGTTCTATTTATATGTACCCGCACGTGTGAATTTTGGGAGTCTGGTGACTTCCTTATGGAAATTCTACTATAAGCAAACTACAGAAAAACATATGTAAATAGCATGGCAAATTAAATGCAGATGACTTTAAAAATGATCAATAAAGCAGGTTGTGGCACTTCAGTTTCATGTGTTCAAATTTTATTGAGCACTCCAATTTACGTGTTGTCATCATTAAGAGTTAATATTTACATGCTCCAATCACACTAAATGAGCAGGTCCTTAATTTCAGTGATTTTTCAGCAGTTGCTCTAATTTCTGCCTCTTCACTTGTAGCTGGCAGTTGTTCTCTTTTTGCTGAGCTATCATCATCCATCTGGGGAGGTGTATGTACACCTCTTCCATATCGCTGATACATAATAATTGTTCTTACTTCCCTAAATTTTCTTGTTCTGTTTTACTCAGAGAAGTAAAAATACAAGGAATTAATATGGACGTGCTTATAAACAGTAGCAAAACTACACAGCCCTAGACGTGTAAATGAAGGCAATACAAGAAATAGAGTGGAAGTCTCATAAAAATGAGATGGGGATTACTACCTATTGAGATGGCTATCATAAAAGACACAGACGACATGACGTTAATATCTAGATATTAAATGCAATATCTATTTCTCTCCATTCGTGCTTCTTCTATGCTAAACCCTCCAGCTATTGAAAAATAGCATACTTGTATCTGAGCAACATCACAGATGACATCAGTAATAATAGCATTACTACGTTATAGACATTCCTACACACCACCCTCATCTTAAATTAGTGCACTTCATCCTCATTAAGTTTGTTGCATCCCATTTCTGTGACTGCATTCACAAAAGCAGACCCTTGCACACACTGCAGACTCCCCTCAGAAATGCTCAGTGTTAAAAAGCTCTCAACACACTTCATGTCATACAGCACATTCCCAAAGTAATACCAAAGTAATTGATGGCGATTACAGCAAACTTTATAACACGGTGAAATAGACAGCCAGAAAATTTAAAGACAGCAATTTATGGGGCAGATGAGAGCGCAAAGCTCTCATTCTGCCACCGTGTCCATAATGCAATTGATCTCCAGGACAGAAACTCCAGCATCAACCAGCTTATCTCAGCATTTTGTTGACAGCCAGCCCATGAACAAAAGCTTTGGTGCCTTCTTTAGGACAAATCCATCCAGTCATTTTCCTAGCGTGGGAGCTGGGCTTTTTTGACAGCCAACACTGAAGCGGGAACAGAGAAACCTGAACATAAATGCAGCTGTGCGATACCAGCTTCCCACTGCTGGAGATCACCAACACAACCTATGGTTGAAAGGTCCTGGATAATTTTCTGAGAGAAGATCTGCTCCAAAACCTCACAGGCCAGCTCAGATCTGCCTCCAGAGCCAGGCTGCACCAAAAACTTTCATCATCATCCCCTCCTAGTCTGCGTAGGTTGAAGGAGACAGTATCTCTTTTTACACAAGCAGGTAAGTCCAACATTCTCCAAAGCCAGTTTTTCAACTTACTGCACTGTAGATCTGCTTCAGATCTCATCAAGAATACAACTATCAGAAAAGGGAACTCTCTTTTCTCTCATTCACAGAAATAAGTAATGGTATTCCTTTCTTTAAAAAAAAAAAAGGAAAATAATCATTAATTCAATGTCTTTATTATATAGATAAATTCAACACTTGAGGCACTTCAAAGGCAAGCTGACAAAGGCTAGCACCAAGCGCAACGGTGGATTTTGACCCGACAGTATTTTACACGACTGTAAAACTGCACTGCAGGCACTGTGCATTATTGCTGCTGACCCCGAGCACAGAGAAGATGCCCAGCTTTCACCATGGGGTGCTGCCGGGGCAGAAACAGAAATAGCTTCCAACAAAGCCATCAAGCAGGGACAGGGAACTTCTTCACAGCAAAAATCTCAATAGGTGGGAAGTGAGGCAAAGAGAAGGTCAACCCCAGCCCAGGGCCTGTTGGGAGCCCAGCACACCCCTGCAGCCATACTGCCCAGCCCAGGCCTTCCAAGGGCTTCCAGGTGTAAGATAGCTGGAGTTTAGGTAAAAGTAATAAGATTTTAACATTCAGCATTTAGAAAGCTTTACTACTGCCAGTGGTGAAAAGGTTCTTTCCTGTCACCAGATAGGTTGCAATTTAGCAACTGAAGAGAAAAGGCACAGGTAATTTGTCCTCCTGGGGGCTGAAAGCCATCTCAGAAGCAGCTCTTTGTTTGGAAACAAAACCACCACCGCCTGGGGAGGGCAGTGCCCACGGGATGTGCTCCTGAACGGCATTAACCCAGAGGCTTTGCCAGGACATGCTCACACTTCAGTAGAATAATGCTGACGCATTTCTCCATTCTTAATAATCTGGAGAAACAAATTCTCCGGCGTTACCCCAGAGTTTAGAGATTTGCAAAGGCAGACACAGCCCGACGCACCAGCGTGATCCACTTAACTCGAAGCAATTGTTTATCTCCCGTTTCCATTTTACAAGAGGGAAGAAATCCACACAGAAAGGTGAACAATCCACCAGGCCACCTTCCCTCTCAGCCCAGCTGCTCCCTGCACCACCATAGCTGGCACACCCGGGGCAGCACTCGCAGCAGGGCATTAGAACACACTTTTCTTTTTCCACAGGTGCCACATATCCCTACTCTGTCATGTTTCCACCTATAGATCTATATTAAAACCCCACTCCACGCCGCCCTTCAGCATGGCCTCCAAAGCACAAGCAAGAGCAGTGGCTGTGGCTGACAGGGCGGGCGTCGTCCTGGCAACCGCACTGGGCCCATGGCCCCGCAGCCCCAGCCGTGAGGCCATGGCCATGAGGGCCCCACCACCCCAGCCATGAGACCGTGGCCATGAGGGCCCCCCCAGCCCCGCTGCCCCAGCCGTGAGGCCACGGCCATAAGTGCCACCCCAGCCCCGCAGCCCCAGCTGTGAGGCCATGGCCATGAGGGCCCCACCACCCCAGCCATGAGACCGTGGCCATAAGGACCCCCCCGGCCCCGCTGCCCTGTTTACATGGTTTTAATGTCTGGCACCCACTTCTGTTGCCAGAGGTTTGTAACTTGGCTGGAAAAATGTGTCCCTGACAAAAGCGGGGCACAGAAGGGTCGGGCTCTGTTGATTTTACCCTCCTTTGCTGCTGTTTACAAGCTGTAATTAAAATAAAACTTCTTGCTCAGGAATGTGAGGAACCGAGCAGAAGTCGCTCGTCCTGAGAATTACACGGCTGTGAAAAGTTATATCTGACAAACCACTAGTTCACGCTATTTAACTGTTCTTTATAATCCAAGTAGTGGCATAAATAAGAAATAATAAAATCTGATAAGAGATTAAGGTCTGGCTGAAGCAGTAATTCCCTTTCAGAGAGATATAATCAACAGATTGAGGACATGGAGTGAAGGAGCTGTCACGATTTAATGGATAATGGAGCACAGGCCAAATCCTGCTCCCAGTTGTACTAAACACATTTTTGTTTTAGGTACAGAGTAGAAGGTTTACATGGTTTTAATGTACTCATTTTTCAGGTAGCTGTCCCTCACCTGCAGAAGAGGAAGTTTTGCATAAACCTGCGTTGTTGCTAAAACACTTCACTGAAATGAGCTACATCGGGAACATAAATTTAAGTAGGGAAAAAAAGCAGTAGGTATTTGCCTCACTTAACTGTACTTGTCCATAAAGCAATCCAAAATCGCTGTGGTAATAAGAAGCAGGAGCGCTGCAGCCACCATTTGGGGCCCATGAGGGAGAAGGGTGCCCGGCTCCCACCTCCCTGGGTCCCAGCACAGTGCCAGGAGCACCTGCGGGGAGCCAGGCTGGGTTTGGGGAAATTCTACATCACCTTGGAGTAACTGGAAATGCTTTATCTGCAGACAATCCGCTGCCCAGCAGGAAGACACTTAATCCCCTGGATGACTGACTAGCTGTACGAATTGGGAGAGAATTAGTCTTTCCATAAAATGCAAGGACATTGAGAGGTTAAACGTGGTGCTGTTAATCAAATGCAGCACTCATACTGTGGGTGTCACTGCACAGTGAATCAAATTATCAAGGGATGTTAAAAGCAAAGTGATCAGTTGTCTTCAGGCTCATGCCAGAAGTCCATACAAAAATAAGAGAAATATTTAAAAGCTTCCATTTGAGGAGAAATTAGACAGATATCAGAATTGCTGAAATCGTGTGGGAGGATTCATGACTGGAGTGTTTAAAGTCTCCAAATACACTCAGTCAGGAAGAACAGCGTGCCTAGCTAGGGCTGGGGAGAGAAAGCATTACTGCTTCCAATTATTCACACAACAGACATCCAGGCCCTGGAATGGATTAAAGTCCTATCTGACAGCAGCAATCATCAGCATTTGTTACAGAGTACTGTATTAGATCAAAGAGCAGGATTTAACATGTATGATAAAGAAAAACACATTATCCAAGGTGACATCAGTCTGGAGGACATACGCTAGCTACCTTATGCTGCCATCACTAAAATATCTCTAAAGAAGGTGTAAATTATCACAGCCTGGTTACATTTGCTGTTTACAGACACAGCTCATTCCCAACAAGACATACCCATAAATGTAAATGATAATTGGACTTCTTAATTGTTCCAAGGAAGGAAAAAAAAAAAGAAACCCAAATTATAATGCCATTATTGAGAAAATTGTTTTGCTTAAAATGTCATCTTGAAAAGTGAAACCTGCACTACAAAGTCTGTCTCTGAAAGTGTAAGAAAATTCTGACTGCATTGCATAAAAACTTGAATTTAAAAGATAGCTGGAAAGCACTAATAAAAAGAACTGTGGCAAATGGTGATGCACAATAATAAAGAAATTGAATCTATCAGTGAAGCATACATCCATTACAATATTAGGATTTTTAAAATATCAACAAAGATGCATAAAAATGATTATTACTAAGTAATCTTATTGATACCTGGGAAAACAGGAGATATGTGGATACGCTACATAATTAATTTTTTTGGGAGGGTTATCCCTACAGTAGTTAAAAACAAAACCAGTCACTTACTAATGGTGGGTTTTAAAAATTAGCAAAATCTTTCCTTCAGTTCTTCTATAAGAATTAACTGATTTCTAATACATCTTGGTATGCTGCAGAAATTCCAGAAAGCCAATTAAAGGACACTCTTTGGGCAAAAATTTTGAAATGCAAACCAAATGAATTCTGTACCTGCAAAACTCATTAGGCTGATTTTGATCCTGATCAAAACAGCAAGCAGCTGCCAAGTTAGCAAAGATACAAGGAATTCAAAGAAAAAAATTCACATCATTCACCTTGATTTTATAAACATGTTTTTAAGTCTTCTCAAAAAAAAATGTTATCAACTTTGGTTGACAAAAAAAGTACCTCTGCAAGACATTTAATGTTGAAGCACACAATGTTCTAATAAAAAATAGCACTACATAGAATTAAAGTGGCACATTTAAATGTGCTAAATGTGCACACTACTACACTAGGCTGACAACTCTAAGTTATTGTTAGATGTTCATTGCTCACTTGAGGTGCTGCTACTAGGGGTCTTTGAACATCTGTTCTTGGCCCTATACAATTTCATAGTATTTTTACCAGTAATTGAGGAAAAACATATGGTCATATAGCTTAATATGTAAGGTCTTGCAGAATTGTGAATACAGAAAGTGTTTGCATAGGCGAATCCTGATTGGAGTTTTCTATGCTGGAAAGCTCTGAAAAGGCCACATTAAAGGGATAATCAACTTCTCTATGAGAGCTAACATAGGTCCTAGTTGTATAAACAAATTATCAAGAAGGCATAGCTAAATGGTATTACAGCTTTATGAAATATTTATGATGCTATTCCAGTATTTTCTAGTTCTTGAACAGGTACTTTAAAAGAGTTGATTTTTTAAAAATACGGAGAGGGTTCTAAACATGAACCCTAAAATACCCATATCCCTGTTAGGTTCCTTCCCCTTCTCTGAATGAAGAATTTCTTTCTAGAAACTGCCAAACTGTATTTTCCAAAGAAAATAAATTATTCTTAACTCTGAGACACTTCTAAAGAGCAAATATTTTGCTTTTGAAATACACCTCATTGCACCAGATGGTGTGTATATATATATTTTTAAATGTTCCTGTGGATGAATACTCCCACGTCTTCCTTACAATAGCACCTTCATCACGGTTCAAATCATCAACACTCACTCAAAGGCACACAATTGCAAACTTAGTCATGCAAAAGAGTAGCAAAGTGGAGTAATGAGGAGCAAAGAATGCCATTCAGCTACATGAAACTCTTGTGCTTGTTAACATCCCTAGTAGCAGTGCTACTATTTAGTACTTAACACTTTCACCAAGAGCTAGAAACTATACAAAAAACTAGCATACCAAATATAGGGAAGTTTTAAAGTTGTACATATTTATCCAACAGACTGGAAAGTCTCCTTCTAGTTACTTCATGTTTTATTAATATGTTTAATGCACCCATATCTTTAAGTAATAAAGAACAAGCTTTGTATTGCTGTGCTCTGGACCACCCATTGTTTCACTGACACTTACATATACTGTAGATCAAGGCTCAGTTACCGCTTGTGCAGGTGTAACACCAATGACCTTAGTGGATTTCTGCCTAGTTTACAACACAGAGTAGGAAAACACCAAGCTTTATGGTCAGATTTTCAGCTGATCTCAATGAAGCTCAATTACTCTGTGTGGAGATATATTGATTTCTCAGCAGAGAAATCTTGACCCATCTCCTTCACTCAGCAACAAAGCCAAGTTTAATCTTTTTCTTCTAATCCATCTCTACATTTTTCCCTGAAGTTTCTGCAAATGGAATAGATTGGTGGTATGGTAACTCCTCCATCATGTCAACCCTACCTTAATTTTTTTCTTACCCATTTGTAAGCCTTAGTGTAAAAGTTGTCTTAGAATGAACATGTCTTTGCTGAAAATTAAACTTAAAAACTAAACCTCAGACAGCAACTCCCACAGAGACCTAAAATACTGACCTAAACTACAGTAAATGCTGTATTCTTTCATAGCTAGCAAAGTTGTCAGCACAAAGTAATCATTCAGTTGCATTCAAAAAGTGTTGTTGCATCACACCTGACAACCTTGTGTGGCAAAACCAGAAGAAATTTCCTCTGAGCCTAAAATGCCAGGCTGCCAGTCCTTAGCAATATTATTCAGGCCACATAGGAAATGGTCATCAAAGAAGCACATTCATTGCTTTCAATACCACTTACTGGTGCTTTACTATTTAAGCAGATTATTCATCTCGCAGCATAATAGCTCCTAGTCTCTGTCCCTCAGATACAGATAAATGCGTAAAACCCACACAGATAAGCTCTAGCACGCAGAAGTCTATACACTTCTGCCATGTCCACTAGAAGTGGATCAAAAATGACAGTAAAGGAGAGAAAGCCTGGTATTTTTTATTCCCTGAATACTCTGTTGCACACAGTAGAGAAACAAGATAGTCACGTAGCTGGTTATAGCTTTTCAGATTCTCTGGAAGAATTCCTACTGCCTTGAGTGCAGCCATAAGGTTAATTTGGTAAGGACCAACTGAAAAATAGGAATTATTAACAGAAAACTGCCATAGTTAACTTCTTACCCATCATCTTTCATTTCTGTAAATACAAGCCTGCACTAAATAATGAAGTAACATCATCAGGAAAAAAAATAATTTTTGCCATCACTATGCATTTTTCTTTTCAGTAACTTCTTGAATTGCAGACCCAGATATAATTCCTGCTTTCATCTCTCCTTGTCTAGTTTGTGCTGCAATGGTAGTGCTGTCTCAAGACTCTTAAGGTTTTTTACTTAACTAGCAAAGGATATAGAAAAGAACCACATCACAGAACGTAGAAAAAG
Source organism: Aegotheles bennettii (assembly GCA_013398125.1). Lineage (NCBI taxonomy): Eukaryota > Metazoa > Chordata > Aves > Caprimulgiformes > Aegothelidae > Aegotheles > Aegotheles bennettii. The sequence continues at coordinate 1,687,744 of VZRW01013250.1, forward strand.
AGCTTTGAAATTGTTATTCCTTTAAGAAGGCTGCTGAGTAATAATGCTAGTTAAATTATGCAAGGAACACTGCATCCTCCCACCGACACACATTTAATATCTCCTGAGATTTGGTGTATTACATAGTCAAATGGAAAATGTGAAGATTCTTTTATAAGATTTCTTTGTAAAAATGCTCCTGGAGATAGTAACAGTTCCATAGAGAGGAATTTAGTGACGGATAATTTTTCACATATATATAGCATCAGTATTAAAATGGAAATTAAGTTCGGAAAAGTTTTTTTAAAAAACAAAAAAACTTAGGATTTGGAATGTACAGTTCTTTTAGAAGTCCCAGTCCTTAGCCTCAAAAGTCCACGTTTGTGCAGTGCTTTTCAGACAAGGTGCTGCACGTCTTCATTCCTCACCAACACAATTTTTTGCTTTTTCATACCTAGCACTTCTACCATGATGTGAAGCATTCTTGCTGAAGCCTTTCATATAGACAAAATCTCTCATCTAAACAGAAATGCTGAGCTACGATGGCAGCTTGCAGCAGAATTCCTATTTAGCTGTTTATTTTTCCTCAGTGACAGATTATATTCTGTTTTGGTCTTCCCAAGATGTGCAGCACACACATCTTAGATCTTAATGGAAGAATATTCACTGAACAGTGATGTAGGCAGGAGTCAAAAGAAAAAAGCTGTGTAAATCTGAACTAAAATACTACAAAACTTTACTGAAAGTCCAGGTGAGTGCCTCTGCAGGGAAGCTGAGGCCTTTTTGTCCCTTCAAAGGGACTTTGGCAATATTTCGCAGAGATCCAAGTGATTTTAAAGATACGTAGTTACCTATACTTTCTTCTTTCTTTTCTTAAGAGAAGCTTTCTTCAATACCCTACCCATTCCGAGAGGCATACAATGTAGAGTATACTGATCAATGAAAACTCTGGTCTTGCAAAATTTAATGGCAAGATAGGAACAAGCCATGGGTATTCTGATACGAACTGCAACACAGAGTAGGAAAACTTACAACAGCTTTTGAAGAAGAAGAGAACAGCAAAATGTAAGGAAGGAGAACAAAGAGGAAGTGAGGGTTTCCAGGGACCACACTGGGGTTGAATCACACTGATAATTTATTTGAAAAGAAAGGGGGTGGGAAGGGGAACAGCAAAGGAAATCACAGCTCTGCGGAAGAAAATGGCAAACTTCCATTGACTTTAACAGGCAAGCATTCAACCCAAGCAAGCTGAAAAAACCCTTTAAACTGAATTTACATCCCTGCTGCAGCAGTTACTCAAAAAAAAATCTTGTTTTTCACGAGAAGGAAATCCAAGTGAAATATAATTCCATTTTGCTCATTTTTATTAAACACTAACAACATGATTCGTGACACAGTTGAAAAGTCACTAATAAGAGCTGGAAAAACTCCCACACAAAGCAGAACTCAGGCAATCATCATTAGCAGCAAATACTGAGAAAAATATGAAGTATAATGCTATTAGAGAGGACTGATGCAAACAGAAGATATGGCAAGCTGTGAAGTAATACTGATGCAAGTAAAGACACAAATTGAAAAGATTGGCAAGGAGGGTCACTTTGTAAGAAGAAAAAGATGCTAGCACACATAAATGAGTGTCTGATACAGTATTCCTTGAAATCAGTAGATGTTTTGAGCATGCTGTGAATCCAGCACTAGATACTAAGAGGAGTAAAACAAACACACCAAGAAAAATGTTACATTAAGGGGATAATCTGTTTTCATTCACAATGCAACTGGAGAAGGTGAAGTTTCTGTTTTACAAGAAAATGCCTCGATCCCAAGGAAGAACACAAGGCAAGCTATGTATCTCTGATCTGCGTAAAAATACAAAATTAATTTACAAGTTCCTTATTAAACCCAAATTATTAATTACTAAACACTAAAAATTAAATCACCACATGTCATTATCCTGAAATTATGCCTGTGCATGTGCATATTAAAAACTGAAGTACGTAAAAAGAGACATGGGGAAAGGATTAAAACATTTTCACATAAAAAATTATTAAAAGATTGAAAAAATTTTACTTCCTTTCATGTAATGTAGTCAGCCCCTTTGCTTTCTTTCCAAGATCTCAAAATGAATAAGGCATGCAGCTGATACAGGTAGAAAACATGTTGTTGTATTTAAAGAAATTAAAACATTCACTCAATTTTAATTAGCCCAATTATTTCTGTACAAAATCTGGCTCATCCATGTGTGCGTTAAGAAAATGGTTTTATATTAATGTACATCTGTCATAAACAGTGCAAGTCTAAATTGTATTTGCATCTTTTTTTCAGGACTGCTGTAAAAAGAGGGGGAAAAGGAAGTTATTGGTGCATTCAAACAGTGTGCATCTTGCTTTGTAATGTAATCTGTTTTTCTTTTCCTTAACACCTACACAGCTTATGCTCCTAGCTAGTACAGTTTAGAGAATAAATAAGGACCCAGGGTATTAACTTCCAAAGAAAAACTTGTAAGAAGCTGTTTGCAGATTCACATTTTGTTATTTCAGAAGATGATAGTCACGTTCAAGTTTTTGCTTCTTGAGACACTTAAACCAGCTGAAAGGATTTTTGTAGTTTCTAGAGTTCATATCTAAAGGTTCAATACAGCTACTGTATCTGTTAGTGTAAATTCTTTCCCTGCAGACTTTCATAAAGGAATCAGGAACAGTAAAACATAGAATAGAAGATGTTTTCTTTTGGAAATGAAAGTGCCTGTTGCACTGACTATATCCATGATAATCCTACAAATATGCAGAATAAGAAGAATCAGAGTGTGATGGCATGCAAGCTGATGAACCTCCATATTCCAGGGAACTGCCATGTGGAAATATGCTTAACTTGGAAAGAACAGCAAGTTCAAACCATTCTTGAGTTCAGTCTCTTAAAACTCCACATAATCACAAAACGTTTCTGAGATGCGACGGGAGACCATGGTCAGCAAAGAAACAAAACCACATCTATGAGTTCACATTCACAAATGGCACAACATAGGTGAGCATGTACAGTATGACTAACACACTGCCTCAGTACCAGCCAGAACAAATGTTAAACCATACCTTGAATGCTGCTGAATGGAACTTACCCTTGAGGGGCCACATATCAGGGGATGGCTGGGCTGGCAGTGGAAGGAGGGGACAAAATTTAGTGGAAGGAAAGAAAGGAGGAGGAAATGCCAGGTGGTCAGATTCAGTTGTGTATTTGCTAAATGAGAAGAGCATTGTCTGCTGTGCTGTTCTGAGAGAACTGGAAGGCTGAGTGGCCCAAATTCAACTCCTGCAACTATGGGCTGTCTTGTAAGCGAGATTAATTTCTTCCAAGCAAATGAAGCATAGTGATTACTTATGGTCCTCTTCATTTAACTTTGTTTTGCAACAACTTTGAGCAGTGCACTTATGAATTAAGCACCAGTCTTTTCCCAAATGGGAGAAGTGATTTTTAAATGAAGTGAATTATTAGAGTTGGCTTATACAGACGAGTCGCACAGTGAGATAATAGTACAGCCAGAAAAAGAATCACATGGGTCTTCTGGGACCAGACTGGTAGGGATGAGTTTGTACAGGAACAGCAGCTGACTAAAACTGAACCCAAGGGGGATGGACACCATCCTGACTAGTGAAACACTAGCCTACAGACATCATTACTTGTTTAAGTACGGACCTGAAAGACAGTCAATTTATTCTGCGCTTCTAAGTGCTCCAGGATTCCTCCCTAATGCCCGGTTTGGCATAGTTTCCCAGTTTACAGGAACATTTTAATATTTCCAGTTGAGGACAGTCCTTGTTCTGAAGGGCAATAACCTGTTCATAGCTAAGTGTGCTTTTGTCACCTCACATTTAACAGCCCAGAGTATTTAAATAATCACTGGGAAGTCTGAGACCAGGAAGTCCCTTCCAGAATACACCTGTACAGGAACAGACTGTTCCTCAAGGCTGGCAGGAACATTCACAGTACCCAAGCAGTACTTCAGACCTCACTACTGGATTTCTTATGCAATCAGTTTGAATGCACATTCAAAACCACATACAAACCCTAGCAAAAGAAAAATAAACAACAAAATTATCTTAATACATTAACATCTCAAGTTTCTCTACAAAGGGAATCGTGCCTCACACAGGCTGGTTACACTGCTTACTGCTTCTCAGGAGAACACTGAACGTCTGCAGTGATGAAGACAGTATAAAAATGCCCAAACTGAAGAGAATGGAATTGGGTCATATAATCTCAAACCCTATTAGTTTTCTACCCCACATTAAGCCTGCTAACATCTTGCAATTATTCTTTGTAATTGTATATTCTCAATACTTTTGTAGAACATACCTATTTTTAAAAGTGCCGATATGTTTTCATATGGAAATATTCCAGTACCTATATCCCTATCTATATTTAAAAAATAAAATGGGGGGGGGGGTGTGCAGTTTTAAAAAACCCTACAAGTTTAACTGGCACATTTTGAAAACTTTGTTTTCTTCTGGAAAGAAGCAAAGAGAAGGAAGTCTGATCTATGCAATAAATCTTATTTCCTGTCTTCTGCTATTGTACATTAGATGCTAGTCCTTAATTTCCTTACATCTTATAGGCAATACAAGGCAAATAAACTGCTCATATGCAACGTGTAGTTCTAATATTATCCTACTTCTCCTAATCAATAAAAAGCATTCTTAGTGCAAGCTTCCTCTCAGTTTTTCAGTAAATACAAGTTACATACATTTGTAGAGTGATGATGGTGCTCTGACTGTAGTAGGTTTCTTTTTCTAAATTGGTTAGAAAGCAAGGAGTAAAGTGTAACAGGGATGGGCAAAGCCTGTGCAAACTCCAAAATCACAGAATGGTGGGAGTTGGAAGGGACCTCTGGAGATCATCTAGTGCACCCCCCTGCTAAAGCAGGGTCACCAAGAGCAGGTGGCACAGCATCACGTCCAGGTGTGTTTTGAGTATCTCCAGAGAAGGAGACTCAAATAAAAAGCAACCCCTTGATCTACCAACATATTATTCCAAAACATGTGCATTTCACCAAAGCCAAGTTTTAAAATACATAAACTATTAGAAGCTATATTATTGGATTTGCTTGCAAAGCTAGTATGTTAAATTGTTAAAGTTCACTACTTTTCTTTTCTGGGGCTGTCCTACAGGTGAAAAAGGTGTTCAGAAAGAAGAAAACTCTACATCTACAGCACAAGGTTATCGAGAGAAAGGGCATTTCTCCCAAGTGGAACTAAACTGCATGCCCAAGAAAGCAAAAGTGAATGAGCAACATGTTACCATAATTAGTCTCAAAATTTATACAGCATAAATAGAGCTGTATGACAGAGAGCATGTTCTGTCTGCGGCAGCACACAGAGCTTAAAGTACACTCTCATAGCTCAATACTTTTATCTCTTCCTCACTGTATGATGCTTCTTGGCAACCCCACAGTTCAGTGCATTCCACACACTGCAGAACATAAGAATGGAGGAAAAAAGGTACTTCACACAAAAGAAAAGTCAGATGGCAGCTGTGTGAATTTAGGGCAAGAAAAGAAAATTATTTAAAAATTTGAGGCAGGCAAATTCACAGTTAAAGAAGAAGCATGGCAAATAAGAGCAGAATATGAACTGAGTGCAAAGAGACAATGGAGAGAATAAATGCATCTCTGTTGATCTCTGCAAGAAGCAAAGAAGAATTTGCGATTGGAGAGGCAAAAGGCGGAAGACAACAAAGTGCAGCTGTAGGTATAAAGGAGCATGTAGGAATGGGTAGGAGAAACAACAAATGCAACAAAAACAAATTCTGCAACATTCCTTTGACATCACTTTGCAGAAGTGATGAAACACAACACTTCTGTTCTCACACCAGCCACAGCAGAAGCACCTACATTTCTGTAGCCCAGAGCTGATTTCCTCCTATAGACCACTGCAAAAGACAGACAGCTTTCCTAGGCAGCTTTTTTCCTTGGAAAGCTTAGTATCTCATGGAGCCACAATCAGCTTTCCACTGGTGGAGCACCACAGCATTCACAGCATTCCTGAGAAACGCTCCTAGCAAGACCAGCCAAGACCATTTTTCTAACTCTGCTGTTCTTCAGCCTCCTGCAGGTTCAGGGTAGAAGAACCCTGTATAGTACCTACCGCTGGCACACAGATGTCGTCTTCTCAATTGATGACATTCCCCAGTATTGCTACTTCACACAAGTGATAATCCTGTCTCTTGCACAGACTGTATATTTTGTCTGTGAGATTATTCGTTTCTTATCAGTTCCACGTAGCGAGTGCTTTTATCAGTCACTTTGCACTGGGATAAAAAATATCTTGTTGGCAGTTGATCTAGTGAAAGAATTAGGAGAACCACCTCAAAGTGGCAGGTTACTCTGAAGTTTGATCAGCTAACACAAATAATACAGACCCAGCTGACTATTTCTGCAAGGTTGTGGCTCCACGAAATTTGTGAGGCAAAAGATAGAATTCCTTTGAGAAGGAAGGAAAGAAGGGAAGAGAATATCAGAGATTTAAAATAGTGTGCTTCAGTCCTGGAAAAAGATTTTCATTACTTTTTTGTTGCTAGTGATATTTTTCACTTTTTTAGAAACCTTTCAGAGGTCCATACAAGGATAAAATTAACACTTCAAAATACAAAAATTACATCAAGTTCAGCTAATGAATGAAGGTACTTGTTAACTAAGAGTTACTCTGGCATCACAAAATAAAACTACATTGCTTAAACTTACTTTTGTCAGGGTAGGTTTTGTTTAATCTACAGTCCACAATAATGGAGTGGAGGGACAGGACTGAGAAGAGGTTAAAGTCATCTGCTCATCAGAAGTCATTTTATAAAAAGTAAATTGTAATGGTAGCTGAAGGGAAAATCAAATACAAGAAATTAATTCAGGCTCTGCAATCGAAGCTGCAGTTCCATTGATTAATGTCTGCTAAAATAAACTGCTGGATTGTAGACTTTTTCATTTATTGTCTTGCCCATGTTTTGGTTGCTATGATATCCTTCTGAAGATATGTGGCAATTACCCATCTGAGAGTCACAGGCAGGCAAAGGACAGAACAAGCAAAAAACCCTAATTAAAAAGGATTATTAGCAAATAACCCATATTGAATTATTATTGTGCCTTTACTGAAAAGCTCTTAGAAAACCTTTGCACCTATTGATGGTAAATTTCTCATTCTACTCCATTAACATAACAATGTCCCTGTCCCCTGATTAGACAGGGCTGAGTATTTTCAGCAGGCACAGTGTCTGGGAGGTATTAAATAAGCAGAGGTGGAGTCACATTTTGCAAAGATGGGCACAGAAGCGATGGAAAGCTCAGGACTGAGTACTAGAGCACAGGCATCACTACAAACTTAAGAAAATAGACATAAATTTTGCTTTCTCCTGCTCTCCATCAGTGCCATCCCTACTGCCATTAAACATCATTCCAACCAGCTCCAACCAGTGCTTCCCGAACTCTCAACGCACCCACCAACCTGCCCAGAAGCAGCACGCTCTCATCCACCCTGCAGACAGGCCAGCTCCAGGACAGCCAGGCTGTGTGGAACTGAGCTCCTAGCTCCAGTTAGTGCTGGCACTGAGCAAACCAAGCTGCCTTCTGCCAATTCACACATTTATGCACTAGCCCGAGTCAGCTACACTTGCATTAATGGGCACCAGCTGGGCCAAATGGCCACCAGCTGCAGGCACAGGCTGAAGATAACAATGATGCTCAGGTGGAAGAAGTCATGACACTATTTAGGCTCTAGGACATTTATTCCCATTGATGGTGTGAAAGGAGAAGACCCAGTTTACTTCAAATCCCTCATTAGATTTGTGTTTAGATGAAAAAAAACCCCACATTTTTTCTTGTAAACAGAGCACTGGAAATCACTAAAAAATCAAACCTTACAGAGCTATTATTTCAGCAACACTTTTCCAATAAACTCCATTTTAAACTAAAGCCACTGAATGACTTCAGAGAGATCCTTAAGTTACGGAGCTTCCCACCCATATGCAACGTGTCCTTCCAAACAAAAGATTGCTGTCTTAAACAATCTCCCAAGATTGTTTAAGAAAAAATTAGAACCTTTTGGAGGCTAAATTTGAGCCCTGAGTTGATATATACCTATTTTCCTTTAACTATTATTTACTTCTTTGGGTTCAAAGACAGTCCTGTAATCTCCAGTGAGCCATATTTCATTCTCTTTTGTGTGACTGTATCAGGCTTTGCTCTTAAGAAACAACAAGTAGTTATGCTTTTAAATAAATACAATTTAAAAAATTGCTATGTTCAGGCATCTGAATATTCCAAGGGGATTTTTGTCCTATTGCTTCTAAAAACTTTTCAGGAAAAATTTCCTATGAAAGCTCATTATTTAACACTACAAATTATTGATCAAGATTTCCCTTACATTCTAACAATCTGCATTTAGCTGTTGTGTTGGAAAAGTCACTAGATTGTTGTGGAACCAACCCTTATTTGAAAGAGATATCAGCATCATTTTGGAAATTAAAAGAATCTAAAATATAGATGCTGAGTCACAGCACAAATGCCCCGAGGTTTTCAGTTAGCAGCTGTAGCATTTGGAGAAGAGCAATGCCTTCACTGCTCAAAAACACACAGCATCAGCCATTTGCTGGGCACTCGTTTCCCATAACTGAACAAAAAAATCTGAAAATCACTTGTATTTGCCCACACGCCATACCAATGCACTCACGAAAGCAAAGCTAAAAACAGGCATGACATCTAGACTTACAGAAGTGTCTGTATTTCCACTTGGCCACTGAACATATATTCATATATAAATACACATTATATATATATATATATGCATGTGTGCATATGTGTTTGCACAGCAAGGTGCCATTAAAACTGAAAATGGGTCACTGTTCCCCAGGATGCAATATTATTGTTGAGTTAGTTGAGACCATCTGAGGACAGAAGTGAAGTAAGGTCTGCAAGGAGGATTTTATTAGAACAGGTAATGTGGTTGCAAGAAAAAAATGAGACTCGTAAAAAAGCTTGTCTTCAGGTTTGGTACAGGAGCAGTAACCTTCAAGCGAAACACGGTTAAAGACAAATTGTTCATGTTCAACTAAGTCATTTCAAGAACTCAGGAAAAGAGATGTTCAGTATTCACAGAAGGGACTAAAACAAGATGATCAGGAATTTAGTCCAACAAGACAGGGGAAAGTGACAGGAAATTGTTGCCTCTGGAATACAAGAAATTAATGGAAATCAAAGTTATAATGTGCAATAAAACCTCTGTTGAGTCCCTGGTTTTAGTGTCCAATACATATGATTACTCTCCTAGCATAGCCTCTGGAAGGTATTTTGTAGACCTTCCCTAAGGATTTGTGAGAGAGGCTGGAAATGGAGCGGTTGTCTTGGGAAAAATATGATTTTGATATTTTTTCACCAATTGTCTGGGTGAATTAATTTTAATGTGCAAGGATTCTTTTCACCCACAGTTTCCCTGAGGACCTTTGGTGCACTGGATGAAATATGTTGCAGTCTGAGATAGACAGAGTGAGGAAAAAGTCCATGAATTTTGATAGTTGTGTTATGAGAACTATTTCTTACAGCAGTGGTGGAAACGCGTTTGCAAATGTTACGCTTGTTGCTCTGCATGAGCATCACATTACATCAACTACAACATTATTGTTCAATCTATAAACCTTTCTTTAGAGTGAAATCAAGGCACCAATACCAGTTTACAACACTGAAATTTGAATCTTATTTTTGAATATGGTGATGACAGTGGAAATTTCACCACTGATTTTAATGGAGCTGGCATTGCACAAGTAGGATACAGCTTTATTCCCCATACTATTCATTAGACATAAAACCGACTTTATTCAGTGTTACACTGGTGTGAGAAACGATAGAAGAAAACAGTGACACTGAATAACGGTGAAATGATATTGCTTCAGTTATATCTACACATTATAATGTGTTTTATAACAATTTGTTAGAGCAGCATCTGTTATGAATTTACTAAAACAATTTGAATATGCTTTTCAATGAGCCGAAGAACCGAGCTGCACCTATTAATCATGAAATATGTATCAACAAATAATTTATAAATGGTACCTTTATGCAGAGCGCTGCCAATTAACCAAACAGTCACTGCATTCGTAATTGTATCAGTCACCTCTAAACTTTCAGCCTTTATCATGATTTCAAATACAGAGGCAGAGAAAATGAATGAAAAGTAAGTTTTTAGCATAATAGCTTCACACTGACTTTGATACTCTCTGGCATCACTGACAGTTTCCTCAGGAAAAGCAATTCTGAACCCTTTAATGTAAAAAATATATGTATTCCTATTTCACACCCCACAGCTTTTTGAAGACAATCATAACTCCACACTGTAAATACAGTAAAATAAAAACAGGTACTGTGTACCTCTACAAAAGAAGTAAGCCAAGGCTGACAATAATTCTGCTACAAGAAAGACTATATCCTATAATTTGCTATTTCTACAGATTCCTTCTTCTGCAACACAGGTAGAAATCTGTACATTTTTTTCCAGGGCCATGCCCTCTCCTCATCTTCCAACTGCGTAACAACCTGCGCAATTACATGCACTGTTCTGTCTTCCAATCCCACTCACCATAGCGAGATGTTTACTTCGAAACCAATGTAGAAACATTTGTACAAGTAACTAATTCAGGAAAGCTCTCTTTCCTACTTTGTTTCAATTAAACAGACAAATAATTGTGATCAGCCACGTTAATTCAAGATTAAAATTGCAACTGTAAATACCCGGGTCACATTTAATGGTGACGTAAGTAAAAATTATCTGCATACATTTTTAATGTAAATTGGTGTTATTTGCATGTCCAAAAAGGAGGAAGAATGGTAGCAAACAAAAAATGCAATCAACTATCTCACCTTAAAGCCTCATGTTGGTTTCCCTTCCCTTCTACAGAAAAGCCCTCTGGCCTCTCAGCATGGAAGCTGAGCTAACACTGACTTCCTGATGCGTAAGATGCAGCTGTGATATTTAGCTAATTGAAAAACATGCTTGAAAGTGCATTAGTAAATTTTGAAAAGATTTGGCTATAACAAGGTGTTATTCACACAATCTCTGAATTTAGCCCCTAACGTTTGCAGTGTTTTTTATCAGCAACATCAGTTTGGCAACACTGCAAATTTAACATTTATTTTATCCTCCAATTTTCATAATCAGTTCATTTGGCTTAATTTGGAACTCCTGTTATTACAAAATATTCACCAAATACATGCAGCTAAATAACATTGATTTTTGAAGTGTATCTGTTGCAATTTCTTCAGCTTACATTAACATACTGTGGAGGGTGTTGTCATCTGCTTCCAACTGATGTCAATGTGCAAGGTTATAGTTTTGTGTAGACTTGAAACCACAATGTATATGTATATCTGTATGTGTTTATGAGTACACACGCAAATAAAAATACATATCTATATCCAAAATAAACAAAACATACACATCACATACATTCTTGGTGAAAGACTGGTTAGGCTTCGGATAAGGGGAATGCAATTGTGGCATGTGTTATTCTTCTCACAGTATGAAACAATTAAGAAAAATAATAACAGAGAGCCAACAGCAAAAGCACCCAAAGGAACAAAAAATTCTTGAGAACATGAAGAGAAACCCAAACAGAAGATGCATCTACTTCATCTCGTAGTACAACTTCATTTTAAAAGAAAGATATGAATGAAAAGTCAGTGAACGTGTAGATTGGCAATTGAAAATCTCTGTCATTACCCTACTTACCAAGGGATTTTTCATCTAGTTGTACTCAAAGAAGACATTGTTTTTTAAAACCAAGGCAAAATTATAAGAAACTATTAGGGAGCACTTTAAGATAATATTTTAAATAATAAATTAAAGTATGTAAATTCCTTTTTGAACATCTCTGATTTTATGTCCTATAACACCACCCAAACTGCTTCAATTAAATTTCCTGTAGTGCCTACAAAGTACAGAAATAGTGCATTTTCATGGAAACTTTAGATGCCTGTATAGCATCCATGACCTACAACAACTTTAAGCAGCCATTGGAGAATAAAGATACCTTATAGGCATTTCCAAGCTCACTACTGAATGTTCCCACCAGCGGAGCACGTTACTGTATTATAGGAGTTATGATAATTGTTGACTCAAAATCATTTTCTAATGGCTGCTTTGTAACTTGGCATTTTCAAATCATTTCAATCACTTTCAATATAGACACAAGCAGTGAGCGGAGGAAACCCTCTCACAAAATGGTTTAAAAATCTTTCCTCTGATTTGTTTGTACTTTAAATAGCTTAAAATAACAGATGCTGGGACTCTAAGCATTTTTCTCTAAGATCTTTAGTCATGCAATAGAGGCAAGCCAAAAAAGTGAACTAGATTGAACCTCTACCAAACTAAAGTTAGTAACGGGCTGGAGGCTAAAATCATGTCCACAGTCCCTATCAGCACACAGCTGATGAATGTGCAAAACTGATGGTGTATGAAAACAAAAAAATCTCATTTTCATTTTAAAATCCATTTACCAAACAAACTAGGTATTCCATTCACATCAGTAAAATCGTCATTAGCAACAGTAAGGCGACATGGAGTTCACCCAGAAGAAGGTAGGACATCTTGATGGAGACCCCCTTAGGCGATAGGCTGGGCTTCCAGTGTTGATGCAGGATGCAATGGGCAAATAACAACACTATTCTAAAGAAAAACCTATTGCATACCACCAGCAAATACAGTAAGAAACAGCCCTGATGAAAGGAATCTGTAAAGACACAAACAGCAATGGAAATGCAAGATGACTTCGTAAATCTCTTCTAATTTCTAAAAGGTCTGAGTATGTTACCAAGGGTTTAGGTGCCTGCTAACACTTCTGATATGGCTCAATTACTAACATCACCAGGACTACTTTCCTTTTTGCATGTTCCCTGCTCCTTATCTTGTCCACTTGTCTCTCTTGCCTTTTACAGTCTTCAATTTCTTCGTCTCCTCATTCCTTTTTTTTTTTTTCCCCTGTCTTGGCCATTCAGCTCAATCATACAAAATGCAACAATATGGGAAGCTACAAGGCACTCCCTTTCATCTGTTTCCTTCCTCCCAACCCATTTGTACTCCTTTGGGCACCTTTACTACCTTGAATTGCAGAATTGGATAAAATTAACAAAGAGTAGGGAATTAACAAAAAAGAGAAAAGCCAACAATTTTTTATTCAGGAAAATACTTGGGTGACTGTTTTCCCTGGGATCCATCAAGAGTGCCTCTCCGCAAACTCCTGTCACTGAGGGATTAAGACACTGTGATCCTGATGATGCTGAATATGATGCTGAAAACAGAATGTGCAGAGTAAAATGACATTTCTAGTTCTGACAGATGGCACATTTTTTTCCTCTTTAGGATTATTTTTTCTAAAAAAATATGCATTTTTAGACTTCAGAAAATTAATAAACAAATGAAGAATATCTTTTATGGTTACGTTTTCATGTGAATGAAAAAATGCAAAGTAATTAACTTTTGCTTTTGTGATTGATATATTTTGTACAGCTACCCAGACCTCTCTTGGGCTGTCTGTTTGCTCTTAGTCAGTAGGACAATGACATCCTGAAGTTATCATTTCTCATTCATTTCATTGAATGTCATTCTTAGGTAGAAGGGAAATTAAGTGATTAAACAGGAAGACAACTGAGCTGTCACTGGAAAATTAATTTTTTCAAATTAACTTTAGACAAAGGGTGCATAAACTCTAAGTTATGTTGATGAAAACAAGCAGTTTCTCCATAATAAAAATGTAAATGAGGCCATTGATCTATCAGTTATTATGACAGTCTAATGTCTCAGAAAAACTTGCTGTGATTCCAAGCAACATCGATGCAATGATGAATACATATGGCAGCAGATCAATATGGTAATGCATAACTGAGTACTTATAATGCTTAAAAAAACCCTTTTTATCAGGTAATTTTTAATATGAACAGCTTCTAAATGCAAGAGCTTTATCTGTCACTGTTAATTAAACTTGTACTTTGTCAACATACAATAAACCATTTATTATAGTAAAAGCCACTACATTTCAAACTACTCACAAATTACAAACCATAATTGCTAGGATTATTTTAATTCCAAGTGCAGGCAGCAAAGCCACCTTCAGATTCAACAATGGTGAGATAATTCTGGAGTGTAACCATAGCTCTACCTCACAGTACATTGGCTTTAGTATTGGCAGCAGACAAGCTGTAATTTTTCACTTCCTAATTAGATTTAGCCATTAATTTAACTGTTCTATCATATTGGTGGGATAGAACAATCCTATTTGTTTGGTCCTTTTTTTTTTCCTCCTCGTTTCTACCAAATGAAAGAAATGCAGTAAATGAGAGAAAAAAACGTGAGGGTCTGAATATACAAAAAGACTGGGGCACTTCCACACTGATCATGTAATACTGAACTTTTAAGCAGCAAACTGCAATCTGTAGCATTTTAAGAGGTATCTTCTGATAGCATATGTGGGCAGTTTAGGCATCCTGAGCGGGATTCGCAGTAGCCAACACACTTGAGTATCTACTGGGGAATGCTGAAAAGGTGAGTGCCATAAATCCCACCTCCCCATAAGATTTGGGTGCCTCAGACAGGAATTTGAGTACCAACATCCTCTGTGATCTAGGGAGCAGATGGGCTCCAGGCACCCACCTGAAACACTGCAAGAAGTTCATGTTCCACACTCCTCTGCTTCTCTCTTAGATGCTGCCATTCACAGAGCAGAGCAGTGTTGTCAGGGTGGGTGAATGTTTCAAGACCAGCTCAATAACAAGTCAAACAGATCAGTTTAAATCATCTTTAATGCTGGTTCAGGCTAACGTGGCTGACTCTGGATCGACAGGGAGTAAGAACGTCTGCTTTGGAGGTGGTAATCGCTTACAGGGAGAAGGGAACAACACAAAAAGGCAGCATAGTGGTTACTTCTCACATTGCTACAGCCAGTCTCAAAATAATCCTATGCTACACACCTAAATCATTCTTTTCAAAAAAGTGAGTGGGGATCATTCTTATAAAAAGCACAATGGAAAGAAGCAATATGTGTCACTTTCACACGCTATTGAGAAAAAGAGGTAAATGTTCCACATCATTCTCAGCATGAAAGGGTTCAAATTCGCATCTTTTACCCATTTCTGTGGTGCTCCAACCACCTGCTCTCCATCAGAAACACTCTCTACACTCCACAACTGTGTGGAAAACATCTCAATGTTAAGATTAACTGGAAGCAAAGAGGGGCAGAATAATCTCCAATCTGGGAGTTAGAAGATGTGTTTACAACAAGCAGGAAGAGGGGGTTCGGTGCTGATCCCTCTTCTGGGGAACGCTCATAGATTTTACATGGAGGATTTTGTCCAGTGGCTGTTTAAACCATACTTGGATTAAGAACTGGACTGAGATCTCTGCTGACCCAGGCAACTGCCTCAATGACTGAACTGCAGACATACAGTGTCTGTTCAGTCCAAGAACCTGGAGGGGTTCCTTTTTTGCAGAATGATGGAGATGTAACTGGAATGGACAATGCCCCCTGTGCTGAATACCTAGGGCACTTTAATGGGAAATGAAAGGTATGAATTTGATCTTCCTGAGGCTACAAAGAGCCCAGAGTTCCAGTCTTGCAAGCCTGGATGAGTTCTTTATCTACTGAAATATTGTATACATTTCAGAAGTCTGGATTTGGCCATTATATCCTGTGCAGTCACCAGATCAAGCATGCTTTACTCAACAGGATTGCTAGGGAGATGTAGACAAAACATCACTTTTCTTGAGGATCCCAAATAGCCTTGGGTTTGAGATGAACCTGTGTCATGGAGTAAGCAGCACTTTAGGAACACAGAGACATTACTGAAAAAATAAATGAGTCCATTCGTGTCAGGCAGGGGATTTAAAAGTTCATGCCTATGCACTTAAGAGTCCTGCATTTCATAGAGTCTCCACCTGAGATGATTGAACCCACAGCTCTAGTTGTGATGTTTTAATGTTCTCCATCTTCCCAGGAAAGTTGTAACTTCATGGAAGTATTTGTAAACAGATGTAAATGTCTCCGTTACAGTACAGTCATTAAAACAGGGGAAATCTTCCCTCAAATCTAGTGACTGAACAACCCCCTTTGGATTTGTTTCTTAAATAAATCCCTCAAGTATTTGTACTGTTCTGTCTTGAGAATGAAAATACATCTAAATTAAAATTTACCCAAGAGTCAGTAACCAGATTTTGGGCATTGCTAGATCAACATCAGGACCTGCTAATACAGGGTGAACAATTAAAAATGCTTGGAGAATTTGCCTTGGTACAAGAAAGAAAAAAATATTAAGTATTTTCCTGGATTTTTTTAGAACTATCGTACCAAGAGGTCACTGACAGAGGAGAATGCACACTGCAGCACCAACAGACACCCTTGAAAATCTGTGGAGGACTTGTTTGGAAACGTGACAAGCAGAACTGAACAAAAGATATATAATTTTCCATCCTGCACACAGAGAAATGCATCTCATAGTCACTTCTCAGTCACATTATTATTTTTCCCCACTGAGCATTCAGGACAAGAATCTCATTGTAAAATCATTCTGAAATGTATTAGTTTACAAGAGACTTGGAACTTATGCCAAAAGTGCCAAGAAGCACTCTGGAGCTACAAGCAACAAATCTGTTAAATGTCCCTGACACACAGTCCCTTGGATTCATATAAAACCTCAGCTTTTATTAATTGTGAGACTCGCTAAAACTGAAAATCACGAGAGGGGTTGCTCCAGAGACTTCAGGACAGAGTGAGCAAGTACCAGAAAGCTAATTAATCCTTAAGCATAATCATAATTCACCCAACCAAAAAAAAAGAAGCAAGGTCAAACAATGAGTTTGTAAATCACTGAAAAATGTATAAGATTATGTAATAGACTGTCATTGCCTCGAGGCTTTGCATTTCTGATTGAAAAGGCACAGGTGAGGTGTCCTACAAATCATTAAAGCCTGTGCCAACAGAAGCTGTATTCTTAAATCTGCATCTTGCAAACCCAAATGGTTTTCATTTGTTAATTATTAGTATTTTTCCATTAAAATTTAGAGATATCACATCTATTATTGGCACAAGGGAAGAAAAAAAGAATACAGAGGGAAAAGGAGGAAAAATAACAATACTATGTGATTTAAAATGAAACATCATCACTGCCACTAATTGCTCTCTCAATCTGAATTGATAAAACTGTAAGATTATCAACAAGACTCGATACAGGTAGAACAATAAAGCCTAATTATTTCTCAGAGCAGACCATTCCATTTATAATAGAGGGAAGCTAAGAGCAATAAAGCCTATGCCATTAACAATTAGTCTTCTGCACACACGATTAGACTCACTGAGACTGAATTTAATGACAAATCCCATAATTCTGGCTGGGCTCAGTACTCTCTACTAATTATGTTGAAAGACCCTTTGCTGCTTAAAAGTACTTAGACTACAAGATATGACGCTGTCTCCATAGATTCACTATTAGCACTTAACATGTAATACCAGGCACTAAAGTACACTGTGAATTAATAGCAGCCTTTAGGGTTATTTCTTTTGTTTAATTTTTTAAAAAGGAATTCTGAGGAGCTTAAGGACAGTGTCTTATGAGCTGTTTGCTATTTAGAAACCCTTAAATATGAGCTGTATACGTACGCTACTCTAAATCAAAATCCAGCAGAACATGTTACCAAAGAAAGCTGGGGCAAGAGAATCAAGTGCTTCCGGTGGATGAATTGAGACCTGACATGGGCTAGCTCTTAGCAAAACCAAGAACAACTAGGATTGTACCTGATGTGCAAGATGATCAGAAAACAGGAAAAAATCATTTAATCTTTAAGTAAATAACATTCTAATGGCATCAAAAATGTTAAATATTGCATTATACAGAGTACCTGGAACTGGCCACAGAAAAGTTACTTTACTGAACCTGCTATGGATACGTATCTTCCATTCTATCATCTGGTTTGCAATATATATTCCTTCCTTTAGTCTTGAAAAAGATGCAAAACAAGTCCTTTCTCTTAACACAAAACAAAAAACCTTCATAACTGAATTACTAAGCTAATGAGAATTACAGGAAAGGGAAAAAAAGTTTTAGTCTGTTAAAAAAAATTAGTATCTAATTTACAATAATGAAAATGCTTATCACATGCACTGTGCCTTAAGACTTTTCAATAAAATCAGTCATATATATTCCACAGATTATTATGCAGTTGCTAATATAGATTTGTTTCCTGGTATTAAAAGCATATCCCTGTAGAGTGCTGTGTGTCTGGTATTTCAAGTCTCTTGAGAAGTATGCAAACACCTACTTAGAACAATGTTCTTAGCTTGATGTAAGCATATACTACACACACACATATGCACCCATGTATACATAGCCCAATAAACTCTCTCTTTGTGTCTGTCCTGTTAAAAGATGTTCAGCAATCTCCCTGTCATTTGTGGATGGATGGAGCTGGTTCCTAGTTTGCAAAAGCCGATAATTTTGCTCAAAGCTAACAGATCGTTTCACAGAATGCTGCGTGGGAGAGAAAACATGCACAGCACTGTTAAAACGGCACATACAGGGGCAGAATTATTTTTACCAACTTCACAAAATTTGACGCTCTCCAACTGCAAGTAAAACCAGAAACACGAACAATTTAATCAAAATGAATCACTGTGTTTTGGGAATACGTGTCTCTCTGTACTCTCCATCCAAAATCATTGCAGAGACAGAGAAACAGATTTTGGTAATTCCAATTAGGAAAAAAACTAATTTCAATGGCTAGATTGATTACAATGGCTTCTTGTTATCATAAATTAGGGCGTAAAGTTAGTCATGTGTGAACGATGAATTTGATTGACCAATCAGTGACGGTACAATCCAACTATAAAAAGTTGTGCTATGCCATGAAGCATCTGGTACTGACCACAGCAGAGACAGTATGTTCCCTTCCATAGGTCTTCTGGGCCCACTTCTTAAGCACCGTGGATACGCCTTTGAAAATCTGTCTATAAATATAATAATTGGAGCTACTGGGTACTACAGCATAATGTGCATATGCTGATATGCCCAATATGCATAAACAATACTCTCTCTGTATTTTCAAAGAACATCATCATCTCATCTGCTTTGGAGTTCATTCAAGGTTGCAATCTACTTTATATTTCTATTGAGACAAGTATTTAAGTTTGTACTTTTTCTCAGAAATGAAATTAAATCCTGTATATTACTGCAGCATACGCAGCCAATAGTGTATTTCAGTCTGTAGGTTATACTGAATTTCCCGCGACAGAAACACTGCAATAAGTGTCTCATAATCTATCTCAAATCACTGAATTCATCGGTGACAGCTGGTAGCCTGGACTGATGCTGACAGAACCTCCTGAACAGGATCCTTGACATCAAACTCAACAACCCCAGTAAGATGGGCAGGTCAAATCCTGGTGTAAACCCAGCGTTACTAGGAACAGTTTCCTGTTAACATGCCCCAGCAAAGGAGGCAGGAATGATTACAATATTCCAATCTGATTTACAAGGGAGGAACTCCACAGGCTTGGTCATAGCTGATTTCTACCAATGCAAGGCAGAAATCCCAAATACATTAATGTAACTTGGCTTTAGTTCTTCCAAATCACAAAGCTTGATCTGCTGTTGCCTAAATGCTTTACTGAAATTTTCTTCTGAACAGGTGTCAACATAAAGCTCAAATGGTTTCTTCGAGTGTTACTTGAAAAGATTTGTATTATTCCAGGAATTAATTTCAGCATAATATTGGAAAATGCATCAAATAAATGTAAAATACGTTCATCCCCTGCTTTCCACTGATTTTCCCAATAGTATTGACCGATTGCCAGTAGGTATAAGATTGCCTGGCTCTACAACAGCAGCGATGTTTCCACTTCTGCCATCCAAACGGGAGCAGGGGAAGCACACTCCTCACGTAAATGCCCTCCTCTGATGCAGAACCCTTTGACTCACAGACCTTGGTGTAGACTGCTGCCAGATTGCCATATTAACTGCTCCGTGTTTTTTCAAACATTTACATGACAAGATGAGACAGACAAATGGATCCTCATCCTGACTCTACGAATCATTATTCATTGCCAGCAGCATATCTACACAGCTCGCATTCTTAAGGGCACATTAAACAAAATTTATGTTTTGTTACTGTACAGCCAAAATGGTAATCCTAGTTTATTGGCAATAATTCACTATCTTCGTCTCACTTACAAATCAGAAGTTACCTCACAAAAGAAGCTGGCATGAAATGATTTGAAGTTGCCAGAAGTAAAAGAAGAATCAAGTCAAATTTCTTTATTGCTGAAGTTGGAGGACATGACTGGTAAATAATCCTTAATTCATTTACTAGATTTCTTCCTCTTTCCTGTGGGTATATTTAAATACTTTTACGCATCAACTGTGTCTTTCATTGTTGCATTTAATACACAGAAAATTTTTTATCATTGTATAAAGTACAGTTACCTTTAAGAAAAATCTTTCCATTGATTGTCTAGTGCACATCTGACTGAGAATTTGCTTTGTAACCCAAGCATGTGATTGCTTGATTACAACCATGAATTAAAACCTGGGCACATACATCACCCATTTCTATTCGGCCTAATTATTATTCAGTAAAACACAAATTGGAAAACATGAATACATAAATTTTCCAGTATGAGTCAAAATCATAATGAGTCATTATCAGCTACAAGAGACTCACTGACTCAGCTCACTCACATACATGTGTGCACACCCTTTGGAGCAAGGAATCTGAAGGGGGACAACCCAAAGGAGAACTCACGATCACTGATTTACACCAAGTTGTGCATCAAAACACTTTAAATAAAATCTAAAAGAAAATGTCGTTGCTCTCGATCTTCTCAGCACCTTTCATAGCCCCTGGTGTCCAAATTGTTTTCAGCCAGTTCAGCACATCTCTAGTGTATAATTTGTTTTATTCAGTGGAATTTTCTGTCATGTCTTGTCATATCAGTCCCAGAATGGCTCACTGCCTTTAAGAGATACAGAACAATCTACAGTAAGGGGGAAATGTCAGAGAACACCACAGTCATAGCTCACTCAATGCAAAGGGAAGCATTTGTATGGAAAAACTATCTCTGAACTCCATAAAAATGCAAACTTCAGGAGATGAAGAGATTATTTTGTATTGCAATGAAAAATGAAATGTATAGCAAGAGTTATTTACATAAAAATAGAAAGCAAAAGGCATTTTATGCATATCCCATTTGGGAAAAATGGAGAAACATATTCATATATTAATGTAAAAATCATAGTACATGCAGAGATTTTTAGCTTGCTTTTGGCTCAGTGCAAGTGAAAAAGGTAAAATCCTAGTCAAGTTGTACTACTGTCATCTGCGTTGCACCTTAACTGACTTCTCCTGGGGTATCTCAAGTTTCAAGATCATAGCATGTTCAATTTGTTGAACAATTTAACAATCAACTAGTGAAATATTTTCTGTTTCCTCAGAAATTATAGAATCATTTTCTAGAAGGGAAAAAAAAAAGTCTTCAGTCTGAAACAGCACCACAGCCTAATAACTTGAGTTTATCTAGGTTAGAAACAGCAGCTTCATATTGCAGAATTGATTGGGTGAAGGTCTGTGGACAGAAAATCAAATTGGATTATGATGTCTCCTTCTGATCTTTTACAGTAAGAATCTGTGATTCAACTCTCAGCTTTGGTTCGCACACCAAGTTTGGCTGAAAATCATTTATGTTTTTATTAACACTGCTGGTCTGTATCTTCCCTTCTTCTTGGTAAAGCTTCTTAAGCAGCACTGTAATTTCAGCAAGGAAACATGATGTAGTTTTTCAGAAGTTACTTTAGTACTGAATAAATACTTTTGAAAAGTCTATGCAATACTGAGTTAAATACATCTGTGCTGCTAATTATGCTCAGTTCAGTAAGAGAATGTTCAGTCAATAATTTAGTGATACAAACCCTGACGAAATGTGTGGCTTCAGAAACAGGTGATACACATTACAATAAACTTTAGTTACTATTTAGGGGGCAGAAAAATGCACTAGTCCCATGATAGTCTGCATTCACACAGTACAGGGGAATAAGATACAATACCCAAAAAAATTACAAGCCCAGGACATTGAGGTGCTGGAGCGAGTCCAGAGAAGGGCAACGAGGCTGGTGAGAGGTCTGGCAAACAAGCCTTATGGAGACCGGCTGAGGGAGCTGGGGTTATTGAGCCTGGAGAAGAAGAGACTGAAAGGAGACCTTATTGCCCTCTACAACTACCTAAAAGGAGGTTGTAGTGAGGCTGGTGTTGGTCTCTTCTCCCGAATTGCTGATGACAGGACGAGAGGAAATGGCCTCAAGTTCCATCAGGGGAAGTTTAGGTTGGAGATTAGGAAGAAGTTCTTTCCTGAGAGGGTGGTTGGGCACTGGAATGGGCTGCCCAGGGAGGTGGTGGAGTCACCGTCCCTGGGGGTGTTCAAAAAACGGGTTGATGAGGCACTTGAGGCCATGGTCTGATGGTCCAATGGTTAGGAATATGATGGGATAAAGGTTGGACTTGATGACCCTGGAGGTCCCTTCCAACCATAATGATTCTATGATTCTATGAGTTCACACAGCAGATAAACCAAATGTTGAGGCACGAGAGGGGTGTGCATGGTCTGCACGTGTGCACCGCGGGGTCCCCCTACGGTCTGGGGAGACCTGGGTGCAACCATACACAACGAAACCAGAAATAAGCTTATAGCAGACAAGGTCAAGGTAATGAATAAAGAGGGGCTTGTATCACTGTGACAAACACTAAGCACCCAGAAGAGGAAAGAGAAGCACGGTCAGAGTCCAGAGAGGTTGTACAGAAAAAAAAAAAACAGATGTGATTTGGTAAGTCTGACCCTAGGAAAGAAGAAAGAGATTTGAGCACCATCTGAGGTTGAAAACAGTGTGAAAAACATACCAGAAAGTGCTGACCTCAGTGCTGTGTCAGGTTCTTCCATTAGCTGAAATACAGCACTGGCATTAAAGAAGTCCCAGTTTTCCCAATTAGAAGTCCAAGGCTGTGAAAAATGCTTGCTAAGAAAATGTAGGGAAATTTTGCGATGTGGTAAAGGATAACAAGTTCAGTCTCATAAAATCTTAAGAGTTATTTAAGAAAATATTCACAAACGTTCTGGCAAACCAGAAGATAGGACACCCTGGGATTCTCGTACAGGATTCAGTTTCAAAACAGTCACGCAGCTGGGCTAGGTTTTTATCAGGATCCAACTTACAAGGCACCAGTTAACCTCCTGTGGGCATACACGTCTCCGAATGAAACATACACCGAATCACCCAGAACATGACAAGATCACTTGGCACTTTACATAAGAGATCAAAAGAGAAGGAAAAAAACCCAACAAAATAAAGCTCCCTGCCTCCACAGCAGGCATCTGAACACGGCTGTTCCTGGACACTGTCCCAAAGAAGGGAATATGCCAAGGGAGCTCGGAGCTCTGTGAGTGAGATACAGCAGGGCAGAATTATCCCAGATTTACATTTCTTTAATTCTTGCTCTGAAGCACAGTGATGTAGAATTCCCACTGGGCACCACAAGGAGTGAGGGAGCGGGACAGAAGTCAGCATCCATTTGTTTTAAAGAACAGGAGCATTTTCTTGGTGGCATCCCCAGGTTAAAAAGCATCTAGTTAGAGGTTGCTTTTGAACTCAGGCAGCAACATAGGCAAGTGCAAGCTTCCCCTGCTGGGACAGCTTGCTCATTCCATTTTGCTAGCATAATTAGTTTTGAGCTACTCTAATTGTAAAAAAAAAAAAATAAAATCATATTCTCTGCTTCATTTTCATAACGTGTCAGTAACTCATGCCTGTCAGGTTCACTAGACCTGGGAATATGCTATGCTTGCGTATTAAAAAATATTGAGCGAGTGTGTCAACACAGTTTACTCATTCAGCCATTTCTGTCCTCATATCTCTACAGAGCTCTTTTGGCTGCCTGCTATAATTAGTAACTGTCAAGTGTGTCTCAATTTGTCTGTATCTAGTGTCACAGTAACAGCAACTTACTTTAATTTGCTCTCGATCAAAAAGATCACCAGAGATCCCACACATTATCCTTTATTATGTGCATACTGCAAGCTATTAGAGTACCCCTCTCGGATAGAAAGATGACCCTTTGGATGCTCTAATAATGATGGCTGACACGATTGTTAAATCTGCTGGGACAGAACTGCATTATATACTATTCAAATGGCAACATAATTTAGTATATGACATTAATTCTTCATCATTATGTATCATTCTATAGATTCTTGGCATTTCATCCAACACCTACCTTCAGAACATTAAAAAAATAAAAATCTATCTGTAGGGTGTTAGACCTAATGAGAAAAGGCTCTTCCCAACACTGTTTATATATTGCTTCATTATTCATTTTTTATAGGTACCTTATTAAAATTGGAAAACAGAGGCAGAAAGACTATAAAGAAGCTTCATAAATATAGTTAGCTTTTTGTTTTTCTGTGTCAGTTTCTTTAAAACACTGAAACACTAGAGGATAATGTTTGTCAAAACTGACTCCAACAAATCATGTTGATATTTAAAATTTCATCTCTCCTCTTTGCTTAAGGAATGAAACACTCAAAATATTTAGTGCAAAATAAGACGACCTATTATTCAGAGTTATGACTTCCCGAGGTCTACTCTTCTGTTGCACATCCTATGACCAACAGGACAGCTCCAGAAAATTGCATTAAGAAAATGAAGGATTGCAGTATAATCTGGGTATCTGAAGAGTATGTTCCTTGCACACAGGTCTTTAAAGTCTAGCATCTACAGAGAGCTAATGGTCTGTGAGTAAATTAATGCCACGAACATCTTTTACATCATATTACCCCAGGGAGACCTTAGACCTACTAACTTCAGCACATGAAAGATGCATTAAATGTGCTCTGACCATTGGCTGTCAGGTTTATACTTGTCAAAACCGCCTTACACACCAAGAAATTATAGACAATGTTTTGATCCCGGTGATGCTCGTGCAGAAATTGCCTTTACTTAATCTTCTTGTCTTTGAGAAATACAACTCACAGCAAGAGCATCCACTGTCATCACTGAAGGAAGGAAAAGTATTTTTATGTATTACTAATTATTCAATGTTTTTTTCCACATAGGGATAAAACCTCTTTGCTATCAGTGTATTGACTACCCCATGCCAAGTACTTTATCTCATGTTTATTCCTTTTCCTGGGCTGTTCTCTATTTTCCAGTGTGTGGTAGCTTGTGAAGAATTACTGAGATTTACCATTAAATTTTCTGGTAAAAATACTTTTATAGTATATGTATTGTATCTTCTGTTTTTGAACCATGCACTTCTCAGCTAGTGGGAAAGTAAATGGCAATGCGTGACTGGGAGAACAAAATGAGAAGAGGCTATGAGGAGTGAAGAAAGGGAGAAAAAGGAAACAGGAAACATTATCAGGAAAGAATGAATAATGTCAGGTTTCTTCTATTTTGAGCAAGCAATGGGAAGCAACACACATGCATGCAGTAGAAAAGCTAAGCACATTTAAATGTAATTTTATAAGGTTGAACACTAAACCACTGCTGAAAGTGAAGCATTCTGTAATGAAATGTATGCCTTTTATCTCCTTTGCATCATATGTTGAGAAAAAGCACTAACCAAACAAACAAAAACCCCAGCTACAGTGGTATGAATGCTATAAAGTGCCTTGTGGAGACAGTAGCTGTGGGTACAGCACACTTAATCTGTGTGAGAAACCTGGGCTTGAAGTAACCTCAGGTTTCAGTCTCACCCCGCATGTCACAGCCAGGAGGATCACAGCGATGATGCCTCAGCTGGTGGGTGGTGGCAGATGCTCTGCAGCCCATCACTTACACGCAGCCCTTCAGGAATGAGGGCTGAGACCTTGGTGCTCAGCCTCGCGCTGCGTCTCTGTGGTACCGTGACAGCCTATGAGAGGTGATGGAGGCTCGAGACAGAACAAACCAGCTGCTTGCAACAAGAAGATTCTGATTTCTGAAAGGGAAAGCTAACTGGAAGCATCTCTGACTTGAAGTCACACAAAGTACTTACTTTTTTAGGGTCAACTGGGATACTGAAAATCCCCTTGCAGAAATGAACCTGTTTCCCCTGGACAAAGTAAACACAAGTGCATTGCCTGATAAAAATATCAGGTTACTGCTCTGGGTTACCAGAGCTTTTGGCTTATTGCGTAAGTTCAGAAATACTTGATGCGTCTGAACTTAACACTGATGTTCATGGGCTGCAGCCTGGGATTGCTCATTCAGTTTTCACTGCAGCTGTCAATGAAGTCATCAACTAACAACAGCTCCAGCTTCAGATGTGCGTAAGTGTGGAGCATAAACCAACAAAAAGAGGACAAAGACGACCTTCCACTCATTTCACTGGCCAACAGAAAATCCTAGGTTACTAATCAGAGTGAATGACTCATGGACTCAGATGCCAAACCTGTATCTTGCTCCTTATCCCAAGAGTCATTCTTCTGTTTATGAAACCACCCAGACTCAAACGTTGCTTGCAATGGTACCAAGATAACAGCCCTGAAATTCATTACTGGTTTTAGGAAATAGCTTGTTTCATAGAAGAATTGTGGAAAGGTAAGTGTCAATTAATATTCATCAAGACATCTATCTTCTTCCATTCTCTTTATAAAGCTGGAACACCGACCACAAAGTCTCTATGTTACCTTGCCATAAGCAAAAACTTCTTGTCTTTCTATTTCCTAGCATATAAAATGCTATTCAGTATACAAAACACTTTCTCTGAGCTCTGTCATCTTTAAAAATGAAAAATTTATATGACTTTGTATAACTTTATCATGCCGCTGATCAAATCTGGCAGGAAAAAAACACAGCCCTAACTAAAATAGTTAAACCAACATTACAATCATACTCAGAAAGCATTCAGGCATTTTATCTAAACAGGGTATTACAGTCATGTTATTCAATAGCTATGGATCTTTTGTATATGTGACATGTTTGACAAATAGCATCATTCAGGCATCCCAGTGCAACAGGTTGTCCAAGTGAACATCAAAGCAGAGAAATTCACATACAACTTGCTTAATTTTAGCAGAATTAACCTGGCACAGCAGAAACTATATGCATAAACTCAAATAATTTGTGGCTTTGGGTACCTGAGCACATCTTGCAGCCTTTTACGAAAAGGAAATAAGAAAAAACAAACAACAACAAAAAAAATCATAGGTTAGTCTTCTTTTTTACCCCTTTTAGACTCTTCCAACCACTAAGGCCACTCTTGATAAGTAGTTTAAAAGCACTGGCTGTGGAAGTGAAACAATTCTGGAGCTTTGCTTGCCTACTACTCTCTTAGAAAGCATTAACAGAGGTAGTTGAAATCCTCACCAAGAAACTTGCTGTGAGAAAAAATTTCCCTTGCTTTTTCAGAGCCACATCCAAAGCCAAAGAAAAGGAGACAAATGGCAGGTGAGGATGGAAGTGATAAATTAAGGTTCCTTTATTCCAGCCGTGCTTCCATGCCAATGACATCAGGTGCAGTGGTTCCAGATACTGCTATGACAGAGTACAGCAGCTACAACGGGAATAAGAGAAAAGGGAACCGTACCAAAGAGCAAGGAACAGCTAAGCAATCCATTCCTCCACCTCACAGCTCCACACTCTGATAGTTCGTGTGCTTTTGGGATGCTGCTTCAGCTATCACAGTGTCACTGAATTAAAAAAAAAGAAGAGAGAAAAGGAGCAGGTGCTGATCCTCCTTCTTTTCTGTGAGGAAACATGACACAGCAGAGTCTCATATTAAATCCTTTATCTTCATGCTAAGGTCTTCTGACATTTTAAATATCAGCCATAATGATTAACATCTCTCCTTAAAGCCAGAAGCTAAAATCCGCCAGCCTGCCACACACAGTGACACCTTTAAACACTCACACACTTCAGCAGTTACTAATTTTCCAATCCAGTACCTGGATATGACATTTTGACAAGTTTGCAAAGGATTTGCTGAACTGCTTATTACTCCAATGTAGAAAAAGTATGCTTTTTTGCAATACCTTTCAAAAATAACTTTTGAATACACTTTATATGTGATTTTCTAAAGTAGCTTTCCCATTGCTCTGCTTTCATGTGCCAAAAGACCCTAATGGCACTTGCAGCATTCAGGCAACCTAGAACATCTAATTACTTCAGCATTATTTTGAGTGAAAGCAAACTATTTTCTATCCAAGTTCTTTTAAGCGATACAGTCATTAGGGAAATGGGTGGTTGGAGAATTTGCAATAGTATTTGCAGTGATTTAAAGTGGATACCATCGGAGCTACCCAATGCTTCATGCAAAACAGGAATATGGCCTGAAGCTGCTTTGTAGTTGATAGATGTCTCTGTCACAACAACCACCATAAAAAAAGCAATGCTGTGGATGTTTTTATTAAAAGATAAAGACACGATAATGAAAAAAATCCTTGGAGGCGAATGTAGTCAGGGATAAAGTGAAGGCTCTGTGGGGAAGCTGTCACTGCTTTTTTCCATGCAGGTCCAGGAGGAAAGCGAGAAGCTCAGTCCAATACTATTGGCAACTACTAAATTAGTTATAGAAAACAGGTTCTAATCCAATTAACTCAGAGCTCCTATATAGTGCCTATATTATTCTCTCTCCCTGAAGTTCTCCTAGGTCAAGTGACTGCTTTCCCATTATCAGAATAATGATAGGTCATTCTATGGATCTGATACACTCCTCTGAAGAATCTAAGAAGCTTTTTATTTTCTTGAAGGTAAACTGGGTTGTGTGTTAGCTTTGGTAGAAACTACAGATTGATTTAATAAGACAACAATGAAAACTAGAATCACTCACAGTGGGGTAGCATTCAGCACGTATTGTTCGCTAAAATGCTGGCAGTATAATTATTATGCCATGCTAAGATAGATTCAACACTGCACAAACATCACATTTCCCCAGCAGATTTTACTCAGTATTTGAACTTGCAAAGAGGTAGGAGAAATAGAGATTAAAAATGACCTTCTGAAAGTCAAAAAGTAGATCAAAAGCCCTGGGAAACGGGAAGGGTCCCGAGATTAAAGCTTAACTCAGAAGCTCACTTACTGACTGCCCGTCCTTGTTTGAACCAGAAGTCTGCTCCACATGTATTACTGTTCGCCTGGCAACACAATGTTCCACACGTGAAATGTTGGCTCAGATGCATTCAAATGTATTTTAAGTCACTCCAAAGTGATCCCAGAAGAATTCAGCCCTTACATTTTTAGGAAGCATCATTCTAGTCCAGCTCCACTTGGCTCTTCCCTTCACCTAGGAGTCAGAGGTTATGCTTTTTGGAATACAATACTTGTCATGAACTGCCAGAAATCAAAGATAACACATACTACAAGCTTTCTTCCCTGGAAAAAAGAAAATCAGACCTCATAAAAGGGACGCTGTAGTAGATACATCTTGGATAACTGGTTGTGATGAAGAGATGCTGACCACAGTGGACATTTTTCGCTGATACGTGGCCTACTGCTTTGTACTTTATGAAAAGATGGTCATTCACATATGCCAATATATGATTTAGATATATTATCTGTTACCAGTGATGTCTTTTGAATTGTAAGTATTTTTTTTTTCTAGAAGTAGATCAAGCTGGAGTGTAGGGGTGGGAGTTTGGAGCCAGGTCCCATTTTCTGTCAACACTCAGAATCTGTGCAAAAGCAAGATCTGAACTGGCATCGGATGTATTATTGTGGGTTTGATTTCTTCTCAAATGTGTACCAAACACATTCAGCTATTGCAGTTTATATCTGTAATTCAAGAACAGAATCCAGATCCTACACGAATTTAAAAGGTTCCTTCCTCTCTCTTCCTGTCTGTCAAACTCAAAAGTAATGAGTTTGGTTATGCCAGTAAAATACACCAATCTGTTAAATGAGATAAATGTGGTAATCAGGATATAAAGAGATATAAAGTGCAAGGCATATAAAAATTGCATTATGATTGTGGAAATAATGCATTTATAAATTATGCAGTCACAATTGTGTTTTGTAGTTTACTTTTTACAAGGACTTTTAATTAAAAACCAGGGGCTTAAAACAATACATCATGTTTTTAAACTGCATTTATCTTTTAAAAAGTTTCGCTTATTTCAATGCACTGCAAAGGGAAAGCAGGCTTAGCTCATACAGTATCTATGAAGCATCTACACAATCGAGAGGGAAAGGTATCAGATTTTGAAAATACAAAGATATAATTATAAAATTATCTTTATGACATGACTGATCTATTAATCACATCTCTGCAGCTGGACAGGGTATTCATAACATACAGGGACGATCTAAGGGTCCTTGAACAGACGTAACCCATCCCAATCCTGACACAAGCTGTTTTCAAAAGAAATAATCCATGCAGTGCCAAGGAAGTTACTGGGCTTGTGCCCACACTCCCTCACTTCGTATCCTGGCATTTCTAATAGAAGTTTATTGATTTTTGTATAGTTATGAGATCAGACATATATGGGCTTTTTATAATACTGAGTACAATTATTTTGAAAAGTATCCAAGACTCTTCCAGAAGGCTTCAAGGATTGGTAGAAACAAGTGAAAACAGAGATAGCCTGGGTCTAAACGTGCTCATCGTCACCAAGAGAGGAGATTGCTCCTCTTTGTGTTTTTTTAACCAATCCCAACACCATTTTCACGGCAGGCTGAGGTTGGAGCACTCTCAGGGATGCTCCCGGGTGCCATCTGCTGTTGCATTTTCACATTGCAATTCTTGTTGGAAAATTCTCCGCAGATATATTTTATCATTGTGTTCAGCTAAATGCGGAGGGGGGGAAATCACAGAACAACAGTTGTAAACTATTGTTTTAGTCTAGGCAAAATGAAAACTGGAGTCTTTCCAGTACTGATACAGGAATATTGCAAATACATGTGACAGTATGTGCTGTATTTTCCATAATTTATAAAGATTCCAGATCACCTTAGTCATTTCAGGCCAAGATTTAACGCGGTCCCATCTGAATCTTTTTAAATATGACTTAAAAGACAAACAAAGAGTCTGATATCCTGAACCATAATTGCAGTCCCTGACATTCTCCTGCTATGCTTCAAACAAGGCTCTTGTTGTGGCTTTTGTTCACTTCAAGCTTTGCTGTCTAGCTTGAAGGCCAAGCTACACACAGGGATTGGCAGGCACATTATAATGTTCCAGCACCCAGACAGAAGAATAGAAGTGATTTCACTTTTCCCCTACATAAACAGATAAATGCTCCTGTATTTCTACATTTTCTTTTAAAAGTTAAATTCCTCTAAAAATAAAGGTCAAATGCATCAGGTAGAATGATACTTAGACAGCATTAGGCCTGATATCCCTGTTTCCTTCTACACTGAAGTCAATGGGAATTTAGTGCATTTAAAGAAGACAAAATTGGGTCTCCATTATGGCCATATTGTGAGCTCCCTCCTCACCCTGCACAATAAGTTACCCGATGGAACAGTTCTGTTGGCTGTAATGAAGCTATTCCAATACAGTGCAAAAAGAGCAACTGAGTCAACCTGAAATGTCTCTGAAGGATCCTGATTGCTGCACAGGAGGGGACCGAGAGAACGGGAGAGAAAAATTCTCCCAGTTTCACATGCTCTCTCTGTGTCACTGCTTTGAGAGCACAGTGAATGAACGGTTCAGAGCCGGGTCCCACAGCTCAAGAAACACAGGGATCCTGCCATGGATCTGCTGCTGAAATAGGAACATCTTGCACCTTGTGAGACACTGCAGGGTATCTGGGACATGTGCAGAGACTGGCAGAGGACACAGGACCTCGGGGAAATCGATGTCCCTCTGGAGAGCCGCCGGCGGGGGGGGAGCAGAACAGCCCAAATCTCCAGGGGATGACAATAAGTACCCCAAGCATTGTTCCCTTTCCCTAATGAATACTCATGCACAATTTTCATATTTATAGCACACACAGTAACAGGCCATTAAATGGGCACAGATTTACACACCAGAGTAAGTAACATACAACAGTTTGTGTATGTGTGTATATTTTCCCCAGCAAATACCATCTCGATCTTTGTTTTGTTTGTGAATGTACATGTGACTTGTCACAGTCTGGACTCAGGATCACAGCAAATTTGTACCTTTAGTAAAAGGACAAAAAAAAAAGAAATAAAACTGTTCTGCGACAGATGATAACCAAAGCATCAAGAAGGAAAATGATTGCTGGCTACACTAGGTTTAAAACCCAAGGGCAGAAAGAAAGTGCAAGACCTCACTTGGCTACTGACACACACAGTAATTTCTAATTATCAGAAACTGCTCATATGTGATTAGCACAGACCTAACAAATGATCCTATGCTTAATACCATTAATTTTGTATTTTATCCCAAAGTGTCCGCATAGGAATTACATATTCACATTGCTTTACAGGTGGACAGTTCTTCATGAAAAAGGCTGTGGACAAGCACAGTTCCCTTGATGGCAGAGTCTCCTGTTTTCTCACTTATGCAGGTATGTAAATATAGTGAATCCCTGGAACAATCTCTCTTAACAGAAATGCATTACAATGAAAGTGAAGTTTAATAACGTATATTATCAACACTAGGAAACTGATTATCCATGGAGTAAAGAAAATGATGCAGCAGTAGATAACTGTTCAAATTAAACCTTTTTTTCAAATTTAGCTGGAATATGGTCTTACCTACAACTGTACCTACTTTTGAGACACATGAAATTTTCAAGGGAATAAATGGATGGAAATTGAAGGCAAGAATAATTTGTAAATAATATATTCCCATTGTGTTAATGCATAGGAGTGCCTGTCACTGCTCACAGGCCATTCCAAGAGCTTATAGAGGGCAATATAAAATACAGCTTATGTTCCTGATCATGGGAGTAGGAAAAGCAGGGATAATAGCTAGATTACAGTACTTCACCACACTACAGCAGCCACAGCAACATCACCTAGAACTCTTCCACACAGTAAAGCCAGCAAGGAGGTTATTTTTAGGTCTGTACCATTTAAACGATCTGTTTTGGTTTGCAAGACTTCCCAAATTCCCACTTACATACCTAAATACTGACACAGCTCCCTCTGTAGCAGTAGCCGAGCGTGCAAGGAACAGTTTGTTTCACAAAGTATATTACCCTGGTGATAGGTTTCCTGGGTCAGGAGACACAGATCTCCTGGTTCCTGGTATTTCTACCCCTCTCTCCTGAAGTTTGTGTAACCTACCCAAATGGCCACCACGCTGCTGTCAGCATCCATCCTACCAGGTCAGGTCCCGAAGTCCTATCTTCCTAACACTCCAGTAATTCCATTTGCAGAGCTTTATGGGTTTAAAAGCAATGTTGTTCCTGCAGAGAGTTACCCCAACTATTTCCTACAGCGCAGGAACTGTAAAGTCACGAAGCGACTGAGCCTACCCTTGTTTCACAAGCAGCTTCCTTCAACAGCTGTAATAGCTGGGCCGAGTGTTCAGAGAGTGTCACTTGGCCTCACTGAGTGATTCATTGTATGCTGGAAAACTGCTCTGCATTCTTCTGGATGCCTATGCCGTGTAGACAGGACAAAGCCCCATTTAGCTGGAAGCCCAGCATAGTGCCTCATTATTCACCTGCCACAGCAGTCACAACATTGTGAGGGCTTTTAGACAATGGTTAAAATTTCTACCTACTTCTTCTAGGAACACATTCGATCTTCTACCTTTGTATCCTGAGGAACAGAAGCTGCATACAGATGGACTGAGTGTAGGGAAACGGTCGTGGGTTTTTTCTATAATGAAAGAAGACTAAATTGCCATAGTGCTCCATGAACTGCCACAGGACGCTCAAGGCTCTATGATCCTGCCTCAGCCTTGATAATACACACTTCAGGGGGAGAGAATGGGAATGGGGAGGGAGAGGAGCAGAGGCAGAGAGTGCAGGAGAGGGAGGGAGAGAAGAAGGAGAAGAGATGATAGAAAGAGATGGAAATCAGCTACTCAGCTGATCTCCAACCTGTAATCTAGCCCGTGCCCAGTGCTCCTGCAGTGTTCCCCCAGCCCTGCCCAGTTCAGCAGGTCCCACCACAGAGCCCCGCAGCCTCCTCCTCAGTCCAACCACTTGCAGGCTCAGCCTCAGTTGCTCTCCCTGCACTGAGTAAAGTGCCCTCCAAGCCAAATCTTGCAGGAGAAGTAACCCAGACCTGTAAGTCTGTTCCTGACATCCAGTGTTGTAGCTTTTGCTGTTTGATTTTGGGATAAATAAGTTTTAAAAGCCACACTGAAGCAAACACACTCCCTCCAAAAGCACTGCGTTTAGCAGCTGGGTTTTTCCTAAAGTACATCTTTTCTCAGAGCACTAATAATTCAATAAAACTAAGAGGTGTCCTTAAGAGTTTTCCTCTCAAACGCATGTCCTGCAATACGCTGCTGCGGGGGGATATCCTCAGCACTCTGGTGAAGGCTTTTAGCAGAGAAAGATTCCTACCTCAGCAGGGAAGTAAACACTATCAGCAGGCTCTACAGCAATACTCTAAAAGGCACCTGCTTTTAATTTCTACATAGTCCTTAGAGCAGTTTTTGCCTTTGCTTTGGTTGCTGCCTCCTCTTTCCTCAAACTCATCACTGCCACGTTTAGAGCAGACACATATTACACCACGGCATACAATCTACTTACATTCACTTACTGCATGTCTGCGCTGGAAAAAAACATTCAAAAGTATTTGGGAAACAAATGCTTCAAAAAACCATGCTGCATCCCTGTGGAGATTACCACCTACCTCCTATTAAGCCAAAGCATGCCATATGTTTGAAGGGCTTTTAACCTCCTTTCTCCCTTGTTCAGTTCTGTACTTGAGACTGTGCCGCTGGTTCTGCTGCCATAGGATGTGCTTTTTGCTGGGGGGAAGGGAAGAAAGGAAGCAAGAGGAGGAAAGAATGGAGATTTTACAGCCAAAGAGGGATGCTTGTCTAATATAACCCACCATATGAGCAGCTATTTCTCTGGCTAAGGTGGGAGAGAAGCACCCACTGCAATAAACCTGCCCGTAGAGGGACCCGGCAGTCACGTTGAGGAGTCACCTTCTGCCTCCCTGAAACAGGGGGGTTCCCCATGCAGGGCCAGAGACTCATGAAAATGTAACGATCCATTAGAAATCCCCCCAGGGTAAAAGCGTGTGCACCTTTCCTTCTGTTCCATTCTCAAAAAGCTGGATGAAACCTGAGGACCATCACGGGTCCGGGAAAAGCACCGGTTGTACCCGTGCAGTGGCAGGTCCCACTGTCACACTAATGCTCACGTGTGTTTGCTTGTAAATCACAAACCTCACCCTATTTCATGTCATTTTTAAAGCCTTTTGAAACCAAAGGTTCCATGAAAATTTCAGCTGAGATATTTCTAAGCGTTGAGATAGCTGAAAATGCCTTGAAAAGATGGAGCCAAAAAAATTAGGAAAAAGGAGGCAAATTCAAGTAGCTCAAGGTGTTTTTTTCTGTGATCTCAAGTAGTGGGCAAGGTGAGGACAGAAAGTCATTTCCCACTTTCTATTCTTATAACGGAAGAAAAAAAATCAATCTATGAGTGTATTTGACTGTAATTAATAAGAAGAACATCTAATTAACTCTTTTTTTCATCCTCATTTATAATTCACATCACAATAAACCCCCACAAGCATTAAAATAATACATGTGTTATGCTCTTTGGCATGTTTATTTCACATGAACACCCATATATACATCAGCTGCGATGCTAATTGGAACTTGCACTGCTGTACTATCTGATACTTCAAAGCTTTAAACCAGACTAATGCTTAATTGTGGAAGATCAAGTAGATAATTCTTATTGTGGCTTTCTTAATCCAATTTTAATATAATCTGTAAGGAAATGTAACTACCTCTCCCCCAGCATGCCACCCCAGAATTTAAGTGAACACGCAGTGCTATTCAGGCAATAACTAAACATAGGAAAATGATAAGTTTTTTTGGAAGAAATAGTCCAAATTTTATCTTTGAATTATAAGTAATGCAAATAAGTATTCTTAAATAAATGTGTTTTCTGCTGTGAGAAATGTGATAGGATCCTACAGAATATTACTATAGAAGCCTACAGAATTTTAATAGCTCACTATGTCACTTTAAAGGCTCTTTAAAAAAATCCTTCTTCCTCTCCTGCAGCAGGTATCTTCTCTGTGCTCATCACAAACTCTCAAGTAAATCCCTTTGATTTCAAAAGGATGAAGATTTCACCTTTTTTGTGGTCATTTACAGTTTTCCTGAAAGCCACCAGAAAGAAACATTTCCTCATTTCCATAGGAACACACATTTTCCTGTTCTTTCTCAGAAACTTCTCCTTCCATGTGATTATCAGATTTATAGGACCTATGGGGACTCTCTGTCTGAATTAATCTCCAGAAACTATATTAAAAGTACATTAAGGTTGCTTAGTCAAAGACTGGGAGGTTAGGAACCACTGGAATTATGTTAAACGAATCTAATTTGGCTTCTTATGCAAATGCCTTATGAAAGAGTCTACAGTCTATAATTACATGCTCACATCTACCCCATGCCTGCAGCCAAGCAAGGGGGACACAGGTCCTCCATCAAACACCTGCACCGACTTGCTCTGCAAGACAAAATAGTGCATTTCTACCTTCTCCTGACAAACAGCCACCAGGTCTTCACCAGCTTTCCCACAAAATTCAGCCTGAAGCTGATGCCAACATAGATGACTTAAATTTCTCAAACTTAATTAAGAAAAACAAGCACATGGGTAAAGCAACTCTATCTGTAGGAATCCCTGCTGTCACTACCTGTAATAAATCCGAGGAGAAGCCACATGCCATGACAGAAAAGCAAACAGGAGCCATGGATGCTACAGGGCCCCAGCTGGCACCACAGCCCAGCCACGGTGGGACGGGGCCTCGGTGCATCTGCCACGGGTGACAGCTACTTCACAAATCACCCCAGGGTTAACAGCGTTGCTTTTTTAAAAAATTAAAAATAGAAATACAGCTGTATGGCACTGACACAGTATGTTCCATGGCTGTTGTGTCTCATGAAATATTAACTGGTTTGGAAGTGTAAATATTTATGGTATTGTTCAAAGGAGGAGGCTGCCTTCCGCTCCGGTCTTTAACTTTACATCCCAGTTTGCCGTGACCTCCACTTAAGCTTCTGCCACATTGTCCACTTTAAATGACAACCTTTTTTGCAGGGCTTCTGATGTAAAGTTCACAGTGATTTATAGGACCAAAATTCTCATTCTAAAAAGAAATACGAAGAGTCGCAGGCAGTTTAAAGATGACCTGCAAAGGGGAAGAAATTAAACAAATGAGGTGTGCCCTTTCCCCCCTCTGTTGTATACAGAAAAGTTTGCTTTGGTTTTTGAAACACTTTCAAAATACGCAAGCTCCTCTTCTTGTTTTTCACCATAGAAATGTGGGCCAGGAAAAGCCTCCAGCAGCCAGGAAAATGAGAAATTTTATCAACTCGAAGGCAGTCAGAGAGCCAATTTTAACTTCTGAAAGGGAGAATACTAAGAACAAAAATTATTTTAGACACCTGAAGTCTTATTCTCTTACTTAAATCTGGGATCCCAATGTAGGTAACTGAGGTATTTTTTCCTAACCCCTAAAAAGACCCCTAAATTCTCTGGGATTAGCTAAACCAAATATTCCCTTCTGCTCAAGATAAGCAAAAATAAATTTAAGAAGATTAAATTTCCAAATCTTTCAACAGTTTTTACAACATGAAGAAAATAATTGTCCATTTTTCCTAATCATAGGTATGATTCTTTTTAATATTTATATTAGGCACTTCAGCTACCATACCTCCAATTACCATAAAAAAACCACTAGAAGATGCATATATACTAATATATAAATCTAATTAAATAAATACAGAGTTCATTTGTGTTAGTACAAAATACCTGCTTGCCTCACCAGAGTTAAAACACCTCTACAGCTGGTGGGGAAATTCTACTTTCCCATTCCTTGCAACTGCTATGCAGAAGTGAGCATTTTTGCATGTTTTGCTTTCCCTGAAAAATGTAGTGTACCATAAAACTGTGGTCCAGCACAGGACAGCGGATGTAGACAAGAAGACTGTGTGGCAGAAGCACTTCTGAAGGCTGGATGGTAATCCTCAACATTGCATTCCTATTAAAATTTCATAGTAATACAGGATTAAATGGGGGTTCTCTCTCTCTCCTTTTTTTTTTTTAAGAACTTTGCACATCTTTATTCCTAAAACCATCCATGATGAAAAGTAGCAAGGACTTTCCAAATCCAATTACTATGTTTCTCTAACTTTTCTACTTTATGCATTTCTGTCAGTCTGAGGAATGAAAATTTAAAAATCTGTTCACTTTGATTTGAGTTGGGTCCAAGTTAATTTTCATCTCAGACAATCCTATGTTATTGCATGACAGAGTATCAGAGATACAGAAATTTAAATAACTGTAGTTTAATAAATATTAATAGGATTGAAAACCCATAAAATGTATGCTTTGCTTTTATATTTATACTACTCTGATTTACAAAACCTAAAAATTTATTTTAATTTCATATATTAACGGTTCTTTAAAATACAACGTGTATTTTCTGGATCACCACTTTGCCAATGACTTCAGCTACGACAAGGGCAACTCCCAAGCACAAAGTAATCAGTAGGTTACTAAAAGTCTGGCTTATAATTATTTAAACTGAATATCATTTTGTTAAAAATATGTAACACGGTCTCCTTTTTCCTATGATAAAAAAAAAAGTAAGGGAGAGAAAGAAAAGCTACATCTGCCTCCCAAAGCTGTGTAGGTACCAGAGCTTTTAGCTGCTATACTGCACTTGGAGCAGCATCTTAGCACTACAGGCACTGCCATATGCACCAAGACACAGATGTATCGAGAAATGCAGTCATATCAGCAACACAGTCAATTTAAAAATTGCAACCAATTTTAACTGTGGAAACCAATAGAACATAGTCCCAAAAAAGGGAAATGCCTGAAAGATATTATTTTTTTATATACATAAAACTTTTTTTTTCTTTGTTTAAAGAAAACTAAGTTTATTAATGAATGAGAGTGAGCATTTGTTCCCTATTCACAAGAAAGGAGGGCAAGATCACATCAGAATCTGGATTACACCAGACTGGCAGCAAGATAAGGTCAATTAGGGATCAGATTTTTGCTAATTCAGGTCTCTTTTATTACTGTGAGGAATTACTCTGATTCACTAAAAGAGAGCAAAACAATAAAGCAGTTCATCCTTGCCTACCACAGACCATAAAATGAGTGTGGATATTGAAAATCCATGCTCATCGAAATGCTGGCATTAATGCACTTGTCATTGTATTATACACAATCTGAACCTCCTTTAAATTTTTTCTGGGCCATTAAGATAACATAGAAAACTTAAAATAAGTACAATAATTTTCTTGCGTCTGCTACCAGAACAAATGACATGGTGACTCCAAGAAAGACGTAAAAGCCATTTTAATTATCTCTCCTTTGAATGAGGCATTAGCTCAAGCCAGACAGTCTGGATCCAAATCCGAATTTTTGCAAAGCTCAAGGTGAACCCCAGATGTGTTGTTAAGGCCCTCTCTTCTTTCAGGGAAGTCAGTTACCAGGGACATCAGCTCCTCCTATAAACCTGCTAAGCACTTCACATCTGCCTGAGCAGTCAGAATTCCGGGTGTGTTGTTACAACTGTGAAGTCTCACACCAAATGCAGCTCACAAATAACCACCACTTGGAACAGCATTGCCTCAGTGCAGGTGCAAGCCCAGAATCAAAAGGAGGTGTGGGCAGTGTTCACAGGTAGCAAAACACTGCATTTTTCCCACTTTTCCGAATGGAAGTTGTGATAGTTCCAATGCACTCCATATTCCTTGGCTTCAGTGTGTTTAAGGCTACGATTCAAACGTGAATCTGATTTTTGTAGGATTGCTGCCTAATTTGTTGAGCCTTGCATGAATGCCTTTCTAAATACATGCAAATATAAAGCTGTACAAGTGACACACTGAAAATACAATTGAAGCTGGTGCTTTCCTAAAAGCAATTAGCAGTCCCTCAAGTTGCAATAGATGACAGCCTCAAGAGGATTGCTGCCCTGGCAGGGAAGTAACTGCAACTCACATCACAGTCAAATGGTTTGTTCTTTAATGTTATTTTGCTATAAGAGGCAAGCACAAGGTTGCTCATTATGCATTCATGCCCATGTATAGCTTTTGACTGATCTTTTTGCCCACAGACTTAGATGCATAGACTCCACTCTTGTATCTTAAAAACATTCCCTCTTAAGGTTAGTGAACAGAAAGTTATAGTGAATAAGCAAATAAATGCAACTGCAAGTAGAGAAGGCCAACAGCAATGTCTTCTCAGCTCAGGGTGAAAGTCCATGACCATACAAATATTTGTCTTGCTCAGAATTCACACTGACTACAATTATGCCAATTTCCTAATAATATTATAACTAGGCTCACAAGCAATTTACAACCATTTTAAACTGCCAAAGCAATGTCCAGGGGCTTTATGGTCCATAGGATTCATCCTTCCAGTTTCAGCAAACGATGGGACAAATCCTGCTCCCATAGTAATAAACAGCAATGGTGCCACCAGGCAAGTCCTTAAATTAATGGCTAACTTGAACTACCCTTGGATAATCCCCAGCTTCCACAACCACTCTCCTGTTTAAAATTAGGAGCATAATTAGGTGAGCACCGTAAATACGTGCAGATGGAGTCTCTGAGTACACTCTGCAGCTCTTCAGTACACTGAGCTGCATTTGATCAGAAAAGAAGTGATGCCCAAGTACGTGGTCAGAAGGGATTTAGAGCATCCCTTTGCACTCAGGAGAACAAGGTGAGATGGTATTGCCCCCAGACACATGGTTTTTTTCTAGATGACAATTTGTATTTTTGTATTATTTTAACACATGGGGTTTTTTATGCTATGGCTGATTACCACCTATTGTGTCACTGAATATTCCATTCTTTCCAGTGATCTCCCTAGCAGCAGTTGTCCCACCTGGGACCTGGGACAACTGCACACTGCCACACAACATGTAATACCAGAACAGAGTCACCGGGAAATACTGTCAGCATCTGTGGATTCCTGTAAGCCAGGTCTAACCCTACTCACTTCTGGGTTGTTCAGCTCAACTTTTACTCTTTGTGCTCATCTCCTTTCATGCATCTAAAAAATAAAATCATATTAGGAAGAAAAAGAAGAAAATTATAATGACTCTACATGAGGTTAGGGACTGAGTTCAAAAAACAGCCCCAGTGTGTGTGATGCAGCACTTTGCCATCACGCTGCTGCCTCTGGGAGGGACAGTGCTACTCCGTGGCTACTCTCACTGGCCCAGAGAAAGCCCTGTGCTAGGGCCTGGCGGTGTCATTAATTCCTCTGAAGGGGCCGATTCCCACTGTCTCCTGTGACTTTTGGAAACAGTCGCTAACTGCTGCGCACATGAACTTGCCATGGTGGAGAGAGACCTGTCCCATCATGTCAGTCCCCACTGCAAACATGCACTTGCCTCTGCCACCCACCGAGTTAAATGATTATATTCAGGAGCTGAAAGAGCACCACTAAGACACCGAGTGGTAAACACACAAATCAGGTCAATCCTTTTGCTTTCCTTGTAATCCCTGTATGTTATTTGTTACTGGCTTTTACCGCTGCCTCTTTCTCCTCTTCGGGCACTCTGTGCACACATCCAAGCACTCTTGCTCTCCTTCTCCTTCACCCCATGTATTATGGCAATCCCTTCTTATCAAAACTCCTGT
Source organism: Aegotheles bennettii (assembly GCA_013398125.1). Taxonomy (NCBI): domain Eukaryota; kingdom Metazoa; phylum Chordata; class Aves; order Caprimulgiformes; family Aegothelidae; genus Aegotheles; species Aegotheles bennettii. The sequence continues at coordinate 1,729,476 of VZRW01013250.1, forward strand.
ATTCTGCACTACTTTACTACATCCACCAGCTTTATATCTTCACTTCTGTTGTCTTTTCTTCACTGTAAATTCTCTGCAGCAGGGAACTTGTTTTCTCCAAGTTTGTACTAAAGCCTGTAAATTTATGGTGCTCTAGGAATGTTTGATAACAGCATGTAAATAATTAATAAAAGCTGCTGCAACCCTTTCCTTCTCCCTGTTTGGAGGCTGTAAGGCAGCAAGACAAGTGGGAGGCAGAAAATATTTCATGGGCATTAGAAGACGTGACTCTCACCCGTATGAGGGGCAACTGGCTGACAAATGCTTGCACTTAGGAAAGATCAGCATTACGTGGTTCAGGAATTAAAGACAAGAAGCATTGCTTCAGCTACATGAACTATAAAAGTAGACCAGAAGCATCATAAACAGCCTGGTCCAAAAAATAAACATGTGATGAAAGAATGGGATGTTTTAATTTCAGCTCCACAATGACATGCTGTCACTTTCCCCCTCTGCATATGACTTTGCAAAAGTCCACTCTTTTGTCCTAGTCTCTCCACCTTCAGTAAAAAAAACAACAAAAAAACAATTAATAGAGTGGCAAATGAATAGCTCATGATTTTGTAGCCCTAAATAGGTAGTAAATGTTTCTAAAATGAAAAAAATGGAAGCAAAAACATGAAATAAAGACAAATAAGACAGAATATTGACTATGAGATCAGGAAACACTGAAAAAATGCAGAATAAGGTAAAGGTTTGTTATTACAGGAAAGGTTGTGATACAAGACAGGTACAAAATTATTTTGAGAAAATAAAAATAGAGAGAAAAAGGACAAAGAAAGAAAAGATATTTATGTGCCTAGGGTACAATTTTAAAAATCTACAAAACATTCAAATCCCCTGTATCTGCCTCTAAGTCTATGTTTGTTCATCTTTTAGATATGAAAATTTGGGCCTGGTCTTGTAAAACTGTATTTGAATTTCCTAATTGACTTTTTTTGTAGTCGAGAATTTACCTACCGCGTGCAAGTGAGTACAGGTTCTTTCCACTGGAGCATAAAGGAAAAGAATTTATGGATTTTTGTGCCTTCAAAATAATCAATAATGTAATCGTGATGCTTATGTCAGTTTTGCTGCTAAATATCCCAGTTTATGAAGGCAATCAAGTACTTTGGCACCGAAGAATAATAACTGCACTCAAAGAAATTTGAACCTGCAAAGTGCAGGGACAAAACCAGAAGCCACTATGTCTAGCACTGAATGTTTAATCAGGCAAAACATCATAAAAACAGAGCAAAAAAGGGCAGTAAATTACTCTATTTCAATGCAGTCAAGTTTTCAAAATTAGTTATTTTTTAGACCAGAGACATAATGACTGGCTTCTGAATAGATATTGGCACAGCAGGGCACACAAAAGCTCTGATTAGCTGCTGTATGGTCAAATCTTAAGTTAATATTTGTTCTATTTTGGTGTTGACTTCTGACCTTTCCTCTTTGAATTTAATTGGTCAAAATCCAAACCTTTTTGAATTTATTTAATACCAGATAACTGTTTCTAAATTGCCAGAATGTCAGGTCACATGCTCCCAATAAAGATGGGGGGAAAGGGCACTTCACAGTTTCTTTCTTTCATTTTTTTCAACTTTGGCTAATTCAGAAGTAGCAAACAACATTCGTAACAGTTGCAGCACCACTTGTGGTGCAACAGCTTTTGATGGAGTGTTAGGAAAGAAAAAAAACAACTATGTTACACCGGGCCTGATTCAGATGTCCTTCACCTTCACGGAAAAAAGAGCAGGGATATGGCAACAGCAAACCTGTGCTTCTCTGCCAGTGTTCAGTAAGAAAAGAATACGATACAATCTTGCTCAAGATTTTCATATTAGACGAAGCCATCAGAAGCTTCTTTGTTAACTCCTAAACCAGTGGTAATCCTCCAGCTTTTTCACCTCTTTGCATTCAGTCAATAATATGGGAAAATATTTCATGGTATTTCAGAGCTCTGGCTGCTGTTGTAGTACTGCACGAGAGCCTCCTCACTGATTGATTTACGTCCACAACTCCTCTTCCAAGAGCTCCCTTCCCAAATTAAACATGCTAATGATTTTCTATGCAAAATTTAACAACCTAATAGGCTGAACAAGTCAAATGAAAATACACTAATTGTTGCCTTTGATGTATACTATTCTGCCAATTCTCTCATGAAAACAGTATATTAGCATTAACTGGAGTACTTACTAAAATATATATTAATAAAGAAAAGCTCAGATATTTATATATGAAACCACACTGCAGGCTGTAGAAAACACAACTTCAAGGCTTAGGACTGACACGAATGACTATTATACACTGGAAAACCAGTTCCACAGGGGCACTGAAAACTGCAAAAGAATGAATCACAAACCTTTATCTGAATTAGCTAGCGTTGGTTCATAACTCTGGGTTTATGCAATAAAAGTGGTCAAAATAAGATTACACAGTCAAAATAATAAATACAGAATGAGATGAAAGAGATAATAAAAGGCTGGTAAGAGAGCAGAAGGCTTCCTGCCTAGCCCCAGAGGTCTGAAATGAGCTCCCCCAAGAAACTGCCCAATTGCTTTATGCAGCAAGATTTCCACGTGTGTGTCTTCTTTCACCTTGAGTATGAGCAATAATGTGGTTTAGCCTATGCCCAGCATCATAGAGAGAGTTTTACTGTAAAAATTAGTTTATTCCATCCTCCAATCCAGTTCTGAGCGTGAGGCTCAGTGCCACTGCAGTCTCACCACATGTAGATAAAACAGAGGCAAACAAACAATAAGGAAGCATAAATACTCTCCAAAGAAATACAGTGACACGGGATTACTTTCTATTGCTTTGTCTTTAAGAGTTTGCTTATAATGATTTGATAATCTAATCTAATTGATCTCTCCAAGTACTTCTATGGCTCTAATCACTGTAATATCTGATTAGTGGAACAGATCCATACTTTATCTCCAGATTTAATAACTAAATCTATACCTGAAATAGAGTCACACAAGTTCACCAGAGGAAGAGGGCCAGATGCTGCTTAGCCAGGGGAGGAGGGAGGGAAAGGGAAAAAGGAGGTCCAGAATGACTGAAAATGGATATTTGGCTTTGTGTCAAATCATCCCTCTGCAGCCAAGCTCCAGTTAAACTGCACATTTCTGGGATTGCAGAAGGAAAGCAGGAATGTGACATGACTAATGGGGGCAGCACCAAAAATGAGCTGTTGTCTATGGCCCACTCTCCTTCAAACTGTCCTCTTTGCAAGCATAAAGTAAATGTAATTATTATTATCGTTTCTTTGTTCTCTTCCAGCCTAGCACTTCATCAGCCTGAAAATTATGACATTTCCTGAATGTGTTTCAATGGCTTCTTAACCTTTGTAGTTCCTGAGTGCTGGTACAATGGCATGCTGCACTTAGAGCTTTCAGCAGTGAAGAGGTTAACACCCAAAATTGCTCATAATAACAACAGTATTCACTGAGCCAGATAATCACTCACACAGAATTTCAATCCAAAGTCACTTAAAATTCAAAAGAAGCCACTGTATTTCTTTAAGGAAGTGACTTACTGCTGAGTTTATCTATTTTTAATCAAGCAATATTAAGGGCTAACTTTTGCTCTGCCTCAGGTCAAACCTCTTTCGTGACACGTCCTCTAACACATGCCCAAGTACGAGACAAGGGGTGACAGCCAGCCCACTTGCACAGTACAAATGTCGAACGTAGAAGGGGATACGGAGCATTTCTGGTAAATCATCTGTTTCTACCTCTCTCATTTGATGGTTGCTTGTTTGTTGTGCTGCTCCTCAACAAACTACCTTGTCCTTGAGTATGTCAAAGCTCTGGGCAGAAAAACAGCAACAAATATATGTTAGCAAACTCTGCAGAGAAAAATAGTTTCTGCCACTTAAAACCGCAGGGTGGAATTGTGCACTGCCTTCTTCTTGGTCTTACTTTGCCTAAAGGGAAAAAACCTTTGAATCCTATTTCTGTGCTTGGTCTGCACGCTGTCTGGCAGTGTACACCTGCTTCCACCTGGGTGTCAGGAGTCGCCTTTGCTGTCAAATCCCCTTCTTGCTTCTTTCAGCTCATCTCCTATCTCCCAGCTCACCTCTGCCAGCGCACGTCCCTCTCGTGCCTAACCACATCTCAGCAGCCATCTTTCAAAGATGTCAGGAACAGAAACAACACCAGCCTCTCAAAACCTCAGGACTGTTTCACAGTTCAAGCGGCAATGTTCTCTTTCACACGTGACCAACACAGAACACAATGCACACAGAAGGGGATGCGAGGGATTTCTGCTAATAGGCCAAGATTCAGGAGGGGGGGGGAGGACTTTTACTGTGACCTCTTCAGCAATCATCCATGTCTCTATAAAACTTAAGCACCCATTTCCCATGATCTGGTATCATAATGTGCTTCTGGCCAGGTAATACCTTCAGTACTTACAGAATTGCAACTGCCACACTGCAAGAATTGCCAGTTAATCAAGGGTTTCATGGCACTTTAAAAAAAAAGACAATCGATGCATCTTTTGTAGACTTCATCTATGGAGAATTCATATAGAAGAGACTGCAGGTGCTTCAGCAATTATTTGCTGTTTCAAAAGTTATTGTTTCCAGCAAAAGTAATCCATTTGTCATTAACGAAGGGCTCAGTTAATGACTGAAAAGTGCAGAAAACAAACTCAATTCTCTTTCCTGTTCCACACAGCACAGCAGTTAATTGATTCAAATGGAAGGGTACTTTGTCGGAGTTCAGCATCATAGAGAACCAGGGAAAGGACTAAGGTTTTAAAATCTCAGTTTACAGCCTGATGATTTGTGAAACGTCCCGAAGCAAACCTGTCTCTACAACAGTACAGCAATATTTCATGACCCAAAGTGCCATCATTAATGAAAGCATTCTTGGAGTAGGTAAATGTGCATAGTCTTCCCTAATATCCATTTGGCTCACGTAAGCACCTTAGATCTGGCCTTCAACTAAGTTCAGATTCAAAACAAAAACCCACCTCCAAATTCTTTTTGGCACTTTTAAATAAAAATGAAAACGTATGAATCAATATCAATTTTGCAATCAAGTAAGACAAATTGTACTAGCTTTCCTTTGAGCTTTCAAATCTGCTTATGACTGTATATGTATACACATACACATAGATAAATGGATGTTTCATATTCCCTCAACACGGGGTCCATCTCGTTAAAACTATTGCTTTGGGAATGAGGATTCTGAGACTAAATTCTCATTGGTTTAGCTAGATCCAGCTGGTGAATGGTATGTTCTGTTCATCTGTTCATCACGTTAATACTGATATATCAGAAACTGAAAAGCAAAAAGTAGTGTTGGCAGAAACTAAAACAATCCCTGCCAGGGCACTGGAAAGGAGCTTGACAACAACGGTGGTGTTCAGCTTCTGGTTAAAGGGCAGCAAGTCCTTAGGAAACCACCACAACCGAATGAGCAGATCAGTTCTTGTGTTGGCTGCCTCAGCAAGGAACCTTGACACAAGATGGTAGAACTAGAGACCTTTTCTCCAGGCCACGGATGGATGGTCTTTCTTCAGCTTGGGGCACGATAAGACATTATTGCTACCTCCAGGCTCTACTGTCTCTTCGAGCTTTGTTCTCATCCTTTTGTAGGACATTAAAATTCTGCATTACAGTAGATCCTGCAAATCCCTCCTTGAGCTTGAGCAAAAACGAGCTGACATGAATTAAGCAAATTAAACAGAAGGTTTGTCTAACCTGCCCGAATGCATCTGAAATAACGGGAAAGAATGTGCATGAGTCACTCCCCTAGCAAAACTGGGAGCAAAGACTGGAGGAGGAGCCCCAGCTGGTAGGTAGGAGGTGAGCAGCGGGGTGCAGGAGAGATGGGAGGCCCCTCCAGCTGGTTTGTACATAGCTCCAGCCTGCCCAGAGCCTCAGACTAGCATCAGGATGCTGTCTTTACAAGCAAAACCGAGGCAGATGTCACAGTAAGGGTGGCTGCATGGTTGTCAGTCATTCCACAGGTATGCTGTTATACACCCATCACTTAAAAACACACTATATTAGATTTTAGAAGAAGAGAATGATAAAATAAGCCTAAAAATTATATGCCTTACTGCCATTTTCAATGGCTGTTAACATCAAATGAGAGAAGAGAGATCATCTGCACACTACAGAAAGTTGACATGAAAGGGGATGAGAAATCTGTGATCCTGAGGATTTTGGAGATTGTGGCATATGTTATCCCTGCCTGCCATTCCCCACCCACTCTGGAGGAAAGGGAGATGCTCCATAGGGTTCCTCTGTACCCACGCTGCTTAGTCCACCTCCTGTGCTTGGAGCATCACATGGATCTGTGCTACAAGAGATTTTTTTTTTTCTCTCCTCCCAACACCTGAAGTTGCACTATTTGGACATTCCAATGTATAAACACATTATCGAAAATCAGCACGTAATGAAAACCTCCTTACATTCAGTGGAGCTTTTTCATCATCTTGAACCAACTGATGGATAGGTTTTTCCCTCTGTATAGAAGAAGAATGTCAAAGTACAGATTGAGCTTGCATGTAGGTCCTATTTGCTCTGGGCTGAGTCTTCTAGAAAGATTCAGCAAGCTGTGCAATCTTCCCCTTACACAATGCACAATTCCATTAAAAATCTGCAGACAGTTTTTAGGTGTAAGTATATAGAGAACAGAAAGTAAAGACAGGAAAGCAATAGAGACAAATCCTTTTCCATGAGCTCTGTGTAATCTTTTCTCAAAATAACTTCGGAGGGGTTTTACTGCCAGTTCATAATGTGGATGAATCACTTCTGATATTTCTGATAAAACAATATTCAAAACTTCAAAATCACTTCCAATTCATTTATGCCACCATTTAATTAAGGCTTCTGCAACATGTTACAAGGATGTCATTATCCCCTATAATTGTATAATAATTACAATTTTTAATGAAATAATTGCAAGTACACAAGATATGTAGATATAATTATGGTAATTACATAAATACCTGGTTTTCATTTAATAATTATAGAAGGTCTTTACAAAAAGGGTAAGATTTAACAAATGGAAGCTTTCCAGAAAACAAATACAAATAATATGTGACTCTATCTCTCCTGTAGACTTTGCCTTACTAGATTATCTCACTATATATGTACACTAGACACATGGTTTTCCATACATTATAAAATAAAGATAAAAATTATCTAAACAAATATTAAAGCATACTGAGACCTCAATACTTCACCCCGCAGGGCCTGATCCAAAACCACTGACATTAACATAGCCCAAGCCTAATAACCCTATGGGACAAATCAGCGCCTCATGGGACACTGAATTGTAGGTGATCATCAAAACAAAGATGTGAATAGCACCCACAACAGCATACAAACTGGATTCTGATTCTCTGCAACCTAAAGGGACAGATCCTGGACCACCATAAAATATTTGGGAAAGGCTGATGTGTGGAGGCATCCCCGAGAGCTGTGCGGGGCTGTGATCCCCCCCTTCAGGGCACAGCACTCCAGCACAGCTCCTGCTAAAGCACACCAGTCATCCTGGCTATCTTCTCCCAAAATGTGTCTTTTTGGTCAAATGTACTGACTGTACCCCTGCTGATATAGAAACCCTGCACAATTTTTCTCCCCTCATCCCACCTGGTGGGCAGACCTGTTACAAGGCAATGATATCTCAGTAAAGTACTTTTTCCAGAGCTTTATCAGCTCAAGAACCAGAACTTCAGCCAGGTAATTTTCCCTCACTTCAAACTCATTCCTATGACTACATTTACTACGTGTTTACCATATGATTAGTATGAATAGGATAGACAAAAGCCATCCTCAGTAAAAAGCATATAGCAAACTGTACCAGGGCAGATTCTGGTTACTGCTCAGATAGCATAAAGGGATATTAAAAGAATTCCCACAGCAGAGGAATTAGCAACATGATTTACTGTTGCTGCTGAAGTGTTTCAAAACACTTTGGCAAGACTCTGGAAGGGAAAAGCAGCTGCAGCACCTGCACTATGCCATTTCCATGTGCCTTGCAATCTCTGCATTCATTTAGAGCAGCCCTAAGATGGCTCCGGCTCTGGCCAGAGACCACTCTGGGCTTGGCAATGTGTTAGGAGATAGGTGCAAACACGGCTTACAGTCAGCTTTGCCCCACTTCCCTCAGCCTTGTATTGTTCAGCACTACTTCTTCTCAGTATAAATCTTCATTATTACCAGCATAAGAAAGTAAAATAAGAGGTATTAATATTAAAACAGAAGATACCCCAAAAACAAATCTCATTTATGTTAAGCTTATTAAACCAGTCGGTTTCTAAATGCAGAGTATAGTTAATATTACTATACATATCAAAGCAGAGAAGACATGTAAGTTTGACAACATAAAGTAGGTAAAAATGAGAAGGGCTAAAGAATTATAAGTCAAAATAATTTGAAAAATCATTAAATTATACCAGAGCAATATTCAAGCTATAAGTAGATTATTAACATTACAATTGAGATGATCCTCGAGAATGATTTGACACATGTAAGCATCATGTTTCAAGCTTCAAACAATATGCAAAGAATACTAAAAATATTTCTATCCATGTGTATTATATGGAAACAAAGAAATGAAGAGCATGAACACACAGAAGAGCAAAGGAATAAAAACACAAGGAAAAAAATGACCAAAAAAAAAGCAAGCAGAAAATAATAGTTATCCAAAAGTCATGTTACTCAAGTGCTCTTCCTGAAAATGTACAAATATACTTGTGCAGCTATTTTTTATAATATTTGCCCATTGTGACTTTAAATGATAGATTAGAAAATAGTAGATTGGAAGGAAAACTGTATCATGGTTGCTTACTGAGTGCAACTCGAGAGAGGCCAGGGGAAGAAGCACAAACCAGTTTTATCTAACTTAGTATTATCAGGGTAACAGGACTATTTTAGAGCCTGTGTGTGGGAGGACATAGAAAATGAAAAGCAAGCAGTAAAATAATGGACAAGGAATGGAATTAGTTCAGAATTTAAGACCTGTTAGAGCTATAAGCACTGTCAAGGTATATGAACAAAGCAATGACAGCACGATGACTGTGTGGTCAGCAAGAGCTCAGAGCTTGAGCCACCAGACATTTACAGAGGACTCTGACCAGTGTTGATGGAATTTAAGATGACTGGAGCCTTAAAATGCAGTCTACAGAGTCTTCTATTGTCAAGCATTGGCTCACCCAGAAAGAGGACTGTGGAAAGTACATCAGAGTTTAAGCATTTTATTTTATTTCAAATATGACATAAACCTACTGCACATCTTTGAAAAATGCTGCTAACTGACACTAACAGCTTTAGATTGTGAAAGGATGAAAAGATCTGTACAAGACAATGTTTGCTTCATTATCTTCTTCCATGTATTACTAGCACAATAGGAAATGCTGCTGTGGTATCTGAGGAATGAAAAACAGGAATATAGTGCTTCAAAAAGACATCGAAAAATAGAACAATCTTGGTGTCTTAGTGCATAGCACAGGAGTTCAGGATTAGGGACTACTTTTGTGCCTGCTGACACTGCAGAGGTGAATTTTGACCTCATGATGCCAGCATGAAGATGAGGGCTCTTCTGCCAGGACACAGTAAGAGTGAATGGGGACAAAACTTCAAATGTGCACAGACAAATACTGGCACAAATAAATGACAGGCAAATACTTCATTATGAATTTTCAGAGTGACCTAATGAAGATATACACCCTCTGTAAAGGGCAATATACACCAAAACATGCACTAAGGCAGCTCTGTGGGCTTTGACGCTCACTCTCAAGACAATGAGAACCCTGGTAATGGTCTACAAACACATGTTCTTAAACCACTGGCAATGCAATGTACATGGTGCTTCAAAAAGATGGATCCAATTTCAATCGAAGGCCCACTTAAAATGGGTCCATCTTTTTAAAACACTCAGGCTACAGTGATGGAGACTCACATCTTCAACTTTATCCTTTTCATTCAAAAGGCCATAGAGAAATAATATTTCAATCATTTTGACAACACACCATTGACAAGTTCATTACTTTGATATTATTTTCTACATTAGCTATTTAGAAAAAAATAATCTGATAATCAGCTGACAAATTTTGCCAGTGGAAATACACATTTTAATAGGTCTCAGCTTGTCCTTTCCTGGTTATTTCACAGATGAAACACATAGGCATAAAGAAGTTCATTTAATGAAGTCCACAGAACTGCACATGTTGCATTAATTCCTTTTTTTCCAAAATTCAGTGTTAAATAAACAGTTCTAGGACAGTTAAATGGAGTATTGGAACAAAAACCCAACAGGAACACAGAGGAACAAGCTAAATTGGGGTCTTCTCATTTCTGCTTAAATTTGTAAAAATTATTTCATATCACTAAGCTCAAAAGCCTTAAAGCTATCAGTGCCATTTACAAACTGCAACTGATGTGACCTATTCTGTATTGAAAACAATGAATGCTCAAGGCAGGATGAGATTATAGCAATGTGATTTGTGTTTAATTTCCAAGAATATATTTGTATGTATGTATATATGTTCCTATGTGTCCATAGTAACCACAGCCACAATCCAGAAAGTATGGTATTGGGAGCTTTGCTCTGAAAACCAAGTAGCCCGTTAGGAGGCATAAATATTAATAGAGCTGTCTAATCCTACACTCACATATGAGATAGTTCAGATCATGATTCTTTGCATTTAAAATTTATTCACTGCACTGACTAGAAGAAGAAACAGAATCCACACATAAAGCAGTCACTGATGTTGGGTGGTCTCTTAGCCACTGATAATTCCTAAACATAAAAGTAAGGATCAAATGATTTCTTTCTTTATTCTACTCCTGATTCTCCTACAACTACTAATGTACCCAAAACTGCATGTGCCCATGACACTGAGTGTGTATCATATCCCCTACAAAAACTACACTCCCAAATTTTCATATTCAGATATCTTCAGGCAACATGAAGGCTTTAGCACAACTCCATAACTAAGAGCATACTATCATCACAAGTGCAGAACACACAATACCTACAGTTTCTTTTGGTGGTCATGTTAGTGATGATTTTCAAACTTCCTTTATATAGTTGTCATTAAAGTAGGAAATTTATGGTACAAACTGTTGCAATGCAGAGAAATATATATATAGTATTTAAAAAACACAGGCATGCAGCTAAAGCAGGTCATACACTCCTCCTAACATATAAAAAGTTACCTTATCATTCTGGATCACAAGTAAAATTTTCATGCTTTGACTAGAAAGTCAAATAGAGACCTGAAATAGCAAATAGAACGCAGAACTATTCAGGTATTTCCTAGAAACAATGCACAAGTTTGTCTGGAGACTCAGGAAATACCATGTGATCAACAACAGAATTAATATCAGCCAGGAAAATGGTGTTACCTACAATATAACCTAGGCTCTATTAGAATTCAGAACTATGGAGTCTAGCCTCTAAGAAAACGACACAAAATTAATTACATGCCTTTGCAAAGATTTTCTAAAACCATCCCTAGCAAACAGAGGGGTTCCTGTTTGCACGCATACCCATACCAGAATTACAACCTCTGATTTTCACATACATGAAGCAAAAAGCACAGAAGCAGATGGTCTGTCTTCACGTATTGAATCAGTAAATTGAAGATGAGGTGTACTGAAATACAGGCATCCATATTTAGCAAAAAATGTGCTGTATCATCTCATTCCTTTTCACCCAGCTCCAGTCTATCAGTCTGCAGCCTCTGCAGGGTGCACACCAAATCCACCAACAGGTGGTAATGGTTGTAATGCTCATGACAATCTCCAGCATGACTCATGGACAGAATTCCTTTATTTTTTGCATTTATCTTCATCAGATTACTCCCTGTTCTTCAAAATTTTGAATTTTATCATGTCCCTCAGCTGTCAATTAAGTATAGATACTAATTTATTTATCTCATTCAATCTGGTTCATGTAATAAGAAAGAATCAAACAATATATAAAATAGCATACAGTTGTTGGCTCAGTCACTTTGAATTTCTGGTTCCTTTATTGATTAAAAAGATAGTGTGTGTATAAGTCTGCCTCTCATTTTCAAGTTTTCTCTTTTCAGTATTTTTCACCAGTAAATGTAATGAAATGACTGCAACCTAGAAGTCCAGCAAAAGGCAATATTGGGCCTTTCTTTTATCTCATACAAAACCAATGCTATTTCCAAGCTGCTGGTGCTGCTAAGATGCTGTGACTCTATTGTAACTTTATTCTACATGATTGCTTTTACTACTAGGTATGGGGGCAAGCCAAGCCAAGGATAATCCTAGGTTATATACAGGTGAGTAGAGCATGAGTTACTCAGAGAACAGAGATTACTACAGCTATGCCAAGTGCCAGGCTGAAGGTATTCAGGAGTTCTCTGCACTTGTCAAGGAGAAAGGTAGGCTTCTGCTGCTTTTTATTCTCCTGTGTGTGCAGTGAATTTAACTGGAAAGGTACCTACTGAATTTCAAATAACTCTCTCTTTATTCTCCTTCAGACTCACATGACAACAAACATGACTTTCTCATCTACTGGGCTCTCCCTCCCTCTTTTTTTGCTATTTTTCTGATTATTTTTTTTAATATTCTCTCATAGGAAAAAATGCTTCATGAGAACAATGATGGAGATCCGCATCTTTATTTATGACTTTGTGAATCAGCGTCTGGGTGATAGGAAGTGAAAGTTGCTCAGCTAATTACACACGCTTGATGAACTGCGTGATAACTTCTGTAGCACTGCACATTAATTGAATGCATATAAATGACAGCAGTTATTCTGACGTGAATGATGTGTGAAGAATCAATGTTGCTCACAGCGCCCCGATTATCCTTGTTTCCAACTTTGGGAATGCAGCTTAAACAATTGTATTTTTACAGCACTGAGCAACAATTCCCCAATAGGAAAACTTAGAAGTTGCCTCTAAGCCCAACGCTTTAAAACCAAACTGCCTTAAGTCACCAAAAGTGAATCTAAAAAAGCATAATTAATAACAACTAGCTACAACAGTCAGTAGGAGCTGTAAGAGCAAAAACCTTGGAAAATAAGGCCACCTTCATTTAGATGCCTAGATACTGCCTTAAAAACCCAATACAGAGTTGAACTTTGCCCAAGTCTAAATGATCTCCTGCTATGATGCTTTCCTAAAATGTATTTGTTCTGGAATAACAGGGACGTGTAGCAGCTGATATGAAAAACATGGATTATAGCTAACAAACAACAATGTACATCCATGCTACTCTTTACTTACCCTAAAAAGTATTCTAGATTAAAATGTAGTCCAGCTATTAAATAACACATTATTTTAAAGAAAACAATAAAGAAAACTAAATCGGTACAAAATTAGGACTTTAAACTAGTACCAAACACCTACTTTAAATCAGTACCAAAATACACCTTCTGTATCACATACCAACTGCTTTGAGGATTTGCAAATGTTCACTGAGAAATCTGCAAATTTTCACATAGTCTCTAACATGGAAAAGGTAGAAGCCACGTTTCCAAAGCTTCCAAAAGCAGCCTAGCTTCCAAAGCACCGTGTCACAATATTTTAACATTTCCCTACACCCCTATTAAGAGATTTTCGGCTTTACAAAGAGAGCTGTAATCACATCATAAAGGAAACCAACACTCACTTCTAGAGGCGTGTAAATGAAGAAAAGTGGTTTACATCTACATTTCAGGAAAGTTAACACTGTTCCAAGAAAACAGGATGTACCAGGTAGAAAGTCAATGCAGATTTTCAGCTCCACTTTGCTATAATACATCACAGCTGTTATGCTGTACCACTGGGATAGAGAGCTGTGGAGCTGTGCCAGCAGCTTCAGTGGCAACGGTACCAGGCCCCAGGCAGAAAGGCTACCTCCTGTGCATGCACACACCACACTGAACCTATGTACGAGTGGCCAGCACTCCTCTGAGCCACGAGGCCAAGACAGAGAAGCTACCAGTGAGGTCAACATGAGATAGCGCAAGAGAGATGATCAGGTACAACCGAGTTCAGGCTTTGCAAATGTTACCTTCTCATCTGCTTTACACGGTCCTCTCTTTAAATACCTTTCTGGCCTCATTCAGACAAGACAGTCCCTAACAGTTCACTGCACAGCATCAGCAAATCAGCCTCTTCAGCTGTATTACTCGTTCCTCCTTTGCAAGGTTTCCATCTTTCCCCCATGTTTTTTTTTGTCCACTTTATACATACCTCCTTTTCTACAAATTTTCTTGCCGGGTTTTCTGGCACATTCCTTGGATATTCTTTTGACTGAAAAATGAATAGAAGACTAGAAAATAACATGGAGCTCCATCACAGACAGTAGGAGCATGCAACACCACTGACTAACTTAAATATGACCTGCTTTATTAGGTGTGGAAGATTCTCAACTTGTTGTGCCTGCACATGCAATGGATAAAATATTGATGCATTTTTCCCAGAAGTCAGTGGGTGGCAATGAGAATTAGGTACCAACTTTGACCTAAAAATATACGTGCGTGGGAGAAAAAAAAATGTAGACATAACGAAACTAAAAAAAAAAACCAAAACCAAACCAAACGAGGACAGATGCATACACAGAAAAGCAGCATGCACACATGTAATCTGCTGACATGCAAACAGAGAAAGCCATGCATGCTACCAGTACACGTGAATTAATATTGTTAGAACGTAGAACAGGAAAATAAAAAGATCTCCCTGTTTCGCCTGCTATTAACTCACCATCCTCAGTTGGGACATAGATATTTAAATAGAGGCAGTCTTCATTCTGATCTTGTACATAGGTGGAAACTACATCCAAGTTATTAGTAAACCACACGGGAAGCATGACTTCAGGCAGCCTGCCTTCTATAATGTTCTGGGGACACACTGGAGCAAACTGAGTGGTATTTCTGATATCTGCCCAGGGAGACGGAGGCTCAGGAGGTTGGAAGCGGCGCTCCCCTGTTGGAGGGGCAGCATACGGAACCCCAAGAAACTGAATAACGGGCCCCAAAATTTCATTATTAAGTTCCTTCTTAATCCCTCTTATCTTGCCAAAGTTGGTGGTCACCACTGGGTTGGTATCATCCAATTTTTGGGAGGACACAGCTGCAGCGTGAAGCAAAAATCCAAGTATAGAAAAAGCAAAAGTGGCATTCAATCCCATGTGTAACAGGCGGACTACCATCACTCTCCATACACAGTTCAGCCACATGGATCTTGGGAAGGCCATGGTCCCACATTAGTTGTGTAACTACAGTGACGCAATCTGATTTGTATCCACTGGTGTAAAAACAGGGCAACCGAAGGAAACAGATCAAGTTTCTTAAAGAGGTGCCTGTCAGAAAAATCTCAAAAGGCTTCTCATGCGGTAAGCATCTTCCATTGATTTCACACTTATTGAAGCTGCATCTTCACTCAGCACTATTTATCAGACTACATCCTATTGACAATTCTGTTTTCCATAGCAGCAATATGAAGAGAGCAGCCATTTACTGCAGAATCTCCTCTTATAAATCAAATCCAGTTAGCCGCAGGTCTATATCCTGGAGAAAATGAAAATAAATCATTAGTATGAAAGAGCTAATATGAGCAAAGTGATAACTAGATGTTTCAAAAGTTATGTACATACATTAATAGCTGCTAGAGCCATGTAAGTAAAATTGCAGTAGTTTATGGGTCCATGAAATGGTGGGTGAAACACTGATTACTGGATTATCTATAATGTCACCTGTTGAATTTACAGAGATTTTTCAGAAGAAACAGAACTCAGAAAACACATTTTTAAAATTCACCTTATTAAGAATAAGCAATTTGCTGCCAGGCTGCATTACATAAGTGTTTATGCTAATATTTTATTTAACTTAATCAGCTCATAAACAATTTTCACCTTGTTTACACGAGTTGACTTATCAAAGCGAAAGCAATTATTTTTTAAAGCAGAAGATAGTGAAATTAAGATAGACATGCATACTGAAGACTTGAATGCATTTTATTTCATTAAAAGCATATTATAATACATACAAACAGATTTTTTGTTCATCTTAAAACACGAGTTCTGATTAAAACATTGAGGCAACTGGAATATAGTTTCAAGGATAACAAATTGCTGTGCTTATTCACGATAACCTGATTTACCATACTTGGTATGGTTTTCTTACTCCACAAGTTTCTGAAAGCTGATGAAAAACACCTATGGAGTGGAAGGTTCACATCAACGATGGACCAAAATGTTCTCCCACTGGAGTGAATGGCAAACTCTGCATTTGCACTGAAACATAACCGGACCTCAGCGGGTTTTTTGCAGAACTGATTTGGAAACAAATATGAACAAGCAATTTAGGGATAGAGCTGTATACCAGAATTTTAACTTCAGATCAATCCAAACTACTGACTCAAGTAAAAAATGAGAATGCATGATGAGTGCACTCAATCCCTACCATCATAACTCACAATATAAACAATAAACGTTCCCGTAGGACAGTAGAAATCTTATCTTTTGTATACCCACAGGCTGACTGAACAGTATCCTAGAGAAATAATCAGTTAGGATCAGAGACTGTATAATCTCAAACTCCAGATTCTATTTTCAACTAGTTTAGCTCAGAGGTTGTCACACAAGGCTGTGTTCCAGCACTTCTGAAAATTGCTCAGCGCATATCATTGCATCTTCCATATTCATGTTAAACATATTTCCAACACGACTTACAATATCCTATTATTTAAAATGCAGTGTTATACACAACATAGCAGTGTAATCTTACACTCCCTATTAAGCGGTGTGTAACGCACAAGAAATGTGTTTTGCTTTGTATAGGAAACATTTTAAACCACCTGCTTTTGGAACAGCATTGGCAGCTTTAACGAGAATTGTTTTTTTATCATGTCTATACACATTGTAGAGAGAATTTGAAAGAACGGCTTGTCTAATAGTCAGACTACCCTGCAGTTTGGGTTATTAAAAAGGAGATTGTAAAAGCTATATAGGACAGCAGGAGATTTGGTTCATGTCTAGTGTTCCTTTAACTCTGAACAATCCATCTCAGGAGGCAATAAGGAGCTAGATGAAGTTTTTCCACAATTTTCTCTCTCCTTTTTTTTTTCCTGCTAATTCTAACACCTTCACTATGAAACTGCATTAACAAACAGGCTCATATTCTTCACTCTCCAGCTTCAAATTCTCAGCATTTGCTGGAAACTCATCAATTTAGCTGCAGAAAATAATTCCCCAAAGTTGATGCATGCGTTTACATTTAGTTTAATAAACTTACACAGAATGACAATTGCCTCTTGGAAGGCTGTTGGCTTGGTCGCATTTCAGACTTTGAAGGCAGTAGGATATAACTAGAGACATAGTAAAGACAGGGTGCATAGTCAGGTGCCAGAGCAGAAGGCATCTAGAACTACTTTGCTGTTCTGAGTTGATGTACTGTAACAGTAGGTGATGGAAAGATAGAAGCTTATTACTTACTTATATTCAAAAACTCCTCAAATTTAAATCTTTTCCACTTGGTCTTAAAAGCCACATTTTTTTTTTTATTTCTGTCAGGAGTGGAAAAATGTACTCTGTGTTCTTTCTCAAGCACTGAGGTTTCTCCATTTGTAAACAGCAGGAACTTAATCTCAGTGCTCTCATGCTAATTTACTTGGTCTGGGGAAGGTCTGAGGACAAACTGAATTCAATATAGCCACACCAAACAACAACATCCTTCTTAATTTCAAGCTGCTGAGTCAGTTCAATGTGGAAAACAATCATAAATTTAGCAATTTCACCCTGAAAGTCTTAGATGTGTTTTCAGATCTAAGAGAACTTTTGGTACCTAATACGGTAAATTCAATGTAAATGTAAATTCAAAGCAAATCCTAGAGCTGGGCTACAGTTTTAAGCTTGTCCAACAGCTTTTTTGTCATTGCAGCTGAAAAGCTATGCTATTTTGGCTCCCATGGACAAATTTTTACACTAACACAGAGACAGGAGGCTAAAATTGTAAGAACGTTACAGAATGATGTGTTTGGCTATTCTGATTAACTAACTATTGGGTAGCAGCTAGCTTCAAGTGAATAGATTTATTGTCTATGTGGGATAGCAAATTATTAAGCACTTGCAGAATTGGAATCAACAGGTTTTTATTGAATTTTGAATTTGCTTTTTTTCCACAAGCTTTCCTTTCTAAATGGCTAAGTAAACATTTATTTTTGAGACTGAGAGAGGTCAAATATTTAAGCCTGTCATTGGCTTTCTTTAAGCTGTAATGTTAAAAACACAAACTCATGCAAATAAAGAGACTGAGATTACTCAAATCTTTTGAGGCTATTACGCCAAAAATTTATTCCCAGGACTAGGTGGAAAGGCAAGCAGGGAAGCTGGCTGGAGCATGTCTTACTTGTTCGGAGTCAATGTCGGACAAAACGTTCCTAAGTCCTTTAGCAGGTGATCTACATAGGACTTTCCCTTGGTATCTGGATTTGAAATGGCAGAACAGGAACCAGTGGAGAGAGAAGCAATAAACAGGAGCAGGAATGATCATGGAGATGGGCAGGAGAATAAACTAAGGAGTAATGATGATCAATTTGGGGCAAGGTATAAAGCTTAAGCGTCAGAATACTGTAGATATGAGGAGGAGGAGAAGAGTTTTCAGATTTTATTATTTTCTAGATGTGAGGATCACAATTGTTCCCTGTGGTAACACAAATGAATTCTACTGTAAAAGGTATTTCATGGCCTCTGGAACAGTCTATACCATACAGAAGGTTTTTTCTACCATCCATTATTTTATTATCTTCCTTTCTGAATTTAAATTACCTTATAGCTCAGATTCTGAAATATGTTAGAGAGGCATTTAGCATGCTGAGGAGCAAACAGTTCAAGATAACTTCAGTGCATCTTTGCATTCCCAATGACACAGGGCATCCCACAACAGGTCACATCTGCTGCAAACTGCAGCAGCTAAACTCCTCTTTCTTACTCGTGCACAGAGCTTCAAATCTTAAGGGATGTCTTGCACCACCTGTCTATAGCTCCAATGGATTCATGAAACCTTTGGTGGCACCCAAGGCTTCTGGCCTTATGCCAGCTTCAGCACATGTGAAGACATTGTTATGATATCTTTACACCACCGGCTGCTCTCTTTTTAGCTGAAGATGTACTCCCTGATTTGATACTCATGCTCAAAAATTCCTTTCCATCTCAACGCTGTCAGCAAATCCCAACTGATTCAGCGATCGTAAGAGTTTTGAATGCCACACAACGCTGCTTCATCTCAAAACATCCATTTCTGCTATTTTGCAGAACTGACTACACTTGCATCCATTTTTACTTACAACAGTCTCAACTTACAACTAGGAGCCCAAAGATGTTTCACGTCTCCAAAAAGAAACTCATGTCCTCAAATGGGCAGTGTTCCAAATACAGGAATGTGGCCAGCAAAACAGAAGCCATTAACAGAAGGACTGACCCAGGGTGAACACTAGGCTGGTGTGACACACCAATTGTAAACATGATCAGACAAATCCTCAAGAGATTTATCATGGAATTTCCCATCTCTTCTTTCACGTTTCAAGTTAGCAAAGGGAAGCACTGTACCACATTCAGCTTATTTCCTCTCTGCAGTAGTAAAGATTTTGAAACAGACCCTGCTCTTTGGTATTTCTATAAATACTTGGTGAAGGGAAGGGATTTACATGTATTTAGTGCAAGAGATGAACTTTATGCATTCTAGAAAAACAGGTGTATGAAATGACAATAGAGGAGACTGCAGTCCTGAATATACACACCTAAGAAGGGTACGGCTCTGGTGGGGTTTGGTTGGCTCCCACATGCCAACACCCCTCCACCTGAGAGCACCTACACATCTGGAGGCTTCAGAAAGCAGCTGCAAACCCAAACCTACAGAGATGCACAACCTTTGCTGAGATCACCAACCAAGGTACGAATAAGACATTATTCTGATGGGGTCACGGTGCCTCCCCACACTACTATGAGATTACCAGTATTATGCTACACAGGTCTGCCAACAACCCAGTGGTGAGGATTCCCAAATGCTAGAAGCTGTGTAAATACACCACTCCCAGGACAGGGAGACTGGTTCCTCAGTGCCATTCTCACGTTTACCTCTATTCAACATGGTTTTGTACACAAAACCCCACAGCCAAATTAGTAAAAAATACAACATTTAAAGACAGTATTCAGTGCAGTGTAGCACAACTCAGTGAAGAGCCAAATTAAACTGAGTAGATGTTTTAAGACTTATTTAAATTGCCATGCAATTTTCAGCTTCACTGTATTTTTGTTCTTCCCCATTAGTGGGAATATTCACTACTGCTAACTCATTATTAATTAGTATTTTCATGATCAAAAGACCCCGTTAAATAATTTCTGCAACTTAGTTTGCCAAAATAGGAAGACTTCTGATCATAATTTTCTATTAAGCTGGTTTTGCATTAGACAAATTAAACCTATGAGAAGAAAAGGGTCACTTAAGTCTTATTATCTTCCACTTACATCAATAAATCATTTTCTTAAAATAGTTGTACTTCTTAGCTAAAGCAATTGTTTACATTACTAGAAGTTGGCTACAATGTTTTAATGCAGACTATAGCATTATATATGACATTTTGCACAGTAAGTAGGTAACAAAATGATGATTTTACCCATAACAGAAAGAGTGGGTAACTCTGTCGCTTATGTGTAAAGTTTTAGACAGCTAAGTAATACAGATTTAAATTAAAAATGACAGATGCACTGGCTTAGAATATAATGGGCACTGAAGTGAACCTTTATTCCTTTTAGCAGCTTACAGTTAACCCTTAAGTGGACCACACATTGTACTCACTTTTGAGTACTGTAACTGCTCAGCTAAATGATCTGATGGCCATTCTGTTGATGGCAGTAGTGTGCTTCAGGACATGAAGTTTTTTTGACCTACTGTAGAAATGCAACTGAACTCACGTTAAACAGAGGTCACACAGGAGAAAAAAATACCCCAGATAGTTCTCATCTGAGATCTTCAGTGTTGCAATCTGAATATTGTGTAGCATAAAGTCAAATGGATTTAACTTTCATTGATTAACACTTTATAAAACATTGACATGCTTCCTCTCTTATCACTCTATCGAAGCATATTAGAACCCTCCCAGAGGCCCCTGAATCTAATTGTTATTTTATTGTCTCTTATAGGTGAAAAATTACAGTATAGAATTAGTAACAAAGTTTGACCTGATACATATTTGTGGTCAACCCTTGGTTCACTGGGGTTAATCATACAAGAAAAGTAAACTGGATTTTGTTCGCTACTTTTAATACAATTATAATACCACCAATAATATTATCTTTAATGCTAGTTCATCACCTAAGGCAAGCTTTCGTCTCAGATTCATAAGAAATACACCACTTTTTTTATTTTCCTATTTTGAGGTATTAGGAATTCAAAAATAAATTAAAAAAACCCTAAAGTACAGATATTACCATTTCTTGAGAGAGAACTCTGATAACAAAGATGCTTGAATGAACTGAGATTTGTCTATGGATTGTTCTTCTGTCTGGATACCATACAATAGCAGTTCCAAAGCATACAAAACCCTTGTTGTAGAGCTAGATCAATAACTAGCTCTTCAATAAGATGATGTAAAAAAAAAAAAACAAAACAATGACAACAACAACAAACTTCCTCGTGGCAAAAAAAGAGCAAATGCTTTTCTTACTTGATCACATTCTGGTCTCAATTTCATCAGGGTAATTGAGATCAACTTCCAACCCATTGTAAAATCCACAGTGGTATAAATATAATTTGTTAATCACAAACCCAACATCTCTAACTCAACTTTGAAAGTGCTCTTGAATGGTGTTACCGCGCTTTCCAGACCTGTAGAGTGCACACTACATTTCGAGTGCAATATCAGCATTATGGAATCTATCAACTTGAGAGTCCATTTCCTGCCATGTAGCATTCTGTACATCTGTGACTTTACTTGCATTTGTTCCAAGATGAATTTCATGCTTAACTTGTATTTCTTAATTAAACTTCCTTTCGCAGTTTCTAATATGTGCGTTATTAAAACTCATTAGTCCCATTCATGCCTGCCTGTTGTTTTTGGCTTCACATTCATGTATTGAGCTCTGTTGCTTTATATAGGAAGCAAATTAAATAATAAATATGAGAATGTGAACGTTTTATGAGTGTCAGTATGAGAAAGTGGCTGCAAGGCCCATAAGGTTTCACACAAAAAAAGCATTACAGCTAAAGCTAACATGCTGACACATCTCTGATCTATAAAGTCTGCAGTAATGGTAGCAGTAAAGTGTTGTGCCATAGATGGGGAATTTTTCTCTCACATGAAATAGAAATAGGATATAGCACAGACTATATTTACTGTTGTAGAAAAATTTCAAATAAAATTTTCCGAAAGCTTAGAATATAATACCATTAAATGTCTATAAAGATTTACTCTTTCCATCTGACTTCATGCATAGCTCCTATTATTCAGCTCCTTGTCCTGTTTTCATTTTCTACCACTATCTGTGAGAAAAATACTTATATAAGTTAGAGCAAATAGTCTTAGCTCTCACTGTGGTCATGTCCTGGTCATGCTGACCACGACTCCAGCGACAGGAGAGTTTCCTAACCCAGCAGCAGGATCTCATTGTGACTACTTCAGGGCCTGAGTCTCTGCAGAACTAACCCATCTTTGTGAAACTAGCATGAAGAAACAAAACCTTCATCCCACAATGCCTATTTTACACAGGTTTGAGGATGTTGAAATACTCAGAGTATCTTTATAGTAAGGTTTCTCCTAAATAAGTTGTCATTTTTCACTTCATGAACATTTCTAACACTATCTGCCTACATAACACTTTACTGCTTTCAAGTACTTTTTTGGAAACGGGGGGACAGGGTTGGGAAGGCAGAAGTTGAAGAATGATTTTAAGTTCAGGTATTTAAGTTAAAAGATTGAATTAAATAAAAGTATAAAATACAACATAAATGTATTCCCCTCATTAAGTTCCCAGAACCAGTTCAACAAGTGGGCTGGTGGCATCTCTAGGCAGGATGCAATTGAGTAGATTTAGAAAATACTTTTTTAAATTGCCATTTAAGTTCTCTGCTTGGTTAAAGGAATATGAATCAGTATTTGTGTTGAATATGAATCAATATTGAAATACAGTATTTGTAAAGTGTCCTTAATCACTTTTACGATTTTACAGTCATGTGTTGCTAATTTCCAAGCCTTACATTTTCTCTTAATATGGTGCAGAAGACCTAAACAAGCATCAGTGGAAAGTAACTGACTGCCCAAAGGCAGCACTAAAACTGATTATGCAAAAAAATACCATGAGGACAAAACGGAAGAATTCAACAAATAAAGGAAAAGGAACTCCAACTGATTTTCTTTTAATGGTCTCTTCTTTCACTTGTCCACAGCAGTGGAAGAAACATTTTACACTGATGTATGCAGCCCAGATCTTTATGTGGCTTGATTGCCATAAGGATATTTACAGCAGACACTGTGGCCCATGCCTTCACATGGACAGTGTCCCTTTACACCACCTTTTGTTTTTTAGTGAAAAGTGGCACAGTAGAGCAGGTGCACAGAAAAACTTGAAGATGGTACAAAGTAACCAACCAGTCACTTTTCATCTCTGGATAATACACAGGAGATCATTAACTAGCAAGTAATAATTATGCAAACAAAGTCTGTTGGAAAACATGTGGGGTCTTCAGAGGCAGGTAGAAACGTGGAGTTGAGCCATGACCAAGTAGCAGGGCAGTCATCCCCCTCTGAGTGCATGCATTCCTTCCTAATGCAGAGCTCAGAAACAGAGCTACAGTAATGGAAATATGCTTTTATAACAGCATTTATTCATCAGTTGGGATCTATTTTTCATCATTACCTGTTATACTTACCATGGATGGATATCTGGGACTAATCAGAAATTATGTTGTTTACTGGATCAGAGTGATTACTGCCCATCCTTTATTAAAATTAATTCACAAAGGTTTCTACTGAATCTCTGGCAAAGTATTGTCTTTTCATTATTTGCTTTCAAAGAATGTCTGTCTCTTTTCGCCCTTCTTTTTCACTACTTAATTTTTAAATAGTTTCTTTTTCATGTGATTAAAAAAACATATTTATTATGACATCAAACAAATAATTCAAAGCTAGGCAAGGATCTGTAATACAGCTCCACATCTCTATTAGAAAGGAATGCATATTTGCTTTTAATAAAGAAAGGCAAGCCAATCCATTATGAACTGAGACCACATCTAAGCCCCTGCTTTCTTCTCTTTTCCCCAGACTTCATTTGAACAATTAGAGTGGTTTATGCTTGTGTGTATGCCAGTGGAAATTAAAAATGCAAACTAATAAAAAATAAAACTACCACCATTACCATGTTCAAATCCTCCATTCATTTGCAAATCAATTTATCTGCCTACAGCTCTATCCCAGTCTTTAAATAACCCTCCTCAGCAGACTGCTCCACCTCCAGCCAAATAATCCAGAGCAAACCCACTTTGTTAAGGATGTGTAAGTATCAACAGCTAGGATATCATCTTCTTACCCTACCACAGAGAAAGGGGTAAGATAACCAAAGCAGTAGCAGGATGATAGCTCTTCTCCTCGCTTCTGTACAACTTACTGCCTTAAACAGCCTGCATGCTCTCTGATGGCTTTCCTTGCTACTTCAGTTAATCACAAAACAGAGGTGTTCAGCCAAATCCTGCTTCCCAGCACACTTAGGATGATTATCCTCAGCCTCATTTTTCTTCCCACAGCCTGCACATGATTCACATGAACTATACAGAATAAATGGGATCTCTTTATATGTACCTAAGGACCCCCTAATCATTTACTGCAAAACTGCTTCTGCAACATTGCTGCAGTTAAGAAAATCCCAGTGTCATTTATCAAAAGTAGCTAAGAAGTAGTCGTCTTTAACCCTGCATGTGCACCAGAAAAAAAGAAAAAGAAAAAAAAAAGAAAAAAAACCTCCCAGGCAGTATATCCAAACATGGCTACTTAGCTTTTGGCTCCCAATCTGCAAATGTAATTTCAAAGATGCAAAAGTGGGCTGCGTGTTACAGCTGTTGAGCCCGCACAAGTCTCAGTCAATGGGAATCAGTATCCTTGAAAACCAAGGCCCTGAATAATGGCTGTGTTTTCATGTGTTCATTTATACCACGCGTGGATCTCCCACTTGCCAGGTGCTTGTAAGCAAGTACATGCAATTTTCCAAGTAGCCTTTGCTTCAATTAAGCCAGCCCCCCAAAAAAGTAGGAGAAAAGGTCCCAAAGCTCACAGTGTTGCTCTTTCACCAATAGCAACAGCCTCCAGATGCATCAAAAATGCTGCTACTGTAAAAACCAAACAACCCGAAAAAACCAACCGAGGTCCTCAGGGAGCCTGGAAAAAGTTATTTTGAGCAATGTCACAAATACATGTTTCCAGACATGAATTATCCCTGTGAATTTACCAATACAGCCTGGTTCCACACAGGCTCTGGATAAATGCAAATACTGCCACAGTGGAAGGCAGTACTGGAAAAATATTTCCTAAAACAATTTCTTACACTGATGCTGGGGAAAAAAATTCTGCTTCATTTGAAATTCACAGAACATCTAAACGTGCTGAAAACATTCACTTCGGTATTTATAGCTTCTATAAGATGTATTTCCATTTTCTACCAGGGGATTTTCAATGCCATAGTTGCTAGAGCTAAAACAAACCGGCCTTCCAGAGAGCAAAACCCAGTGTCAAACTAAAATGATATTCCTTCAAAAGGTCAGCAAATGTACAGAAGGAAACAGCTTGTCCAGACCGTGTCACCTGCAGCACCAGGAACGCAAACACTTTAATCAAGCTCTGTTCTGTTTTGTTTAAACAATTATTGTAACGTAATTGCTCTGGAACCTTATGCATCCTTAAAATGATCCGAGATAATATCCTTTCTTCTGCTTCCAAGGTAACTTTCTGGCTTTAATTATAAGTCAATTAATATTAAGTAATTTGACTGATTAATTGTAATTAAACCTGCTGAAAATTGATTTTCCTTCAGCGAGTCAAGCCAAGGCTCCAGCGCGATCGTCAGGAGGAGAGGACCGGGGGGAGGAGGGAAGCCCAGTACTTAACACCCAAGCGAGAAGATGTCTGAAGAAAGGAGGAAAAAAACCACAAACCCGCTCGGGCAGGGCTGGCAGAGCCGCGGCTCTGCGCGGGGCCCAGCGCAGCCCCGGCCCCCGGGGGCAGCGGGCACGCAAAGTTCGCTCGGGCGGCGGCGGAGGCACCGCGCCGGGGGCAGATGCGGGGCT